>WBNH01003785.1:0-173273 GCA_013401255.1 Urocolius indicus
CCCTTTTTTTTTTTCCTTGCCCACAGACAGTGAAAAGGAGCTCAATGTTAGTGGGTGAGTAAGTGAATCAACTAGCAGAGAACACAGCAAGTTGAAGTGTCAAATTACATTGGCTATTCTATTACCAAAGGGCCATGCTTTGTGGCTGCTGGCAAAATCTGTCCCAGATTCCTATCTGAAAGGGAGCTGCCTCCTACAGGGATGTTCTTTCCTTCGCCCTCTCCCTTTCCCTCTCACCCTCTCGCACACCACCCCCCCCCTGCCCCCCCCCCAAAAAAAAAATCACACAAAGTTAAAAAATCTTAGATACCGGTTGAAACACAAATATCGCCTTACAGTGTATTTTACGGCGCGGCTTCGCGTTTTTAAGTCTTCCCGAACACCAGGCACTCGGAAACCCTTCCACTCTGGAAACCGAAAGCAGGAGAGTATCTATCCTCCTCCCTTCTGTATTTTTTTGTGTTATTAAATAGGGGGAAAACCACCCAGGACCCGGTGCACTCTCCAGCATGCGCTGCCTCGCTCGCTATCGTCTCCACGGCTAGATGATTTTTTTTTTCGCACGGGGATGGGAGGAACTACCAGGCGGGCAGGGGGATTACAGGGGAACGCCGAGATTCCCCGCTGCTCCCGGCACTTCACTTTACGCACCCCCCCCAACCCCCCGCCCCCCTTTAAGTGCCACCCCTCGGGGCCGCCGTTATTTTTCCGAGCCCGGAGCTCCCGCCACCCAGGTAGGAGCGGGGCTGTCCCGGGGGGGGTCCCCGCCCGCCAGCGGGGCTGTGCTGGGGAAGCCGGGCGAGCCGGGGAAGGGACGGGGGGGGGGCGGAGAGGCACCGGCCGGGCGTGCTCCCCCCCCCCCCCCCAGCCCCGAGGGCGGCCCGCAGCGCTAACAATGGGGTGTGAGGTTTGGTGTGGGGCTTTTTTTTTCCCTTCCCCTCGTTAGGGAAACCCAGCGCGATTTCCAGGGAGAAAATAAGCAGCAGCCGTCCTTGTCTGACGAGCACCAATCTGCTAAAAAAAAAAAAAAATCTCCCTCGACTTCTCTTCCCCTTGATAAAACACTTTCAGGACAATCAATATTTTATGACGAGTTGTTAATAAGCCTAATATATTCATCCCTGCTCCAACGGGGCTTGTTAAGATTATGCAATTACGATAAGCAATTTAAACAAGCACCGTGCAGCTCTCCGCCGGTCACATTGGTCTCGTTGTCGGAGGAGGAGAGCGATCTGGACTTTAAAGGGCTGCGGGATCGCTGGCGGAAGGGAGGAGGGGTTTTTTCATGTATCATTTAGAACGCGTGCAGGCGGCATGGCGCGTTCGCGTCGCTCGGCGCGCCGGTAACCCCGCGGGGCGCTCCCGCCCTCCCCGTTCCCCCCGGCGCCTGCCGCTCATTTGCATACTCATTTGCATGAGGCGGTTCGGACGCGGGGACGGCCCGCTCCCGCGTCCCCCTTCCCTCCCATCCCCGTCCCAGGGCAGCGCCCCCGCCCCGCTCATTTACACCTTCCCGGCTTCTCTAGACAAACCCAAACCCCCCACCAAACCCTACAACTCGTCCCTCTGCCGCCAGCCGCCCCCCTCCCGCCTCGGGGGGGTGCAGGGGGGACCCCGCGGGCGCTGCACAGGCTGCGCTCCGCCGCCGCCCCCCCGAGCGAGGGGGCTGCGCGGCGGCCGCTGCGGCTGTGGCTGTGGCTGCGGGGGGAGCCCCGGGCAGGCAGCGTCCGTGCCTTCCCCCGCCCNCGCCTCGGCACGGCTCCCGCCGGCCCCTGGTCGCTCCCCGCAGCGGGCCGAAGGACGCGGTGCGCACCCCGCCGGGAGACCGCGGTCTCTGCCGCGCCGGGCGCTCCGCTGCCAATGCAGGTCGAGCAGGCAGAGGCCAGGAAGGCCAGTAGCAAACACAGGATCGTTTCAGGTGGAAAAGACATCTGAGATCATCAAGTCCAACCACTTCTCACACTGCCAAGCCCACCCCTAACCCGTGTCCCTCAGCCGCATGGTTTCGCAGTACCTCCAGAAACGGGGACTCCACCACCTCCCTGGACAGCCGGGGCCAGCGTCTTAACAACCCCCTCAGTGAGAAAGTTCATCCCAATCTCCAATGGCGCAACCTGAACCCGTTTCCTCTTGCCCTGTCGTTCATTCCTGGGGAAAGGACACCAACGCTCACCTCATCACAGCTTCCTCTCGGGTAGCTGTAGAGTGGTCATGTCTCCTCCAGACTGAACACCCTCAGGTCCCTCAGCTGCTCGCCATCAGGCTTGTGCTCCAGACCCTTCCTCAACTCCAGTGCCTGTCTCTGAACGCACTCCAGCACCTCAGCGTCTTTCTTGCAGTGAGGAGCCCAAGGCTGAACACAGCACTCGCAGCACGGCCTCACCAAGGCTGTGTACAGAGGGACAGTCACTGCCCTGGTTCTGCTGCTTACTCTGTTCCTGAGACAAGCCAGTCATCAGGAGCACGCAGAGCCTAAGGAGCTGCAGCTGTGGTGTCACGGCCTGAATCCCACAGTAGGTGCAGGACCCACAGGCTGCGCTTCCAAGAGGCTGCAGCTCTGTTATCTGCAGGGTAACCTGCTGTTACCTGTCACAAGGGCATTTTCTACAAAAGGCCCAGGCCTTTGAATGTCTGGCTCAAGGGTGAGGACCCTAGTCCTTTGGCCAAGGTGCCACCCTTGGCTGCTCAAACAACAGTGACCACTCGCCTCTTCCTTATTCACTTCCATACCAACCCCCGTGATGTTAACCCACAGTCCACATAAGAACAATGGATATTGTTTAGCTGATTGAAGCCCTCAAGTCATTCCACCGCTGCACAGCATTTGATGTTCATTAATAAAACAAGATAAACCAGAATAAACAGAATAACCAGAATTAAAATGGAATAAACCAGAAATCAACAGAATAAACCCAATCTTTTCAAGTAACTAACAACAGCACTGCAGCAATATAATCATTTTCTGATATGTCATTGCATCACACCATAATAGGAAATTAATTTGCAATTAGTATATATATTTTTTTTAAGGGATCGGCTTGGTAAGGTGTCAAAACTTCTATCTTGGACACAGGCAAAGACAAGCAGTAGGTTTGATGTTTCTTCACTTCCAACTATCTCACAGAATTATAAGATTAGAAAATTATCTCTGTGCAGAAAAGCAATTACAAGGGCATAGCCTGTCCACTGCATTTAAGCATAACTTCTACTGATGTCATCCAGGCAGAAAACAGATTGGTAATAACACGTGTACTTTTTCAAGCTTTGTGCAGTCTTACTGCAGAACACTTCCCACGTCACTGTGTGCTGAGGGATCTACCGGCTGCATCACCCTGCCATCTTTCAGAAACTAAGTTGCCTGATCAGTACAGGGCTAGGAAAACAGAGGCCTTGCAAGAAACCTGTTTGGTGATTTAATAGGTGCCATTGCACCCTCTGAGCCTGTGCCTGTTCAATGCATGTTGCCACACAAACTGCTCAGGGGCACAAAAGGGGGCTGGAGGAAATACCTGTCCAGAAGCGATGTGCAACTGCAACAGCCTTGGCCACTTGCAGTCAGACAGCACTTGCAGTGACAGCAAAAAAGTTAACTGGCATGGAAACCAGAGCCCAAACGCGTCTGCCCATATAGATCCCTTCATGTTCTCAGTCAAAGGAGGCTTTCCTTATTTCCTCTATAGGCTGCATAAGTCACTTGCTAAGTTTGGGCCCAGCGGTTAGTTCATCTGGTATAATTATCAGTTTGCTTGTAAATGAAACTTAACTCCCTAATGATTAGGGGAGTTTTCTCTGACCCTATGCTGATATGACTTATCAAATTAGGAAAGTGCCTCTTAACCCACGACAATGTGCTTTCTTTCAGCCAAGGACAGGGATAATCCATGGCAAAGAATAAAGCACTTCTATAGCTTCAACAGTTCACTGCCAGTTGCCTGCTGGGGCATAAAGGGTGGACTGGCCACTTGGACTGAAAAAAAAGGGGTTAGGAGTTGAAATGTGTGGCAGGACTGGCTTGGGTTATTCATTGTAGTCCCAAGAACACCCCTTGCAAACGAAGTGCTCAATTAGGCTGATCAGACTCATTTTCCAACTCCGTTGCAATGTCAGAGCAAAGCAAAAGCGAGTATGTGCGACACGATCGAGGATTAGGCCTTTTTGTTTGTTTTAATGGACCCGGCTGCTTTTTCAAATGAGCGCCCTTGAAAAATTGTGAGATGCAGAGTTCTTGTCACTGGCCTCAAAACAGAGGCTGCACAAGCTTTGGGGCACAGTCGCTGCTCCCGGCCTGACGGCGCTCTGATGCTGCAGCAGCAGCGAAGCCGTCACATTATTCCACGCTCTGCGGTGGGCCTGTCCACAAGGGATTAGACCAAATCTGCTAACCTCATTGCTGTTATATAACCCGAGACAGATCCGAACTCTTTTTCCTCCAGGGGATTGTATGTTAAACCAGAATATCACCTCCCCCTAACCCCCTTCAGCTGCAGTTCAAATTAGGTTTTGCTGCTATCGTAATTCGTACTGTGTTGTAATGAAAATGGAATTGATTGCGATGGCATGTAGACATGGTGTCTAGACAGACTCAGGTTTACTTGTGTACGGGTTTTATCAGGTAACTGCTCTTCAGGCAGCTTTTTGCAGTGTAGAGTTTTTCACAGCCCATGTGATCGAAGCAGTTCAGTTGTCAAGTCCATGCTGAGCTATTGGGTGCTACAGCCCATTAGGAACTAAGCTGCCTTGTTTAAGGGCTGAATCAAGTAAGCTCAAGGTGCACTGCAGGTGTGTGATGTGCACAACAGACTGCTGATGGTCAGTGCCGATTTCATAACAGGGTCTGACATCAGCAGAGCTTTTCTTTTGCCATAGTCATGTCACAGTCACACCACCACACCTGGTGCTCCCCAGATACACATCAAGTCGTTTGAGCCCTCACAGAACTGTTCATCCATCACCACAGATCTCTGATCTGCTTCCCCATGGGGCTATCTCACCTGAACGCTCACTCAGATCATCAACTACGCTCAAGTTCAGCTAATATTGGCTCAAAAATGAGAGAAACCAGGTCTTTTTCTGACTTTGCAACAGCACAGGATGCCAGGAGTAATACTACTGCATGCAGTTAAACTTAATCTCACTTTCACACTGGTGTAATTTAAGTGAGGCTGCAGTCAGGCTGTACACATTTCACTACACACAGTGACAAACTGATACAGTTTAGTGAGAACCACGTCCATTTTTATCATTTCCTAAATAGGACAGAAAGGAAAACAGGTTTTATTTAGATTCTTAAACTAGACATGAAATTGCAACGCAAAGACATTAAGGAAATTTGCAGTTATGCAACTGGAGTCCTAGAGGATAAAGTAAACAATTTTACTGAGCACAACAAATTGAAAACCATTATGAGGTATTACGAGGGAAATGGCTGGAGCTTTGGGCTTTTTTTCCTTTTTTTCCTTTCCCTTTTAAGGCCTGAGAACATTTGCATATTGTCTTCAATCTGATCCCTCTTTGGTCCTCCTCAGCCTATACTGCTGAAGTCACATAGTCATATGTGACTAAAATGAGGGACTGGATTCCTTCAAAGGAGCTTCAGTGCAACAGGGAAGGGAAGCAGCATCATCAAGGCATTTTTCTTTAGTCGCTAAGGAAACACGTCTTTTATGGAAATTCACACTCACACCTCCTTTTACAGTCATTCCTTTAGAACCAAGATGCTATTCATGCCAGTCTGCTGCAAATCACTTCACGAGCTCAGAAGTCTAAACTCTACTAGGGGCTCTTTGGGGTGCTGAGGTAAGGCAACTCACAACACTCATCAAGCCTCTGGTCTTCTAAACAGAAGACTTGAGTAACCATGACTCTTGAAGTAACCACTGAGCAACTCTGCATCCATGGCTCAGTTAAGCATGGGGAATACCCCAAGAAGGATCAGCACTGTAGTTGGCAGTGTCGTATTCAGCCTTCACACACATACCGTGCCGCATCCAGCAATCAGTTCGGCAGAGAGAATTAAGCCTTTAAAAATACGATGTAGGAAGACAGCCCTGAAATCTGGGATGTATGCCTTCAAGAGTCAAGGATACAGCTTAAAAACATAAACAAAGAAGAGACGAAAGGGTAAGAAGAGAATGCATGCTATGTGCTTATAATGTGCCGAAAAGGAACTTCACATACGTGAGCAGAAGAAACGCAGCATTGTAAATGTGCTATTTATATAGTGCTGAAAGTGTACTTTTATGGGGACGTAAACATTAGTCACCCCAGTGCATACGATCTTCCTAAAGAAGATAAAAAGATTCGCCTGTTAGAGCCAAATCCAAGAACCAAGCACGTCTCAACTTTGAGAAATCTCAAATCAAAATGTGATCTGGAGTCGCTTGACACGTGCAAACCTTGCCCATAAAGCAAATAACTCCCAAACCTTGCAACTGAGATTTGTAAATAGGGACTTTAGTCACTTCTGCTGTCATTAAACTTTTTTTCTAGCTACATCATGCCATTTCAGGAGGAAAAAGTGAAAAAGAAGACAAAACCTTATCCAAGTTCAAACTCAAGGGAACATATTCAGGCAGAATATAATTACCACTCTGGCCACATCTCAGCTTTTCTGTATGCAACATCACGCTCTGACAAAAAATACCCAAGGATCTGGAATGACTGCAAACTTCAGGACTTTGCTTTTAGGCTGCTCCAAACAACACAATCGGGTAACCTTACGTAAAGCCAGACATTCATGCAACTACCTTGCGCGAATTCCACTTGGTATCTATGCAGAGATATTCATGGTGTGATCCCATTTTGTAGATCACAGAGGAAATACTACTCTGTCTCTTCAATCATTTAACTACCTACTGCCAGACTTGGACAGTAAGCAAGTGTTTTTCTACCCTCACTGAATGGAGAAAGGTAATGGAGAATGGTAATGAGATTTAAAGAACAATAAATGCAGCCACGTGTAGAGCATGAATGTTGAAGTCCAAGTTCCGCTTCTCTTTCTTCCCTTGTCTTCAGCTCTTTCTGACCCAGTCAGGAGGCAGATGACAAATAACGCCAGCAGCAAGTGGAGAACCCTTAGGTTGAGTTCTGGTGTGAGTTTCTGCAAGAGATTTTAGTCTAAAATAGCCATCCTGACAACATGAGAGCAAACAACAGTGAAAGAAGTTGTTATTGTAAGGACAGTGAGGACCGCTTCGTATCAGACAGAGCTTGCCAGAACATTAAAATGCTTCGTAACACAGCTAATCATGCTAAATAAAATGTAGCCTTAAACACACTTAGGACTAGATTCTCAACGGGTCCTCCCATTTAGCAAGCAGCATAATTTATTTTTTTCTCCTAACCAACTGCATTTTGTACCACAAGGGATGGTTAATACAATTCTGGAAATTGGAAAAAAAAAATTCATGAAATATGAATAAATAACCATAAGTTGTTTACACAAATAAACATTCTGGGGCATGGGATTTTAGTCTGTAATTGCCATATCGGTCATAAAACATGCCTGAGAGCCCAAAGTATTACTTTATTGCATTTAGCAGCAACAGTTAGGCTTTCAATTTTTCACTGTTTTAACAAACAGGGCAGTTTTCTACTCTCTCAGAAGAGGTAAAAAAACAAAACAACACTCAGGCTCATCTGTGTGGCTGTACGCTCCACAGGCATATGTGCAAGTGGCACAAAAGACCATCAAGGCTTGAACTGTGATCTGTGAAGCGTAGGAAACAAAACCAAGGGGGGGGGGAAAAAAAAAAGCAGCATCCATTTCCCCACCCCCTTTCCTATTCTGGGGGACTCTGTAGGACAGAGAGAGCAGAGAAGAATTTCGTAACAATGTGCTCTCACAGAAGTACCACAGGCAACAAATTCCTTACAGCCGAATAGGAGAAGTGCAAAACCAAAGACAACAGGAAGAGGTGTGGTCCCCAATACATCATTTGCTGTATTTTGTTGTCTGTGAGCCAAGAGGAGTACAAGGCCACTGGAATCCCTAGAGAACTACTAGCCTATTGGATTAAGCAGGCTTCCCAAACCTTTGGATTTTTACATTAAATACTTTCTGTCAGGCAGGAAGCATATGTTTTGCGATGGAGCGTTTATGAGCTGAACACCTCTCCCCTCCCACCACTCCCAATCTTAATTCAGAGATTAGTTCATGATTAAGTGATCTGGAAACCCTTGTTTTTTCCCCAGTAGCAGCCCTTCAACTAAACATGGCAGAAAAGGAGCATGACATGAGGGCTCCAGTCATGCAGACACTTGTAACTGGGGAAAGAGTGCGGATATCCTTGAAATTTGGGAATTTTATTCCTGGAAACTACAGATGTGACAGAGGATTGAGATACCGATGCAGCACAGCTACCTGTGATTTGGATAATTAACCCATGGGTAATCAAGAATTGATGGTATTGCACGAACTGCAGAAGCTGTTGCATCCTGGAAGCATTGCTGGGAATTATCTATCTTGTATTTTCATCTCACTACAACTCCAATTCGGACAGCTTATTGACCTACTTTCAGTATGTCACTGCTTTCAGCACGTTAAACCCCCTCATCCCTTAAACACTCACGGCTATTTCAAGGAAGTGCAAGAAAGAGAAAGCTGAAGCTACAGATGTGGCTTGTGTGTACAGTCAATGCATCTCTTCCCCCCCCACTAAAGTTTAATAAGGATTGTTAGTACATCATTGTAGCTGGTAATTGTGTAGGTACACATGGTAATTGCATGTATTTGCACTAATTATGTAAATGCACAATAATTAAAGCTCCAGGGTTTTCATGGTAAATTTTTAAGACACTCATGGATTTGTCATGGCAGAAGTGTCAGTCATGGAACCTAATGGGAAAAGGAAGGAGGAGGAAGCTCAGGAGAACATGCTTCTTAAATAAAATGCACAGATTTGTACAGAAATAGGTGGATGCAGGACAGTGCTTCACCATCAAACACAGCTGCCATGCCTGGGCACACTTTCATACAGACTCTCTTATCAGACTTGAAAAAAACAACTCCAAACAGCAAACCTAGAGAAAGATCCCAAAACACCTCTTATTTCTCATGGTGTGTTAGAATTAAAGATCAAGTATTTCCCCAACTTTCTTCACGTAATATCACAGCTTTTCCCAGTTCACCAATGAAATGCAGGAGAAAGAAGCAAATCTGTGCTCCCTTTTTGCTATTGCAGCAATCACTTGCCAGTTAACCAGTTTGCTCCCTCTCCCAGAGGCCTTATCACACTCCACTGAATACGTCAGTGGAAATATCCTGGTGCTGCTTGGATTGGGATCGATCTCCCAGCACAGTGCACTGCCTTCGCATGGGAGCTGTACTCTAGTGGCTCAAGTCGCTTTTGTCTTAGGGTTTTCCCCCTTTTCTATTCTCCTCTAAGACTTCAGCCACTCTCCCCCCACCCAAATCTCTGGAAGGCAACTTTCAGATTTCCTCTGGGGAGCACCCAGACGTTCCTACAAACACTTCTCTAGTGCACCAGGCAGGAGCCCCCCGTTCCTCCCCACCACCAGAAACTGCAGCCCAAGGCTGAGCATGCCTCAGCACAGCTGCTCATCAGAGCCTTTGCTCTTGTGCTCTGTGGACCTTGGGTCTTGGGGAATTAACTGCTTCTGAACAACTTCAGACATACGAGGGAAACACAGCTTTAAAAACACACAGCATACACGTCCTTGTACCAAGACAACAAATAAGGACATGCATTGTCCATCTGTTTAGCTGCTTTTAATCACCTCCAATAAACCTGCAAACCTGAGCAGTATCCTAGACCAATCTCATTATCCTTATGCCAGAAGCACAAGGGCTGTTCAAGAAACACAGCAAGATAACATGAGGTGCTATGAAATCAGAGTACTACTAAGCATTTCATACCAAAAAGCTTTCCATTTCAAAGCATATTGTTTGAGATCTTAATCACTTAAGTCAAGTGGGTTTTTTAGTCACTGAAAGGTATCTACATTCGTAAGATTTAAGCCACTTGGAAAGCATGAGCCTGAATTGTACTTATACCTCCCCTACCCGTGTATTTTGGGTGTGCTTGTTGGTCCCCACAGCATAGCTGCAGCCTCACTAGTTTGTACAGTTACCCACTTTCACTCAGGGACATCTCAGCAGAGAGCAAGAGTTTTAAACTACCAAGATTCAGGACCTCGCTTAAGGCAAGACACAAAAGAGAGCTTCTTCAGGATTTGCAGTAAAGCTTTGAGGAGATTTACAGGACTCATAACCACACATGGTTACTTATTTAAACCTAACCCTCTATATGTGGGTCAAAAACCTCTGTATTCATAGCACCAGTACTGCATCACAGTAGAACACTAGCCACATTTCCTACCTGTAGGGTTGAAGACATGCTCCTCCGGTGCAACAGGAGATTTAAAACCACATCCAGCAACCTTGAGACACCTATAGAGCTGCATTACAAACCTTTCACTCAGACTCCGTGCAGGATACCCAGGTGCACCTTTCAGGTGGGTTTTTAGTACAGCTGTTTCAAATTGGCCACTCATCCACAGCTGGGGCAATAGTTAGTTCTCTCTTTAGTACTTCCTGGGCTGAGGGAGTTGTCAGGAACTTGATTTTATTTGTTGTTTTGTTTTGGTTTTTTTTTTCAAAACCCCTGTATTTTTGAATGTGCAACCCACCAATTGTTCTCTGTCTTAAAAAAGAGCCCCAAACAGCAACAAAAATCCAACCTAAACATAGCAAATTTGTCTCTACTCAAATACCCAAATGCTTCTGACAAGAGGATTAATAAATATTTCTGCACTTACATGAAATGTAAGGGAAAGGAATTACTAGAACTGCAGTGGAATTAAGATAGCATATTTTTCCTGGTGCTCTAAACAAGTTTCTTATGATTCAGGTGCTTTTAAAAACGAAAATGTGGTTGTGAAGAAACTAATTTTTATGGTTAAATTCAAGAAAAAAAAAAAAGTAGCTACATGATAAAGCGGATCAGATCTAGTCCAGACTTATTTTAAAAGCAGCTTTTAATTAGTGGAGTTCAATCAAACAAGAGAAACTGTCTGGGGCAGAGACTATCTTGTATTTTGTTTCTAAGAATAGACAGATTTTTCAAGGTTTTTATTTCATGTGTTTGTTAATAAGCATGCCTGTAGTGATGCTTGATGGGGATTAAAGATGGCAAGGTGTCATCTAAAGATGTTCAGTTTGTAGTAGCATGTTTTTTTTTTCTTAATGGATTGAGAATGTGGTAGGAGTGCAGGGGATTTTACACACATGCAGTCTGCCTGAAGAAAGAGCAGTATTGCTGGAACAGAGATCTGTTGTGATAACTTCCTTTAATTTTTCAGTAAATTCATCTGTTCCTCAGATATTGGATGGTGGATAGTCTAAAACTATAGGACGTGGGGTTTGTGGGCAGGAGTGGAAAGCAGGGGAGTTGGTTTACAGCTGGAGCACACGTTCTGTGTGTCTGTAAGGAATTTATTTCAGCTTGTCTTTGTTGTACAGCAGCATTGTGAGGCTAAGTCAGAGCTTTAGCTTGTGTTAATGCGGGACCAAAGGTGTCTCGGATGTTTATGTCTAGCGGCAACGGATGATAAACACTTGCTTCCAGGATCAAGACTACCCAAGCTGAGTAAGCCTGTAATCTAGTAAGGTTCCTTGGACGTGATGCTCCTCTACATGCTGCCCAGATACATTTGCATAGGCAGAAAAAACCCAATACTGCAGTTTGGGCAAGATTTCCAGGTCATGAGGGGAAAAAATGAATTTGTTTGGGCCCTAGGGATTTTTTAAAAGGACTAGAAAATTGAAGGAATTTATGATATCTACTAATATTATTCATATATATCCTTTTGGTATCTCACACTCCCATCTGTGAGCTGCACTGCTAACGATGGCAGGCCTGGTGGAAACACAGAGCTATTCCCTTCAGTTTGCCTCAATGTCACTGTTGCTTTTCCAGTGTATTTCAAACGAGGTCAGCACCAGCATCTCTGTTTCACAGAGTGGGGAGAACTGTATCATTAAAATGTGAAATGACCACAGTCACCTAGAAGGCCAACAGCAGAAGACAATGTAGATATTTTAATGCTATCCTTGCTCTCTTTGTTGCTCTCATGTGAGCACCTTCTTTTGTGAAGCATCTCTCTGGGCAGTGCCTAGGTTATGAAAACAGTTTTTCTTAATCAATTTAGCAAACACAGTTTGCTGGTACAGCTGACATTCACATTCCTTAGCAAGAAGAGTTGTGCTGTCCGAAAGTCATGTCCACAATGTCTCAAATTCATAGTTTGGCCATGAAAACATCTGCAGTTGGCAAATGATTCATTTAGAAATTAAACGTCTGTGTGGTTCTTTTGGCCCACATGAAAAATAGGAACAAAAGTTGTTAAATACAAGGAGATCTAAGTAAATACAAACACATGCACTTCAATGTACATCGCGGGTGGTGGCTGGTTGTGAAATGAATTGGTTGCTTGGAGATCCCTACGTGAGAAATGCTGACAGAGCAGGTTATTCATTTTGGAACACACGAACCGTGTGAAATCCATCTCCAGCCTGTCTGTGGTGAAGGTGGCCTTTGCTAGATACCTGCAATCAAAGCATCCAGCAGCAAAAGATATTCTTGCAGACCAAGGCATTGGCGTTTACTGAAAGATCAGTGGCAGAAACATGACCAGAACCTGTACCTGAACCTGTTCCTGATGGGGAAACCGCATTGTCAAGCGCTGTGTTCCAACAAGTCAGCAACAGCATCTGCATATTTTAAATCCCTTGTGTTGAGTCATCGTCATTTAAATGGAACTTAAACCACCTGAACGTGTCATTCCTACTAACCTGCTACAAATTGTCTGTGGAGTTTTCCCTCTGGGGAGCAGGCAGAGCCCTGTAAATTCATCCCTAGCCTGACCCAAAGCCGGGCAGTTATTTCCCCGTTGCTGCATCACGCTCCATGGCTATGAAGGAAAGCATGCAAACAGTTGTTTGTTTGTTGTGCTTGTTCTTTTAAAGGAGAATAATAATGCTGTGGTTCCAAGCAGAATTACACTTGTTCCCTTTTCCTTTGCCCTCGAGAATTTAAAAGCAGAGAAGCAATCATTTAAGCCATTTCTTTAGCTGTGGGGGTTTATTTCATTTGATCTCTATACGTACACATTTTTCCCATATACACCAGAAGCCACTTGATTTCCTGTTATTGTTAATGACCTTACAGTTTTCTTGTGAGTGCTTTGTTTTAAACAGAGGCTCATGCAGCAAGTTTGCCCTGAATTAATGGCTTCCTGACTTTTGATGAAGTTCTTTTTACCAGAGCTGCTTTTCCATATTTCCTTTCTGGATTTTTTTTTTTTGTCTTCTCTTTTGGCAGCTGCCATGCAGCAATTGGACTCTATTGGATGAATAGGGGATAAAATAGTCCCAATATGTGGAAGTAGCTTTAAGACCACTTATTACTTTACCTTTAAAGACCTGGAAAATCCTCAAAACTATCTGGAAGCATGCATAGCATACGATGAATGGCTACTACTATTGGGTTTTGTTTAGATTCTGCATAAAAACATGTAAGAGGAAGCCAGAAACTAAAATTATTTCTGTTCAGATTCCATAATCTCACGTGATGGGGATTGCAGAGGTTAGGAGTGACACTTCAAACATTATGTACTATACTGGCTTGGTAGGACTTTTAGATCAGTGGAGTACAAGGTGATTTCACAGAGTCGTGAAATCACAAGCCACCTTTGCTAAAAGAGATCTTAGTGAGGAGAAAGTACTAATTCTCATGGTGCCTGTACTGCTCTGCCATTTTCACAGGTGAGAGAAATTGCAGTTATGGGCAATCTGTGCTAATGCAGCCCCATCCTCTCCTCAGTAGTGCCTCCTTGAATGATAGTTTAGAATTGGTCCTCAGGGACTGAAGGGAGGCTTTGTCTGGCCCTGCAGATTGGAGAAGAGACAAGCAGAACGACTGGCCTCTCAAATGCTGGAGATGGAAAAAAGCAAGAGAGCAATAAAAAAAATTCCCCTTATCCTGATATTAAACATCTCTCCTATTTCGTTTTGAATTGATCTGGAGGAGAGGGTAGAGAGAAGAGACTCTGATCTTTCCAAATACATGAAAAATCTTTTTGCTCCTTTCTAGGTATGTGGAAGACACATCTTGTCAGAGCTGAATTCGTGCCATTCATGTAATATTTAGACACCTAGTAGTGTCTTAGTGAGATTATTTTTCCTGGTTTAATTTGAAGAGCTTGCATTTCTCAGTCTTTTTGCTGTTGAGACTACTGAAGAACTTAGCTGTTTCTCTGGGGAAAACGTATGCCAAAAAAAGCCTGACAGTCTGGCCCAACAGTACTTATATTCCAAATATTATAAAACACACGTAACGAGAAGGCTGTTGCTTTCTTTTCAGGGAAGATGAACAATAAATCCCGCAGGGTGTCAATGGGAGCAAACCTCCCTCCGTTTCAGTGCTTTTTCTCCACTTTTGTGACATGAAGTTAAGGCCCAAAGTCTACAAAATGCTCAACAGGGAAGCTCATGCAGCCCGATGGCTTCCCTGAGGTACCATTTACATACAATTTGTTGCAAGATTAGGAGCAGAGGCTCTTTTCTCCCTGTCTGTCTGCCTGCTTCCTCGGGTCTTATGTTTCCACTGTGTTTCTGTTTAAATTGTTTCCACCGAAGCCAAGTAAAAATTGTTGGTGCGTTTTAAATCAGTGTCCACTCTTCTAATTGTCAGGCTGCCAAAGATCAGCCATGGAGAGTTTGGCTTCAGAGCAAGATTCAGGCTCATAGAAGAAATGTCAATATTATAGGAGACGTGTAAGAACCCAGTTCTGCAAGGCTGAATCAAGGACTAAATGAATTGACCAAGAGAACAGCAAAGCCACAAGACATTCATGGTGGAAATGTGACATCCAAGTTCATCCATTCTCCTTCCACAGAGGTCAGAGCATTGATGAATGTCAGTGCAGCAGAGTAAGATCTGCCCCTTTAAAATGGCCTATTGCCATCCATGAGTGCTCAATAACACAGAGGACATAACTTCTGCTCTCCTGGAACAAAGCTGCAAGCTAAAGCTACTCCACTCAAGTTAGTGGAGTTGCTCTGAGTCTGACTGCCAAGTGTCATATGTCTCATCTAGCTATATAGTTTAGTTTGATGAGGAGATTTCTACATCAGAATTCATTCAGAATCTGAAGAACAAAAGTTGGCCTGTCGAAGATTTCTTGTGAAAATTTGAGAAACCATGCCTGTCATCAAAATATTAAACAGCAATATCAATATTGCAATACTTAGTGTACAATAACGTTGGAAACAAAAGTAATTGAAATGAATCAGCATGAAATGTTTTCCTCTTATCAAAACAAATGAGAGCACTGAAACAAAGCTTTTCGGCTCTCTGCCTTCGAAAACGTTATTGAAATCAGCACGGTCTCACAAGAGATTTGGATTTCACTTGAAGTGCATTTTCTGGCTGAAAAGCGGATGCTCTCCATCAATCTAAACAGCTGCAGGAGGCAGAAGGAAATGATAAATCGGGCCCTCTGGATTTACACAGCAGTGAGAGCAGAAAGTGATATACAGTACATGTTAAGGGGTGTTAATTCACGTGTACCTGCTTACAGGGATCTGTGGGCAACTCCGAATGTTGCGACAGGGCTGATTGCTTTCTGTATGAGCAAAGAACAACGTGAATACTTGAAAAGCTGAAGCCTGCTCTGGGAGTAGAAAAGCCAGCCCTACTACAAAGAAATTCCTGTGCCTCTTTAATTACCCTTCTTCACCTATAGGTGGAATTTCCACTCCAGCAGCTTTAGCGAGGAGCCTGTTAGCCTGGGAGGAGATTTCTGTTTGTCTTTGTACAGCAAACACTGGCTGTGTTGTGCAGCGCCAGTTTCTGATTCTAACGATTTCCTGAATTCATTCTCTTCCATACCTCAGGGAAGGAAGAGGTGATCCTCTTGAAAATTCAGATAATTGCTTTTATTTGATTTTTATTAAACCTCATTCAAGAATAATATGATGGCTTTTTTTATTACATTGTTCATCACTGTGGCATTTTTAAATTTGCTTTGCTAAAAGAAATGGTTTACTAAAGCCAAAGATTTAATTCAAGGGTTTTTGTGGAGAGAAAACACAGAGCTTTTTTTGGAGGTTGTTTTGATTTCAAAGACTTTCACAATATTGATATCTATCTATTATTATCATCTCCACTTTCTTTCTTTAACTTCTTCCCCAGCTCCAGCAAGTAGAGCATGCTGCAGTTTGTTGTGTATGAATCTGGAGCTGGCAGGGCTGGCTTTGCCCCAGCTGTACCTGGCTGCCTCTAAGGAGAGGCAGTGCAAGGGATGCCCTTTCTCCCCTGCTATGGCTATCTCATCACCTGGCTAAAGCTGATACTTGCTGTCATGCACAGACAGCTGTTGGGAAACAGCAGGGTCTGGTGGGAGATAAGCACGAGGTCAGACACAGAGCTGCCCCAGGGGTTATCCCACCATGCAGCCAGGGGAAAGTCACCCCCTGGTTTTGGCTGAGTCACAGGCTCTGGGGTGGCATCTCAGAAAAGCAGATGTGTGCCAAGGCTCTGATTCATCCATCCATCCGTCCCTCTGTCCATCCCTCCCTATAAAGCCCTCCTGTGGCTGATATTACAGGCATTATCCCCATTGTACACATGGGGAGACTGATGCGGAGAAGCAAAGTGTGTAACCTGCACTTAGGAGAAAGAAAAGTACCCAAGCAATTAAAATACAGGACTGACGACTTCATGTTGCTAACATTAAGGAAGATGGGTTTGGGAAATTTAATCTATTTACCTCTTTGCTGCCAATATGACATCATCTACTGTCCATTCATAAATCTCACACAGCTACTTGATGTGTGGTTTTATGAGAGCTATTATTTTAAGAGCTGGTCATTTAAACGTAAGTGTTTAGGAATATGAGATTTTCATATACTTTGAGAGCAAGTTTTCCCCTTTTTCCATTTTATCACAGGAAATAACAGCTCAAAACACTGCGAAGGCTTTGTGAAAGGCTCTTTTTTTATCTTGAAAAGTTTTAAACAAGAATCCAGTCATCTTGGTTAATCCCTTTAAACCGTGTCAATATTTACTTTTAAGTGGAATTTCAAATACTCAATCAGCTGCACTCTGAGTTTAACCGGGACCAGTCCCATTGACTGGGAATTATGTCTGAATGCTGCGGAGGTTTACCTTGGGTCCTCGTCGTTTCAACTTGTGACAGCGGTAAGGATGATGGGTTATCTATTGTTAGCTTATGCATCTGTCCATGAATAAGTGGGTCCCCCAGGACTGTTTTAGCCAGCTGCTGGGCTCCTGACACATCTGTGATGTTCTATACCACGAGGTTTTCCAGAAGGGCCCGTGTTCGTTAAAATAATCAGTGAGAGATTTATAAACCAGCATATTTATCCCTATCTCTTCATATGTTTTGGAAGAAATGTGGCAATTTTGTAACAGCTTGACCTCTGTTCATCAGTAAGGTGATGGAGAGGGCTGGTCACAAACCCCACCACGCTGCTGAGGGTTACGTGCTGTGAGTGAGCAGCTGATCCCCAGCTGCAGTATGCAGTTCTGTTACTGAGAGCCTGTAAACATGACTTCAACAGTACTCACAGGATAACAGGCAGCTACAGCTGATTGAGCATAGGTATCATTGACAGAGCTAAAGACCCTTAATAAGCACTGCAGCCACTTACCATGGTTATCTGCAACCTATAATTTGTGACAGAAGCATATTTTTAATGCTACTGACACCTAGACCTTTGTTTTCTAATTTTGATGGAGTAATGGCAGCAGACCTTGCACCGCAAGACAAAAGACAGGCACATGGAGCACCACTGTTTAATGTAGTTACTCTATTTCACCCTCCCTTTCTTGAGGTTATTTCATACCATGTGGAATAGCTTGCCCTTGCCATTCTCTCACAGTAGATGTGTTTATATCAGAGAAGTCATTTGGTCCAAGATGTGGCTGGCATTACATTTTTTAAGGTATTTACAGTTTTCTGGGCAATAAGAATTTTTCCTTCCACTTAAAACTGTCTTTTCCTTTGCTTTTTTTTCCCTATCACATAGAACACAGTTGCTGTCTATAATGGTCAGGATAAGTCCTTTGCTACTGTGGTGGCATAGGGTATGCCTGGTACCTCCAATCCCCTTCTTGTCTCTTTATGATACATCATAAATAGTCTTTTTTTTTTTCTTCTCTTTTTTTAAATTTTTTTTCTTTAACTAGGGATTTTATTTTTCTTTAACAAGGGATCTTATTTTTCCTGTGTAACATTAGGAACCATTTCCTTGGCTGAGGATGTGGAGGTATCCAGTGGTGGGAGGTTCCTCAGAATGGCATCTCCCACATCATTGCAGGGATCATTTTGGATGACTTGGGTGTCTTCTGCTAGTCCCTTCTCCCTGGGTAGAGAGAACGTTTCCTACCTGGTAATATGGTAACAGAGGAAGGCCTCAGCTCCGTGTCACAGTCATCAGCGTGGGGCACCATAAGGATAAAGGGAAGACAGACAATGGATGAAATGTTTTAAACCTTCCCTGGCTCCTCAGGGTAGCTCCTGGCCTAGGACACCACATTCCTTGTCATTTTCACGGCTACATCTTATTCAATCACACGCTGTTTGCACTCGGTGAAGTGAACTGAAAATTATAAAGCCATGGCGAGGATCAGAAGGCAGAAAAAGGTGAGTAAATATAAACAGTGAAGGGAAAGAATGTGACTGGAGAGCAGCGAGTGCTAAATGGCGTATTTCACAAGAACTTGAGCGTGCGCTTCCCTAGGAACCACACACGTCTCTGCAACACAGCTCTCAAGTCTCTAGCTAGTTACCTTTTTCCTTCCAGACTAATGCTCATTTTAGGGCACCTCAGCTTTGGCTACTGCTGGCTTTAAGCTATTTATTTTCTGAGAGACTGACTTTCACATCATGTAATAAATTGCTGGGATATATGGTGCATGCAGAGAACTGCTGGGTACATTTCAACTGAAAAAGCCAGACTGGATCAATCCCTGTGCATAGACATATTTCTTTTCTTCTGGGGAAAAGAAAAAGGCTATGGATTATTTTCTTGGCTTTTTTTTTTTCCTCTTCACAGTAACTTCACAGAGAGAAGAAACAAAGTGTTTACACCCTCTCTTGGCTTTTCTATTCCTTTCTGATAGATGTTTCCTGTATTAAACATTTTCAGAATCATCCTAAGCTTAAATAACTTTAAAGTAGACCTAGATATGGAATTGGACTAAATCAGAAGTGAAAGAAACCTTTTCCTCATTGCTTCCTCTTGATGCTAAAGATTTTTCCTATTACCATGATGCAGTATTTTGGGGTTGTGAGGTACCCCATTGAGTGACACTGGAGCCTCCCTCCACCGTCACAGCTGTGGCAGTTCCTGCCATACTGAGAACTCCTCTGTGATCTAACTTTGAATGTCTCGGATTCTTCATCATCTGGAGAAGTTTCCTTAGGGCTCAAGTGTCTTCTCCCTGAAGACCACACCCCTACCAGGCTACTGAAACATGTTTGTCTCTTCCTCTCTCCTCCCCAAAAACTTCCTTTTGAACACTATGAGTCAGTTATACATTTCCTTATTATTGTCTGGTCTCATTGTTGGTCAGAAAACAGACCCCCGTTGAGGTCTGTGTCCCTTAAGAGTCTTTGGATAGATGACAATTCATTCCAGTGTACAGTGGATTCCCCAGCCATGTTAACATTCAGGAAAGTAGAGCAGCTTTGCAGCAAATCTCTCTGTCATCCCCATGATTTTCTGTTTTGGTGCACATGAATCATGCTGCTTTTGGAGGAAACTAAACCAGAAGCTCTGCTTTACCTGCACACAAGTGGTGCTTCAACACCTAGCAGGGACAAAAGAGACCTGTAGGGCACATTTAAACCACGTGGATTTGGGACGTCCAGAGCAGTAAATCAAAAACAATAACCTGAAAACACCAAATCACATGTGCAGTAGATGTAGAGCCCTCACAGGCAGTTGCACTGCCCTACTGATCTGCTCATACTGTGCCTAATGGCTCACTAATGTAGACAAAGCCAGAGGCACGTAAAAGATACAGCAGTTTCACGTCATCAACTTCCTAAAATCAATGAGTTCGTAAGTTTCTGAGATCATTTCAGCTCCTGACCTATGTCTCTAGGCAGCTAAGGATATACAGATGGTATAATCTACAGTACCTACAGAGCTGAATTTGGTAAATGCCTTAATTTGGTATTACAATAATTAATGAGTTTGTGTGTGATAAAAAGATGGGGTGAGCAGAGAGATCATCTATCAATATTTCACCTATTGGGAGCTGTGATTAAGTCCTTGAAGCTCTGAGATGTGGTCAGGCTCTAGAGCGGTTTAGGATAACAAGTGAAGTCTGTTATCATGTCCAATTACTCTCGAAAGGAAATTAAGAGAGGCAGAATATAATTACTTGAACTGGAATGTAGCCAGGGTGTTGGGGTGATCATTTGCTATATGATCATTAATGACTGTGGTAGAAAACTGTGGATTTAATGCCATGAAGTAAATATTCGCTCTCACCAAGGAGTATGCTCGTTAAGAATAATATGGATGCAGTCATAAAAGAATGTTAATTGAATCCTGTGTATGGGTGAGCATTCATCTTCTGAAACCAAGTATCATCACTCAAATTATACAGAAATGCTGCTTAACATCTAATGGAGATAGGGAATCGAAAGGGCTTTTAATACATTTTTTGGTTCTATTGATAAGGCATAGATGAAATTCCCCATAATACCACAGAAGCAGAAGTACAGAGATGCAAGCAAAACTGCTAAACAGGATGGATTGAAGGAATGGCTTACCAGAAATTCCAGATATGAAAAGAAGATGTTGAAACTTCAGCAGCCAGAGTGTTTAATGAATTATGTGCTGTCTTGTCTTTTGTCCTTCTGTCCTGAAAGTAATAGCAACATTTTGTCTGTCAGTACTGTCTTTCATGCATTTATATTACACTACAATTGAGCTTCATAGTATTCTAAAGCAGAAGGATAAGCAATGTATGATAATTTCTTACCTTTTACTGCAGTGCAGCAGGTCCATAGCCACATTATCAAGAGAGGTGGGAAAAAACATTGCTCAAGGAATATGAAAAGATAAGAACCCAGTTTATGCCTTTAACATTTAAGGTTAAACATTTAACCTTTAACATTCAGGTCAAAACTAAAACCTAACATCCCCTAATGTAGTTTATCATAAGTCTCTTTCCTTTAGTAGGAGAGAAATACCTCAAGAGGTTCCTGTGCTTGCAAGAAAGTCCTGACTGGGAAAAATACAGTTTGAGAAGCTCCTTGGTAAAGATCTGTCCACTTAAAATACATGAGGCTCAATGCAGAACTTGCTCAAGTCCGCAGGTGAGGCTTTCATTCAAACTGATGAGCTTGCAGGAAGGCTCATCCAAACCCAGAGAAAACAGTAAAGATGTTAGTGAATGAGATCAAGGGAGTGGGAGGAATGGCAGTCTCTCCTCTTACTGCTTTCCTGGAAGTCCCATAAACCTTTTTGTGCTTCTGGAAGAGCAAGAGGCAAGAGACTTGATTGATTGGAATCAAAAGAATCTTGTTAAAAAAATATTCAAGCCTCTGAGAGAGGTGCTTACATTAGCATGATTATTTCGTCTGGAAAAAAGGACCTCACTGCAGTGGTCTTTGGGAGGCCCAGAGTGCCAGCTGCAACTCCTGAAAAGGAAATTCCAGCCAGCACAGAGAGTGCTCCTGTTCCCACATCGTCCAGAAGTCACCTGTGCATGGCCAAGGATTCTGCAGGCTTCACTTACTGCTTTTTTTTTTTTTTTTTTTTTTTTTTTAAAAAATTAAGCTGTCATAAACAAGCAGCCTTTCTGAAAGAAAGGACCAGATCTGCCTCCACAGACAACTTTAATAACCTATCTGGCAGAAGTCAACCAGAGGAAACCAGATCTGGAATTGGCAAAGAGACCTTAAGGGTCAGCCCTGTTTCAGCACATCGCATTTCACAAGGGAACAGGAGCAATAAATCCCATCATGTCTCTAATAGTTCAATAGCTTGCATGCTGGCGGAGGAGAAAGTCTGTGGTGTAGTGCACCAAGTGTTACATCATTCTCTTACTGCCGAGCCTGTAAAGGCAGCTAGCAGCACTAAACCTAGCCTTGCTGCTCTTGATAAGCAGGAAAGCATTCATTAAACAGCATAACTCTGAGGAGAAAACCCTTATTTCATCAAACCAAGTTCATCAAAGAGGGATTCCTTATAGCATCATGACATGAGGGGTACCTTTTTTCCCTTTATAAGTGAAACTATGACAGATCAGTGCCTCAGGCACCTTGTTACAGCAGCAGTGGCCATCCGCAGGTTGTGAAGGATTTTATTGACCACTGAGCATTTCATACTGCTGCCTGGAATGAAGGGGAACTTTGTTGTAGCAGAAATGTACAGGATATAGTGAGCAAATATGGGAGCTGGAACATGCTGCCTTGTGCAGAGCTGCTCCCACCCCGTGAATTCACTGCAGTAAGTTAACTGCTCCATGGACCAGCTCTGATGTTGTATAGCATTGTATGCTGTGCGTGGGCAGCTGACGTGCAGATATGTGCTCCAGTGTGTGCTGGAATGTAAGTTTATGAGAAGCAGAAGATGAAGTAAGACATGGACAGGTGGGTTGGCTAGAGAGAAGAATTTGAAATGTCAGTGTAGTTCCTAAATTTCCTGGTCAGAGCAGCTGAGATCATTAAGAAGAGGGAAGGAGGAATCTGACTTTGTTTACAGGTATGAGCTTATAGAACACTGCTTCTTGCACATCTTTCTCCTCTGAGCTTCCAAAGGTGCTGTTTTACTTCTCTTCTATTGCAGCCAAGTACTTACACCGAAGACCTGGAGCAAAGCCACAGTCTAACCTTTATTTCTAGCCTCATAGTATAGACCCATAAATAAAGTAAACCCCCTTATGGCAGAGTAATCTTCAGGAATGCCTCTGCCTGAATAAACTTTTATAGCAAAACTATAACCCTTTCCTTGCAAGTCAAACGAAGTTCATCCGATTTATATCTTTAGTTATTATCATTACAGACCACAGGGAGAGTGACCAAGTTCCTCATTTCCTGGCTGATAAAAACACCACGTGTGTACAAGACAGTGAGAGGCGATTCAGTGACAGTGTGCTGCCCAAAGCCCTCCTGGCACGGGCAAACACTTTGACTGCCCGGTCAGGCCACGGCCACAGCCACAGACGTTTGGGGTTTCTTTGCCATCTCCCGAGGTCCTGGGCAAAAAAAAAAAAAAAAAGGAAAAATCAAATAGGAGGTAACATTTAAGTTTGGTTTTAAAATTAAGATGCAAATCTTCTACACAAATACCCGACAGCAGGCAAGTCCAAAGGGAGTACATTTCATTTTGGATCAGCTTATGTTTCTTAAACCAACTTCACTGACATTTGTCTTGTGCCAGTTAATTTACTTATGTCTGCTTTACCATGACTGCACTAAGCATCGATAAAGTTCTCCACACGAAGGTTTACGCCAGCGTGGCAGATTTTACACTGTAACAGAAATGGTTTCCTGTCAAAATTGCCCTGCACATCAGCGACAGCCACCACTGCACAAGGGTGTTTGTTTTGGGCAGGGCTTTTGCTGTGTCACAGGCAGACTGTGAGAAAACGAGAACAACCCTTTTACCAAGGAAGGGGAAGAGCAGATGTGAACGGCTGAAGGGAGGAGTTGAAGCAGTAACCACCTTGTGGGTAATTTGTAGATGACCTTGGCTACCTGCTTTGCACCATAAAACATTAGTTTAACAATATTGTCATGAATATGAGTATTTAAAGCATGGAAAGATTTCTATGCCCTTTGAAACCCTTAATAATTTTAGGAGTATGGCATAAAATTACTGTAGAAAATTAACCTAAAAAGTTTTGGGCTTTTTTCCCCCAATCTTATCCTTTTCTAATTATTTCCAATCCTCTCTTTCTTTAGAAAGCTGGAGGCAAGAGGTGAGTTTGTGGAGTATTTGAGGAAAGTGTCATTTCTCAGTCTTCATTTACCAATCCTCCCACAGCCCAAACAATGCTTTTATTTGGAGAGTTATGTGGCTCACTCGTTAAAAAAAGAGCAGTTTGAGAGTCTTCATTTACAACACACTCTTTCATCCGTAGTATCACGGTTCCTATCACTTCTTAAGGCTACTTCTGCCTTTCACAACAGCTACCTAGATAAAAACCAACATGTTCTAGTTTCCCTTTCTAAACCATGAAAAACACATATAAACAGAATGATAACATCAAATACCTCAGTGATTTTTCTCTCCCCTGTGCTATTAACAATCGAGAGGCTGTTGGGAAGCAGCAGCTCGCAGTTCTCCATGTCTGTACCTGAACATCCATAAGGAAGGACAAGGGTCAGTCTCCCACCTTCGGGGATGGAGATGTGGAAACACTGAGAAAAGCTGATGGGCAGGAAGGAGGGCAATTTGTTTCTGTTCCAAACTCAATTGCAACTTCGGCTTGCCTCTGAATGCCTTTCAAACACACCTGCTACAAAGTCTTTGGAGCCATTATTATTTACAAAGCAGGAAAGTGCAAACAATGCAGATGATAGAATCATAGAGCCGTAAGATGGTAGGGGTTGGAAGGGACCTTTAGAGATCATCTGGTCCAACCCTCCTGCAGAAGCAGGTTCACCTAGATCAGGCCACACAGGAACACGTCCAGGCGGGTCTTGAAGACCTCTAAGGAAGGAGACTCCACAAAAAAGCAAGAGGTCTGCACTCTTCCAGAATCTTTTGAAGGTTAAAATTATGGTGATTGCACTTGCAGGCAGGCAAATAGTCATTTAGCATGCTATTTTACCTGCACTGTCACAGAGCCCGCAATGATTAATGGGTATGCTCATTTTCTAGATTTCATTTTAAAGACTTGGGACTATAGGGCTCTTTTCAATGGAAAAAGTTTAAGCATTTTCAACTGCCCAGCTGGCACCAAGGCCTCTTTCATATAAATAAATACAGAGCCTTTCTGGTTAGTCCTCTGCACATTACGCTATATGCAAAGACATCCTGATATATATATATATATATATACTGTATCACGTTGACTTTCCGACTTTACTCCCATCCTGACCAAATGGAACAAAGGAAATGTACACCATAAGAAAATTCCCTATGTCATCTTGGTCTTCTGGATAACTTTCTCCTTTCTGGTTACTGTCTCCAATGTTGACACTGCCACACTGCCATTACTTTGCCTCGCAGCTGCTGAGTGAATCATGCTGACGGTACTGTTCAGAAGAATTTCTCCCTCTCCCAGTCTTCTTCCCACACTTAGGATGTCAAGCTTTCTGACAATATTTACTGTCAGAATCCTTCATTTTTAGAATGTAATTGTGTCAAATTCAGGAAGGAAACACACAGGCACAGATCTGACCTACTGACTGCAATTTAACCTCAAATAATACGTGAATAAGCTGCATAGATGTGAAGTATGAAATCCAAGAATTAATCTGCCATGCTCTGTATAAGTCCATTATACTCATGATTTATTTTAAGTGTCTTTGGGTAGGGTCACTTTCATTTAGCATGTCAGTATACACGACTGCGCATGTAGAAGCTGATTATATTTGAAAGAGCTGTGGTGCTGGGATGAACCTTTTACATTCTTTGTAGATGCACCTTTAGATTGTCCTCACAGCAAGATCAGTTCCTACATGAAATGGAGGCTGCATAAGAAAAGTCTCCAGAACACAAACAGGAAAACTACCTTTTGATCATTTTTAGCTGTTCCTTTTCCTCCTGCTGCCTATACAACTGCAGCATATATCCTGCAGGACCCAGCCTTGCATGCTCGGACCATGCTGTACATGACAGCCTGAATGTAGGCTTTCCTAACTGCAGTGTCCTGGCTGTCAGGCAAGGATGGGGGTGTGCTGTAACCTTCCAGCACTCCTGAAAAGTAAAGCAACTATGCTTCAAAAGATGAAGAAGTTTGCTGTAAGTCATGTCCCTTTCCAAATTGTCTCTGTTAAAGAGAAGGCAATGTGTATTTTTTTTCCTCCTGCAGAGGACACAGCATTCTCTGTTTGATGGTGTGCTCTGGAAACCAGGTTTACAAACTTTTGCTGGCAGCTTAAAAACTCTAACAGTGTGTTTAGATTCCCTCAGTACAGGCCCTAACTTTGCACTTGAGTTTTGGAAATTCTGGCCAAAAGTACTGAGGGCTGCTGGAATCCATTTTAACAGTGAATACGTTGAACTTTTAAGTTAGTGAGATTGTGTCTGTAAATCTTTTCAAAAGATGGAACCATTTTTTATTACACTGAAGATTTTCTCTTTATCAGAGCGAAGAACTGAAGAGGCTTAATAAATGCTCTTCTCCCCAGAGTCCTCTCCCTTTGAAAGTTTTACCTGTGCTAACATCTAAGGGTCCAATTCACACACCATGGACTTGGTGAAAATATTCTTGTTGAATACAAGGAGAGGTCTGCCCTGGGCCCAGGGAAGAAGACCCAAAGCCATGGTTACATGCGATGCTCATCAGCCTCAGGTACCACGTAGCAGATCATTTGAAAAAGTTTTGTGAGTGGGGTTTTGTCTTCAGTGTTTCTAAGGCGTGTGACTGAATTGAGTTTCATAACTATCAAACAGAGCCGTGGTCAGACTGCTGTGGCTGCAGCATCTACAAGAGAAAAAGGAAAAGGGGCTGGTTGAAACTTGTAATTTTCCCCTCTTTGTTTTCTGTGTATTGAACTTTAAATATAGACACAGATATTGAAATGTTAAGAGGCAGCTGCTGGTCCTTTTGGCTGCAGCACTTGACAGAGCAGTGCTGTACCACACCAGCTCTCATGCTGTTTTGCCCTCTGCTTTTTCCTTCCTCAGGTGACTTTTGCATGTAAATGTATTTTGCTCCCTGTGCTGTAAAACAGAAGAACCACAGACTAGTAAAGATGGTGGAAAGAGTCTGCCAGCAAGAAGTGGATTTTTGAGAAATGTGATTTAAGAAGCCTTGACTGGAAATCAATTAAAGTCCATCATAGAGTATTTGAACGTCAAGATATTTTAGTATGGAGCTGAGGCAGGAGAAAACTCCATCAGGATCCTTTACATTAGAAAGGTCCAGTGTTTTTACAAAGAGATAAAAGCAGACAGAACGGCACTCCCTTGGATTTTGCACAGGATTCAGACTAAACAACCTGAAGTTAATTGAGATGTTCCTTTCTCTTTTCCATCTCCTTTTCATTGGGATCAGCAGCCATGCCGTGACAGATCTCTGTGGTCTGTGTAAACGGTGAAAGCAAAACGTTCTCTTACATTTCTAATAATAGTTCTAACCTCTGTTCTGCGTATGTATCAACACTGAGGACACCAGCAGTTCTGTAGCTTGCTTGTCCTGTCTATGTTGTCTCTCAATATGCAACTGTGCTCATGATGTTTGGTAAAAATTCAGCCTGTTAATTACCCAAAGAGGCTGATACCAAAGAACTAGTCATGTTAATCACACCTTTGGCCTCTTGGCTCATCCCTATCCCACCATTCATGGCATAAGGCTGTTCTGTCAGCATGGCCTGCTCTACATTTTAATACAGTCATCAAGTGCAGTACATGATCATAATTAAGAGACAAAAAAACCCAGGAGTTGTATGGCAAGTCACCACATGACTGTACAATGGTTATTTGAAGGCATTTGTGGTGTAATTGCTTGAAACTCTCTTGGAGATTTTTTGAAGCATTTTAGAGGTGTTTTAGAGGGGATTGCTTTAGAAGATTAGTGGTTAGAAATTAATAAATGCAATGATTTAGAGGCCTTTTTCCCATTTTATTACAAAAATCCTGGAGCAATTCATTTTAACATTTAATCACTGCTATTCTTTCTTTTTCTTTTTTTCTCCTTTTTGAAAAGAAAGGCCAGAATATATTTTATGAGGATGCTGAAACATAGTTGCCTGTGTCAGACTCTCTCCTGTTACCCACTCATGACTGGATATAGCAAAAACAAATGATTCCATTCTAGGGCTCTCTCTTCTATACTTTAGGGGCCAAATATCTTTTTCCTGTGGCTTAATATCCTAATGCACTTAATGTGGACTCATCCTCAAGGTCCAAACCTTTCAGGTGGTTTGCAGGGTGTTGTTTAGTGATGAATGCAGAATATAGGTGACAGTCTATCACATCCACTGACGAAGAGTACAAAGCATGCACAGGAACAGTAGGGTTTGCCAGAGAGCGATACTAGGCTGCAATACAAAGCAAGGAGCAACACATGGGAGAGCTTTACAGTGAAACTTGAAATGATCAATGTTTATAGTATAGATTTAAGAAGAAGAAGGAAAAATAAGATGAAAGTAGTAAGGAACAAATGTCTGGTGGAGGAAAAGTGAGAGAATGAGAAAGACAGTTCTTTAGGAGGTATCAGGTTGCACCTGGAGAACAGAGAAGCTTAATTTAACCAGCAAGGAGAAGTTTGCAACAATACAGCTTAACAATGTGGTTAAGCAACATAAAAACATCGAAATCAGCCAGAGATTCAGATATTTAATGCCTCGTGTCCCAGGAGCTGACTCAACAATAGTACAGTAATATTTCAACGTGCATTTTACAACATATTTCCCTTGCCAGTGTGCTTTGGACAATCTATAATTAGATATCATAATTAAGAGCTGGTAATATATTATTTGAGTGTCTTACAGCTAGGAGACGCGCTCCTTGTTGAATTTTTCTGAAGCAACCTGGATCTCTTAGAGAATGCCAGATCACCTACTCTGACTACTGCTTTTACAGTTTTCTTGGAGTGATTACTGTCTGGACTGTCCCCCACTCTCTCCAAATCTCAGCTGCCTACACTTCTGCAGGAGCTAATCCTTAGATAAACTAGACGTACTGTTGAAGACGTGAGTTTGATGGTTATGACACATGCATGGATTTTTTTGAGGTTACAGCTCCAAGAAAGCAAGGTCAGATCATTGTACCAAGGCTATCATGTAGGAGCTGGCAAGAATTGTTCTCCTGACATCTTTAGTAGAGGCAATATCACCTCCCATTTGTTATCTTCTGCTGGCCACACCATGGTCACCAACAGTGGAACTGCACACGGATACACACAGTCCTGCTCTGCAGTTTGGGTCCTGCTGCCTGCCTTCTCAGATAAGCAAGGACAACTGTGAAGCCCTTTAGAGAGATGATAACAGAGGATCTGCCTGTGTTTATCAAAAGCTGACCAGTATGATTACCCATTTTAATCCTGACTGAGGTTAAGACTTCCAGGTTTGCTAAGCTACCACAGCAACACATATGAAGGGGTTGGCGGGGAGGGGGGAAGAAAAGAAGACAGAAATCTTGGGAAGGCCATCAGGGAACAAAGTTTAATCCTCATTAGGTGGTGTGATGTTGAACATGATTTGCTGTACTGCAGCTTTGTTAGTCAGTGAACAGCTTGATTTTACAATTGTGCTCACATACAGCTCACATTTTTATTTAAGAAATCCCAATAAAACTAATATGCCTTGTGCTGTAGCTATGGCTTGAAAAATAACTGAGTTAAAGCTTAGTTTCTTTGTGGCACTTAAGCTTTAATAGTGTTTTTTTCTTTTATTGATCTTTTGAGCAGCTCATTTGATACCAAAGCTAGAAGCAAGCTGAATCACCCATTCCAGTTCCTTAAGGCAGGGCTGGACAGTCCAAAGTGTACACTGAAATCTGAATTTTGAAAGATCACCTTTCATTTACAGAGGGCTAAAGTAAAATCTCCATTTCTTCCCCATCACCCTGAACCTTGGGGTGGTCTGATCCTGTCAGCCTGTGTAGAGGTTGTGCAAGAGAACATCAGAACCGCGCTGCCAAACCTTGGGTACAAATTGCCTCATCCTCTAGACTGCAGCACTTTATATTTGCAGACTCTCTGCTTTTCCTGTGGAACAGTGAAAATGATGCAGTGGAACTCAAATAGCAAGTATCATTTTCCCACCTGCACCAGGTGTGGCTCTGGTGATGGTGGCACTGTCCTGTCAGGAGAACAAAAACGGCTCTGCTGAAAGTGCAGCCGTTCAGCCAAGAAGACAGGCTTCTGATTTCTCACCCTGGCTAAGCTATGCAATGGGATTAAATTAGATCTCTTACATTGTTCACTGACTTCTGGTAAATTACACCTTTGATTTCTGGTCCAATGAAAAGGTGCTAATTACCTTTTTAAGTGTGCATTTAATGTTCTGCAGTGACATAAAGCATGAGTGCAGCTGCCTGCACGCACAAACCTTCCAGAGGTTTCTCTCTGCCTGCTCGCTCTCATCAGCCTTCTCCATTTTTCCTCTGCTCCTTTCCTCTGTCCCTCCAAGGCACCTGCTGTGTGCCACTTCTTCTGCAGCTGAATAAATCTACAGCGTTGTTTGCTGCAACTGGCTCCATTTTAACCCATTCAAAAGAAAAACACACTCGGTGTCCCATCTGGGTCTTATTGCCCAGCTCACTTGATGATTTTTCTCTTAACTGGACCTTAACAGATCTCATTTTGTTCTTCTCTGAATAAAGAAGTTTATCTGGGGAGACATTTCATCCCAGCCTTACACAGCCTGTGCACCTCTCTGTTTTGGATAAGCTTTATAAATGCTCTTTGCTGTTGCTTGTGCTTGTGCAGGTAGTGGCCCTCAGAGGTCAAGGTGTCCAAACACACCCACACACCACAGGGAAGTAACCGGAGCCAGGGGCTTAAAATGCAGCTGTAGTTTAAGTGCATGTAACTACATTCTTTAAAAAAAACCAAACCAAACCAAACCAAACCAACAAAAAAACCCAAACAAACTCAACCTACCAGATTTTAACAAAGTGTATTTCATTAGGAGAAAACCCCCAAAACACTGCTTTTTCTTTTGCCATCAGCCAGCCCTGATGCCTCCACTGTGCTCAGGTGCAACCATAGCACTGCAGCTTACCCAAGGCAGGTGTCCTCAGTCAAGCTTTCCCCCTGACCTAGGCAGGGTCTTCTTGAGGCTCATGGTAGCCCAGTCCCTGGCAGGTCCAAGGCTTGTGCAAAGCTGATCGCCAGAATTGTTTTCATTTTCTTTAGTTCTATAAATGGGGTAAATCCAGTGGGGAATGGTGGTGGCACAGACAACTCCTGGTACCCTGCCTCTGTAGGACAGATAAACCCACACTTGTATTAGGGATGGACCAAGATGAGGTAGTTTTACATGAGATTTTTTTTTTTCCCCTTCCCAGTTGAAACACTGTTAAGGCTCTCTCACGTTAGCTTTGTTTGCCACGACCTATTGGTTATGGCTTGGCAGGAGCTCTGCTCACAAGCAAGGCACACAGCCGCGCTCCCAGCAGCTCTGCCGGGACAAACTGCTTCTACAGGGCACAGGCACGGCTGGGGTTCAGCAGGGCTGGCTGGCCTGTGCTCATCTACCTCTCTTGGATTTCTTTTTAAAAGCACATTGTCTTCGTTTTTTGTTGTTACTTCCAAATAAGATTAAACATGCACTAACTTGAACTTGAATCCTTTTGCTTTCTCTCGGATATCCAGCTATGCTATAGGAATCCCAGGCTTGTGAGGCCAATGCATGAGAACTGGATTGCCTCCACCTCCTTCCTGCTGAATCCTACTGCCAGAGGTTTTATTCCTTAACCATTACCAGGACAAATATTCTCAGGTGCTATGGAAGCTCAGTAATTAAGGAAAAAAAAAAGAAGCCACAAGTCAGAGATTTCCAACAGCAATGATTAACTTGCTTAACCATCGCTTGCTTGCCAAGTGCCAGGGATCCTGTAGATAATTGTGAGAGGCAGCCCACCACGAGGAAGCTGTTCCATCTGAGTGAGTGCACACCTACATCATGCACTTCCTTGGCTCTGGTTTATTCCCAGATCCTGTTTCTCCAGCCACTCCCACCATGACAGATGCCAAGGGCTACCACACTCCTCAGTGGAGATGAAGCCTGTGCAGAGCAGGTGGCATGCTTCATTCCCACACCAGAGACAAAAGAACTTGGATTACACCAAAGCTTGTTCCCTCACCTGAGGTCAGGCAAAGGGTATGTCACAGCAGGGTTTGTGCCCTCAGATGCCTCCGCATCTCCTCGTGACACACCGCACATGTCCAGGAGAGCAAGCAGTATCTGTATCACGCTGGTGGCTGTCAGGGCAGCTTCTCATCATTATGGGCACTTGGAACAGAAATGTCTCTCTCATGTACACATGCTGAAGTCACTGATACTGTCACCAGACAGCCTGGGGGAGTCAACAACGACTTTGACATGGCCAGTCCACTTCACAGGACTGAAGCCCAGACTACTGTAGGCACAAGCAGTGACTTGTGGTCCTGGTTTCCCTCTTCAGTGTGGTCACTTGGGATAGGAGGCAAGAGCATTTTTCTGCTTGTTGTGAAAAACTCTTCCAACCTTAAGCCAATCCATACGCTCTTTCATGCAATCAGCCCCTGCACGCTCAAATGGTGTTTCCAGACATACTCTAGCAAGGCCAGCAAGGTTTAAGGACATACAGCGACCAACATAATAAGATCTTTTCTGGAGCAGCATTTCTCCTTTCCAACATCTTTTGAGATGCCTACACTGAATAATAAACCAAAGTTGCCCTAACCACAGCAGTTTTCATAACTCAGTCTTTACCAAAGCTTTATGAAGCCCTTTATCACAGAAATATGCAGGATCCATCATACATGTGATGATGTCAAGGGTGGAAAGATCTACCCAGATATTAAGAAAGATTCTTCTATACAGGGATGCACAGAAAATGATTCTGACTTACTTGTTTTCAATTTGGATGCAAGTTGAGGAGAGCTGGTAAGCAGGACTGATGAGCAGTGTATGAGCTATTCATGGCCAGCTCATGAGGTGTTGTGTTGGTTGTTTTTCTCTTGTTTGGTGTTTTGGTGGTTTCATTTATTTATTTAAAGAGAAGGAAAAACTCAAAGCATTAAAACACAGTTGAAATTGCCTCAGGTATAATTTTTCTCACACAAAGCGTACCCTTATGTTTCAGCTAATGTATTTTCATTTAAAGGAACACTGAGAAGGTAAGTAATTCTCTCAAACCAGTAATTATTTTTGTCTTGAGAGTTAAATTGTTAACACACAAGTTTTTTTGAAGTATGTACGTGACATATTAATGACTCCATCCTTTCCCCCCAAGGAACCATTTGGGTTTTAGCTTTTTAACTACTTTTCTTTTTTATTTATATTGAGGAAACAATCAAACTCTCATCTGGGACTTTTTTTCATTGACATCAGTATGATTGCTTTGGGCTTTTATAAAGGAGAATTAATTAAGGACACTGATTCATGATTGAATTGGATTCAGCTTTGGTGGCTAAGGAGGTTACTGCTGAGGTGATAACCTCAGCTCTTCTGAATCTGCCAGGAGTCATGAACCAGAGACCCCCTCCTGCTGCAGCTCACAACCCAGCACGTTAACATAAATTGAAATCAATGGCTGTTGGAGTTAATACATCTTGCTGTGAACTGTGATGGCACAAGAGCAGAGAAACTACCTCTTCTACCACTCTAGCTCCAGTAACCTCTGCTAAAGGGGTGGAATAGCCATCAGGAAGCAACAGCTTTTTCTCAGTGGTCCAGAGCCTGCAATTCCCCTCTGTATTTTCCCCATCTAGCTACAGTGTAAAAAGCTGGATATTAAATATCAGACTAAGCTGGATTTTTGACTTGTGCATCTGCTAGGCAGGGTTAGCACAAGGACTCTGGTTGATTTCAGGAGGAGTTTTGTGGAGGTTTACGGCTCTGCAAAACAATGAACTAAATTCTGTATCATTTTACTTTGAAATAAGCCAGGCAAAACACACTCTTCCCAGCTCACATCATCATTCCCTGGGTAATAAGTGTTTTACGCATGATTTTAGCTCAGAGGTGGGAAGAGAGCCAAGAATGAGTTCCCAAGGTATACAAAACCTTACTAAGTTCGAGTGTAATACTAGGGGAAAAAAAGTGCACATGCAGATGTGAGTTCGACTGATCTTCAAGGGGACGTTTGCTTTTGTGATCATATTCTCCTCTCTACAGCTGCTGGTGATTAAAGCTTAGACTATTGTAGCTACTGCCAGGAGAAGAGAAGCCTACGTGTAAGTAATGTCTCCAACAGAGGCAAAATTGAAAACAAGGTGCTAGTGTCTGGTTGTTAACACCTTAGACAAAGACCAGAAATACAGCTGGAGAATTATTTTCATGTCAAGAAGAGACTTTCATCACAGAGGAACATTAAAAGAAAGAGAGTGGTTCCATGTCAGAGTTAATTGTGAATTTGTGCAAAGTTCAGTGAAGTAGATTCTGCAGATTTGCTTGGAAGAAAACAACATGTGATTCTGTTGCTCAAGTGTTCCTAGTTTTGTTTAAAGCTCAAGTTAGAGCTCCTCTTAATGAAGCAGGAAAAAGACACCCAAAATAAACTATGTGGTTGAGGTCCTTTAGAAGGGGAGTAAACAGAGATAGAGACTTCCTTCCAACTCCTTTTGTTTTTAGACCCTGACTTCTACACCTATGAAGTACAAAGTTGCTGCAAATTGTGCTCTTTTTGTCATTCATCTCTTTTTCTGTCAGTTTTACGTGATACACACACAGTCATTTCTTATCTGAACTGAATTTGGCCCAGAAACTTCTACAGGAGGTTTCACACGATCCCTACGGACCACATTTGATCTCAAGCCTGTCAATGCAGTCCATTTCAGTAAGAACATGTGATTTCAAAAACACACAACCTTCTTACAATTAGGCATCCTACAATGATTGTAGCCACTGCTGTGTTGTGACTGAAGAACTGCATCACAAAGAATCAAAAGACTCACCTGTGAGAGCATCCTCTGCTGCTCTTCTTCCCTCACACCGATTTCAGTCAGGGATTTGGAGAGAGTGTCCAAATGATTTGTCACTATCTAATTACTAAGTGCAGCCCTGCTCACTTTTACTGGGGAGAATGGAGTGGATGAGCCACTATCTAGTTCTAAACTCATGAATGACAAAATGGCCACAAGTGTGTTTTGAACAGCCTTCTCAAGGCTGCAGTCAAGGACCATTCCCTGAGTAGGCTGGTATGACTCACCAACCTCAGCATCATTCAGGCCACAGGACTCATTTCAATTTCAGAAGTCTTTTAAGGTTTTACTGTTCACAGAGGCCTGCACCCGTAGCAATCATGCCTATTTCTGCAATGAACAGTGATGCAATCCTTACTGCTTTCCTAGTAAATGGGGAGAGGTACAAGGAGTGGCACTTGGTTTCTTATTTTGGCTGTGAGTCATCAGCTCTTACCTTCAAATCTAAGGCAAGGTCTCCCCATCGAAGAAAAAAAATTGCTCTAGTTATGAAAAAAAACCAGTTAACCCTGGAGAAAAGGCTTAAATTGATAGTTACAAAGGATTCAAGTAATCCTTGTGTTAATGAAGTCAAAACCCCTCCAGCAGATGGTATTTTCCTCCCCCACAGCAAGTGTGGAGTTTGCTTGAAAAAAAGCAGGGACTTTAATGGCTTAGAAAGGCCATCAGGACCAGGCACACACACACTTGTGACTGTCACATCTCATGACATCGGAAAACTGCCCATTTTGAGCTGTATTCTTTCTGAAGAACTAAGACTCCTGTTCACCAGCCCTTAAAATGCTGTGGGACCCTGTGATCTTCCTCGTCACCTAAACTGCAAACATTTAAAAAAGTTACTTCTAGAACTGCTAATTCTCGGGCTTCTGGAAATAAATTACTGCTATTCTGAAGCAGAGGGTATGTTTCCACTTGCTAGGTGAAAACCCCAAAGGATCCAGTGCTTGCATACTGCTGCAGATTAGAGCCATAGAAGCAGATCCTCCCTAGTGCAAACCTACCCTGAGCTAGGAGAAAGGCAGGAAGGAATGCTGATTTATACCATCTGAGGAGCTGACCCAGAAGCTGGAGTAAATGGGCTTGATCTAGCAATTTCCAACATCCTCACACTCCAGCAGTACTAACGATCAATTAGGAAGCACTTTGTTTCCATACCTCAGCAGCAATAGCTTTAGCCCTCCCTTGAAAGGGCACAAAAGGGCAGAGGGCAACAGCAAAGCAGAGAGATGACAAAACAAAGTGGGGAGAAACTAGGGACTTCAGGAACCTAACTGCAAATCTTGCAACAAGATGCAGCTGGACAGAAGGGGCTCGGTTTCAGATGTAAAGTAAGCTAAATAGGTGAAAGAGTCCTCTTTAAACTGTCATCATTAATTTAAGCCAAACTCAATTAAAAAAATAAACTGAAGCAGCTGGGTGTAGGAAGTGGCTGTCTGACCTCAGTGCTGGGGCCGTTTTCCTTTTCTCCTTTTAAACCATTGTTCATCAGCTTCCACTTAAAGCAAACCAGAACCGTCAGAATAACCACAATCAAAACCATCGGGCTTGCTTGCATCTAGTATTTCCCTCTATGTTATGACATCCATTGAAAGGGAAAGAAAAAAAGAGGGTGTCATTGGAAAAAGTCAATCTTGGATGTTTGCATGGTGCCATGCTGTGTCACCTGAGGGGCAGGAGCCCTGAAGTATTTAAACACTCAAAGCATCTTCTTTTCCAAAGGATTCTTGAATGTGCTTATGTGTTTGTGGCATTTGGAAACCCCAGTTTCCACTCCTCATTCCACATAAACTCCTGAGCAAAAGCAAAAATAGTGCTTGATCCCTGCCTCCTATGTTAGCCATCCTTTGTCAGACTGAGAGAAATAGTAAGGTCGCTCCTTGGGGTATCATCTTAGGTTGTATGTTTTCAGAATATCTCCCCTACATTTCTGCCTGGTTTACCCATTAAAAAAAAGCAGTTCAAACACATGCAAACAGCTGAAGGGCAGCCTACTTCAACTCCAGATGGGGCACAATACACAGTTCCTCTGGAGGGTAATGAAAGAGCATCACACCAAACATCTAATTTACCCGATTCCCAAATTGCAGGAATTTCATAAGCCTGCCACAAAAACTTTCTAGTCTTAATGCCACTCTGCTAGTCCAGCCCAAGAGTGAGTTCACTTCCATACAGTTATCACAGTGGAGCCCTCTCAGAGGGAAGGTCTACTTATGGCTCACCTACTATTGATTTTCTGTTGTAGGATGTCCAACAGAACATCTGTTTCTATTTGAAAATACTTCACTGTTATTGAAACTCATCAGTTCTGCAGGAGGAGGAGATTACCAGCATAAAGCTCACTCCTATATACTTCAAATACAGATCAAGTGACAGTTTCTGAGAGAAGTTATTCCACAAGTAATCAATTACCCTCCTGAAGCAAACAAGTGTCTCAGCTTTTTTTCTTAGGTGATAGTCATCAGTGCCCTACAGCTCATCCTTTTTTACCTCAGTGGGGCTTATGAATGTGGCTGAAGTTAATAATATGCTTAAGACTCATATTCTGAGAGTCTGAAAGACTCCTCTAATGCAAATAATCACCCTACCTTTGCAGGGCTTGTATTGGCTTACTTGGAGCAGGCATCAGAAAGTCAGGCAGCAGCAGCAATGTTTTATCACACAGAGAACAGAACTTAAAAAAGAACCTCACACAAAAAAGCAGGATGGACTAATGTCAGTTTTTTATGGTAGAGGGAAACCTTCGACTCATTCATCATGGTAAGAAAACGGTGGTTACACGACAGCTCCCGCTGCATGTCAACCCTGCTGCATGTACAAATGCCACGTACACACAACAGTAACATGCTGCCACACTTTAGAATTTCTAAAGACAATTCAGACATCCCAATTTGCCAATCTTTGGTTTGATTTCAAAGTCTTTGTGTGTGTGTGTTCATTTCCCATGCCTAGGTTGCCACTGAACCACTGCAGGAGTTTCTGGTGGTTTGGTGTGAGTTCTCCATTCCTTTTAAATTAGCCTAGTTAATACATTTTTATCTCAGTGACACCTGTCCTCTCAGCCCACAGCCACAAGCTACAGGAGTTGCCTAATGGCTTTGAAAAACCTACTGTCATGTCTGGATCATTTCACACGTTTAAAAGGACATTCACTGTTAGAAAACCTCAGACATCAAACTCAGACCCATGATAGTTCTGTCTGTAGAAAGGAAATAGTTGTCTGCCTATCTATGGATTAAAGTTACTCCATTCCCTTCTGTTCTGGTTAACTCCCCAAAATCAGCTACAATCATTGTGGATGCACTCAGGAATGTGCAAGCCACAGCAGTGGATCATGGGGATGGAAACAGAGGCTTGTGCTGTAAAGGGAAAAGTCTTCCTCATCTCCAGTGCCTGAGATGTCCCACTGTAGGCTGAGGGAGTATTTACCTGGTGGAGCTGCTGGGTTAGGTCGCCACTGGACAAGTCCCAGAGCTTCTGTCCCCTCAAAGTGGAGGGCAGGAGCTGGGACTTAAGGAACCTGAAACTGCTGGTTTTGCCTGGCCTTTAATGCAGGGGAGTTTAGTAACCATGAGAAGAGCTGCATGAGCTGCTTTCTCAGGCACTGCACCACCTACTGTACTTGGAACAGTGGCAGAAAAAAAAAAAACATCTTGGGATTTTTCTCCGAGAAGCTTTGAAATCAACATTTTAGTAAATCACCAGGTTCCAAAGAATAAACAGGTTGCACCGGGAAGAAGCAATTAATTTGCTTTACTCTTTGACCTATTCAAATGCAAAAATTGCTGTGGAATTTACTCTATGGTGACACGTCCCAGCGATGGAGCAGTCTCCATTAGTGCTAGTGTTTTTCTAATTACAGCTATAAATAAAAGTTAACCTCCATCCTTATTTAAAACAGATTCCATGGACTGCTAGGTGCATAGGTGATGCAATGCAGCGAGACGAATGCAGCAGCATTTGCATCATCATATTGACTTACAACTTGAAGGTTAATTATTGCATCCTTTTGCCATGTATTGGGGCAGCCATTTTCAGTCATTTCCAAAATGCTAAAAAGAAACTTGACAGCCTCTCATTAGATTAGAATAGACAAGCTGCTTCAAACAACAATGAGATTTTATTAGGGATGCTCAAGTACCAAACCAAGAGCTTTTCATTTTGATATTGTCTCCTTTGCACTGGATTGATTTGCTTTTATTGTTTTTTAATAAAAAAAAACTGGAAGTGTTTTTTTTCCAAATGGTGTAAATTAATTGTTATTGCACCACAGAAAACAGAAGACTGCACCACAGTAATTAACAGTTCCTGGCAAAGAATCTAAGCGAGCTTGCTGCTGAAACAGGCTTTAAAGCCTATTTTGACAGTGCCACAAATGCGAGCATATGTCTGTGAGGCAGAGATGTGGCAGCCACTTCAATGACTCAGAGGAGAGGAGCTGATGCCTGTGTCCGTGAGCTCTGCCGTGGGATGAACGGGCAACTAGCTCTCCTCAGATGATCTTTCCACTGGATGGGTGAAAAATAGAGTGTACCATTCAAGTATCACCTGCTTTGGTGACTGCTTTCATCAGCCTGCAGGGGTACAGCCACTGTAGCATTCTGTCGCCTTCGGTTCTTGGCATCCGCTCACTGTCTTTTGTCATATGTGACTTCCTCTCTTTAGGTAAAGGGAGTTTCTTGACTGCTTGACATGCACAGATGTCCTCAGGCCTGGCTGGAGCTGCAAGATTCTGCAATGGATCAAGGAGTTTGGTCCTAACAAACAAAGGGAGGTGAAGAAGCACATACAGCAGGTATTCTAGTGTTACAGAATACCAGGAACATGGAAACCGACAAGCAGCACCTCTTCTCTTCCATGAGGCAGCTGAGCAAACTTTGGTAGAATGAAGTCAATATAATCTAAAAGATTAAGAGTTTAAGTGAGAAGAAGGAAAAAAAAAGGCACTTTCTTTCTATGCAATCTGTAAGGAAAAGGAAGCACAGATAACTGAACAGATTAATTAGCAGCTGGGAGATGAATACTATCATGTTAGCTGCTGCAACTTAAACATAACACAACCTCTTCTTGTGAGACCATCTATGCTGCATAGTGATTATAATCTATGTGTTGCAAGACAGGAATAATTTAAAACACATCATGAGAGTGATAAACCAATTAATAAAAAAGAAAACTCCTTATACCTCCTCCCCTCCCTGCAAGTTTTCTTCTTTCGTACTTAATAAGTTGAAAGAAAATGTTAATCAAGTAAATAACATCTTAACAAAATGACTCCAAATTGGTACATCAGTAAAAGCAAGAGCTGGTGAGCATATACCCTCAGCTAGAGTGCAAAAACGGTTGGTGAACAGTAACCCTACAGCTGGTAGTAGCAGGGCACTTCTTCACTCAAAGGACACTCAGTATGAACAGAGCATCTTGGTGGGAAGGCAAAGACCAAAACACCACTGACTGGCTGTAATCACCCAGGTGCTCAGTCTCATGGGTAAGAGAGCAGCTAAAGGCTACCCTCTAACTCCAGAATCAGCATCCTTTTGCACCTCAAGCGTCTGGTTTATATCTCTTCTCCTGTGCCAGAGAAGCTTAAACTGTTGTTTATTTGCTAGTTATCAGGTGGAGACCCTACAGCTTGGCAGAAGCTGAAGGACACTTTGGAACCAGGCAGAAGAATGACATAAATGTGTTTTCTTTTGTTTGGTAGTGATATAAAAGGGGCAAATTGATGGTGCTTTGTGTTTTGACCAGAGAGGCAGGGATAACATGAATAAGTAAACCTGATCTCTCACCAAAAGTGCAAATAAAGCTGGGGTTATTTCTGTGTACTCCCCCCCCACTGCTGTCTTTCCTGTGCAGATCTCTACGTGAGGGTCTTGCTGTGGCATGCAAAGCAAGACTCAAAAGGACTGTCCTCAAGTTATTTACACTTTGTTACATTTCATCCCAATGCTCTTTTTCTAAGAGCACCTGTGTGGTTCAACTATCTGGAGCAGAATTCAGCTCTGGGGTGTGCTAGAGGTTCCTTGTTGAAGCTTCTAGTGAATGTGTTTCAGTAGTTTTGGACAATTGCACGAGATATTTATATCAAAACAAAATTCCCTGGCAAGGTAGCATCTTGCTATATGACCTTCCCATCATCAAAGGTTAATTTTTGCATATAAAGGGCAGTTACTGGTGTGTATTCCCAAATAGTTCAGACATCCTGCCTGTCCATTTTTAGGGATCATCCCAAACCAAAGACTGATTCCCAAACCTTGACATTTCAAGTGGATTTAGAAATAAAGGAACCATTTATATTAACGAGATTAGTTACAAAAAATATTATTCTATATGAGTACCATTTTCTGCCATTAGTCAATTTTCCAAAAGCCCTTTTAATACAGCACAACTCCTTTAATTTGTACCAGCTGCTCGTATACCCAGTGCTTTTCAGGTCTAAAGCTCTCTGAGTTATTCACCCAGTAACAGGGCTTTTGGAAAATTGACTAATGGCAGAAAATGGTACTTGTAAAGAACAATATTTTGTCAGCCAAGAATCTGACATTCAGATTTTTGGTCTCTGTTTTCATATAGCTGTATTCAACACTGGGAGCCCAAGCCTGAGAAATTAGCAGCCAAACTCTCACTGATGTTAGGGAGAGACTGAGATGGGCAGGATTGCCTTCAACAGGCTCGGTAGAAGTCATCTTTCACCAAAGTGACAAAAGCATTAACAAGCACGTGAGCAAGACGAGACCTTTATGGCAAGAGCAGAGCATTGGGTGGTTCGAAGTCTCCTGGGTAGAGCACTGCATGATCACAAGTTGCTTTAAACTTTAGGAAACTGCATCCCAATGGGCTGGTATAAAATCTATCTATACCGTTAAGTGGATTAAGACCTTATGGTGTTAGTCATGCAGATAAGGTTTTGTTGCCCTTGTGGTGATCTGTAGGAGAAAGAATGTTTGCCTGCAGAGGAGATAAGACAGTAAAACCCACTCTGCTCTGGTACTGCCTTGATTCAGCGGTCAGGAGCTATTCTACTACTGAAAAGTTCAGGTCCAACAAAAACCCTCTGCAGTCTTAGCTAGTGACTTCATGATGGCTTCAGATAAAGCCTTTTGCTTAAGATAGGATATGAATTGAAACAATCTGGTGAAGAAAAACATTGGCTCAGAATTCAACAGAAGTGCAAGTTTAAAAGTCTCCCCTTCACCCTCCCCACCAGACATATTTTAAAGGAATGCATAGCTACAGGGTGACTATGTTATCTCACTTTTCTTGTGTCATTAACTGAGAGGAGAGTTTAAAAAAAAAAAAAAAAGTGTCCCCACAGAAATCTTATTCATATGTTTTATTATATGCTCCAGCACGGGCACCACTTTAGTTTAATGGCGTGTTGGATGATGGTACAAATTTATAGCCAAAGGTTTACATCACAGACAGCTGGAATGAATAACAATAAATTAATTTAAAGTGCTACAAAAGTGCTCCCCATAGTATGGCAGTGCTTATGTGCTCAAGGCTAATAATTTATAAATGCACGTCTTTTATAATCCTGATCTAAAGTCCTGAAAGCAGCCAGTTAAAAAGCAGTCACATGACATAAATTATTTTTATTAATATTTCAAATGCATGATTAGGGTGGGCACCATGGTCATTAGCATTAGATAGCTTTCATTTATGACCAAGTGCAACGAAGCACCAGCCAGAGACAGAGAAACTAGCTAAGCACAACAAGCATTGGGAGGCTGGGGGTGGTCAGAAGCTGCTGCTTCCTCCGCCTGACTTTTATATGCCAGTCGTCATCGCAGCTATGGCTGTGTCCTTTCCTTTTGTTGGTCTGTTGTGTTTATCACATAAGGTAAGGCCTGAAGAGTAAAAATATGTGCAGTCAGAAGCAGCTCTGCTCCTCTCTGGGGTTTTCCTTCCATCCCCAGACAGTGAAGAGCAGCAATGCCTAATGCAGCAAGGAGACTGGCTGAAGGACTTCCCTCACTGCAGCAGCAGCAGGGCCCGCTTGAACACTGAGCTAACACTAAACTTTCATAGGAACTCTTGCTTGGATAGGGTGGGTTAATTTAAAGCATTTTACTTGAGAAGACGCCATCATTTTTTGGCTCTGTGTCAGGGGATTGGAGAAAAGTCATGCCTCCAGGCAAACAAGTATTTGCAGAGCAGCGGTGTGGAGCCTGAGGATAAGGACAGGTCATAAGCTTCCTTTTTTTTTGGGTGAGGGACTATTTTTTTCTTTTCTAGTGTAACCCAACATCCAGCTGCAGTCTTCTCTAGTGAAAGCATATATTCACTGTTACCACTGAGGGTAAAAGAGTAACCAGGTCAAACTACCTGAGTAACATTGCACCTTTTCCCCCGTCCCATGCAGTTCTCAGGCACATCTCACTGCAGGGATGTCCCTTCTCTTAACACCACCCTTATTTTCTCCAGGCAGGTTTGTCTGCCTCTCACTTTTCTTGGTGAAAATCATTTACTTCTTAAATGCAACAGCATTAAGCTAAGGTTACAGAAAGAGTCTTTCACGATGAAAAAAGGATCATGAATAATTTCTGTGTCTCTTACTCTGGGCCACTGCCATATATTAAACTACATTTCGAATCTTGGCAGATGGAAAAAATACGCACCACAAGCGAGCCCATTCACTTCAGTGGTTCTTCTAGCAAAGTAAACGGTGTGAGACACAAAGTGGGCAGGAGTATCATCATCTAGTCTCTTTACTCCCTCTTTAAAGACAAGCTTTCTGCATTATGCAGAATGCAAACTTCTAAGGAACCCTTTGTGATCAATTTTTTTACTTAATATCACAAATCTCTGTGAGCTCATACACCCTCCCCTCTTTCTTTTAAAGTACCTTGTAATGTAACACCTTTTCCCACAGGTCAAGGGGGACAGATTTGCATTTTGATGCATTTTAACTGCCTCCAGAATGTCAGACCAATGCACTGTGCTAATCAGAAGTCACTAATGATCTCCTAGACACTTGAAATGGGTGACCAGGCTTACAAAAGCACCTCAAAACATAATGTGAGTGAGAGGGCAACATGCAGGAAAAAGAAATAAAAAGGGTGGTGATGCTGGCAAAAGCAGTTTGGATTTGTGAGCTGAGGGTTCTGCCTGGAATAAGCAGCTAATGCATTTATGTACACTACCGAAGTGCTAAGGAGATTCAAGGGGAGTCCTGCACCAGGAGGCTGCACTGACGGCCAGCGCGCCACTCTGAGCACATCACTCCTACGTCAATACACTCAGGTGATGCAGAAGCATTTCTGAGGGCTTTTCATACTGCCAGTGATACCTCTTCTTCTGAACAACCCAAATCCAAGATTAGGCAGCATTTACAAAGACCAGGGCAGTTCCTAAAGCACGAGTTTATCTGTGTGGACGTCTTCTGTTGTTTGGCACTGGTGGACAGGTTTATGCTGCAATAAGCCTGCCCCAAAGGGAGTGGAGGTGTATGAGGGAGAAAAAAACCAACCTCATAACTAAGGAGATGATTTGATTTTTTTTTTTGTTATGTTTTTAAACATGGATATCTTTGACAGAGTTGCAAGTAAACAGAAGCACTTCCTCATTAACTGCTGCATCAGAAGAAAAATTCCTGATAAGCAGATGTTGCTCAGGCAGCAATCAGCTAAGCAGTGTGTGTGTTTGTGTGTACACGGGAGAGGGATGTAGATACAGCCAGGCACTGTGTGTATTCAGGCACTGTGGTGAGTGTGTGTGTGGCCCCAAGTGATGGCAAATGTGTGTATGTGTGAGAAAATGACACACGAGCAAAACTGAGCTGCTCCACTGAGTATTTTTGTCTGTATTTTTAAGAGGAGGCAACAAGAGGCAGCCAGGGGAGAGAAACTGAAAAGAGGAGGGAGGAATGACCAGACAATTGTGTGTCTGGGCTAACAGCAGCGCACAGTAAGAAATCCAGGCATCAGGGAAATCATTTAAAGCCATATTGATTTGCTTTGGAGGTGAGAAAAAGCAGATACGCTCGGCTACTATGGAATGGCTCTGACAGCAGCAGCTACCGCTGCTTGACTTATTTTTTTAAAATGAGTTTAATTGACAGAAAGCCTGCACTGTAAACCCAAACCAGCCTGTGCCCACCTCTCCCCCAGCACCATGAGCTGTGATCAAAACCTGCCCACAGCAAGGAAGGGCCTTGAGCCAGCCCAGTGAACCCCCAGGCAATGCAGGAAAGAAAGAAAGAAAGAAGGAGAGCTAAAGGGAAATAGAGAGTGAAAGAGATCAGTGGCTGAAATTCAGCAGCTCTGGCCATCTCCTGTGAGCTGGGAGCACTCTGCAGAGCCCATTCATCTCTGCTGATGGACAGCATCCCTTGTTGGGAATGCTGCCAGGCCCCAGGACTCAGCAGCACTCAAAGAAAAGCTATGGAGTAGAGAGGGATCCAATGCTGTGGGATGTTGGTCCTTGCATCTAGAAAATAGGAGAGGAATTAGATATGACTGACAGGAAAATAAGGGACTTTAATATCCTGTAGGAAATACTGTGTTTTGTGAGAAATAAAGGAGGGGGGTTTGTCCAGGTGAAAATACTGCCAGGTGATGGCTGTGCTGCTTTCAGTGAACAAAGCACCGCATCAGGCCCGGGCCTTGCTCTTTAGATTCATGCAGATGCCTTAGTTCACCTGGTCCTTCTTACATTTACCCACTGATACAGGATTAATACAGAGACACGGTGGGCAAGATCTTCAAAACCTTACTTTTCTGGGAGCCAGATACCTGTGAAGGTTTGGCTTAGGTGACATCCTCCATCACAGAGTGAGCCTGATCCTCAGTCGATGCTTCTGAGTCTTCCTCAGATTCAGATCTTCCTCCTAACAATCAAATTATTCACTGAAAAAGACAATTTCAGAACTACAAAATCCAGTTCAAACTTCATGAATAGCTACAGCTATGTAGTTCAACACTTTCTAACATGAAAACTTTCATTTTCTATTTAAAAAGGAGCTGGGCTACACAATGAACAAAAATAAGGGATGCTCAGGAAGGTTACTTTAAGAGTCAAAATGGTACTCTTTATCTCATCTGAAGTGAAATTTGGTATGGTTTTATTTTCCTGGAAACAAAAAATAGGTGCACTACTGAATTAATTCCCAATTACTCTCATAACTTTCATACCACCTTAGCTACTGTCCTGTCCTTCCTCTTTTCTGCATCAAGAACCTCGAGTCTAACCACATGAGGATGCACATGTGCTTGCTCACCAGCCTGCTCTTTCCTGAACATCTGCTGAGCAGGGTCTTATTGGTATAAATCATGAGTTTGGCTTAAAGCAGGTCAGAAAACTTCCATGAGAACAGTTTTCCTAAAGAAAATACATTTCAAATAGATGAAGTTCTCTGTAAAAATGTGAAATCTCTTTTTTTTTTTTCCTCCACAGAAAGTGGGAATTCTGTTCAAAATTTAATACATACTTCACTGAAGATACATGAAAATCAGCAGAATATTTTTATTGCAAATGACAACAACTTCCATCATGTTTTCAGTGAAAAAACCACCAGTGTCCTAACTGGCACAAACTCCTGGTTTATATTTGTTACACTGATGAGTGTAAATCCAGAGTAACTCCCTTGGCCTTGGTGAAGTTACTTTGATTTATAGTGTGGTAAATAAGGTGGAAATCAGTCTGTGTGGCTGGTAATTGTGATGAATATCTTGGCCTTCTAGGTACATGCATACAGGAAAAAAAACTTCAACAAACAAAAACCAACCAAACAAAATGAGGCTTAAAGGATCTGGGTTGGGAATGGTTGCAAAGACTTCTACCTCCCTGTGGATTTGGTTTCAGTATCTCTTGTCAGAAGATGTCAGAATATGGGAATTTATAATTAAAAGGAAGAACACAGAGTCAGGTATTTAAATATAATGTGCAACTACATTTTTATCAGCTATGATTTGAATATGAACAGTGTCACAGAGAACACTGTCTCAGTTTTAAAGGGTTCTTCCATTTCTTACAGTAAACATAGATCTGATGACAGCTGACTTTAACAGCATCTTAGCAATGCTGAAAAGTCCTCATAAGGCTGGAGATTTATTTGTAGGCCAGTGTGTTTTCTCTTTCAACTGTTAAAAAAAAAAAATCCTATTATTTTAGATACAGGAACAGATGTTGCCACAAGATAAGGTGAGTATCTTGCCTTCAGAAAGCCACCAGCCATTCTCACAGAAACCAAACAGAGGGCAAAGAGTCTTCCTGAGCCAAAAAGCACTCCAGGATCTGGATTGTGAGTCAATGGTAGTTTCCTTGCATGGATTCAATTGGAGAAATTAGGTATTAACATGTAAATGCTGCTTTTAAGTTGTATTTCACCTGGTTTGCAGGCCAGATCGTTTCACCTAGAAGTATCAGTTGAAATGATGACGACTGCTGCACTGCTTAAGGTTGACTGGTACAGGCTTGAGCAGGATATCTTGCAATCAGCTTTTAATGCTTTTTCAAAGCTATGCCAAATTCTTAGACCTGATAAATAAGTTAGTTGTGGGTAATTCTGGTTTCCAAGGCAAACAAAGAAAGTGAAGAAAACGGGATGAGGGCAAATATGTCCTCGGTGTAAACTCACTCACTTCAGTGGTCTCACACTGGAAATAGTTGTGGAGTAGAATTTCATATGCAAACAGTGACACAAATCGTATAAAATAAGAGAGTACCTTAAACCATGCCTTGGGCAAAATAGCTCCGGTAATCCCAAAATGTTGTCGCAAGAAAATTCCTTCCTTTCCGTGCTGTTCTAGGGAGCTACGTGACACGTTACCCAGTCAGGCTCTACCAAGAGTTTCAAGAACTTATTTTCTTGTTTCAGATCAACACACTATTTTTGTAAAGCATTTTATTGGTTCATTTTCATCTCTCCCCCCTGTGCCCTCCCTGCGAGCCCCACGACCACAAACCAAACAGACTGACAAGCTTCCTTAACTGAAAAACTTCATGGGTTTGTCAGCTAGCTCTCCTGTATGTTTACAGAACATGTCAACTCTGCTTCCTTGTCTGTAAGCACCTAAAGTAATCTGGCCTCCATTTAGAATCTGCTTGTATGAAGCCAGGGGACATTTTCCTGAAGTTACCTGAGCACTGAGTAACAGATTTCCAGGAATAATCGTTTTTTAATTTGGGTTCTGTGAAAATGCCCAGTGAAATGAAACTGCCATTGTTTGCTTTGACTCAGCTGCAAGTTACATGCTGATTTTTACTTTCACTTTTCTGCTCTGCACTTTCTAAAACTATAGGAGAGAAAATAAACACTGAGATGGCAATATTGAAACAAACTCCAACACATTTCAGACACATCTCTGCTGTGATTTTTTTCCTCCCTGTAATTGACAGATGCAGTGATAAATTTCTTTGACAAAATAATGCTTACAGACAAAAAAAGATTCTTTCAAATAATTTTCAGCCAGCCTCCAAAAGCAATAGTGCTGTGAAAAAAAAAAAAAAAATCAAGATTTTTGCTTTATCCTGCTTTATGTAAGAGCCCAACGTGTCTGAGTGTTGTGACTGTACCCATTTGTGACTGACCTTGGAGCCTGGTAGCTTTGGGTTCACCCCAGTGCTGAGTGATCTCTTTCTTTCCTAGCAATTGCTCTCATTTCTGAAAACGGTACCTTTCACATGAGCAGCCTGTTCCCTCTTCACACTACTTTCCATGTGCACAGCAATCACCATAGAAGTCCACTCTGCTTAGCCGGTGATGTGCCATGCACCTCTACACCCCTCACAGTGAAGCATTGCTCAGTAGAGGCAGCAAGAGCTGGAGCTTTGTGATTTGCCCCCTTCTCCATCATTTGGGTTCCTTGATTAATTAAATATGCATTCCACTTCACCTTTATTCCAAATGATCCCACTTAATCTCAATGATAGGGACAGACATATGTGAGTCTTTGCTTACATATAGCTTTTGGTAACCCTTCTATCCTGTAGGGGCTCTTGGATACCTTTGAGCATTAGTCCAGTGCTGTTTGGCTCCAGCTTCTTGTCCTCATTGCCCCCTTTCCATCTACCCATTCAGGCCTCTCTTCCTTCTCCCTTTCAATCCAGCCTTCTAGCTTAGCTTTGGAGGGCTGGAGCTGCAGTTCTGATTGACAGACCTGTATGTGAAGCTGATTCATTTGGCTGGCATGACACTGTGCCAGGGAAGAGGCCTTCTGAATGCTGAAGCTGTTAAGAAACTAATTGCGTGATGAACTGCAGTTACAGGAGAGTCTTTATTGTTTGATTCACCTAATCACATTTTGTAGCAAGAATTTTCCTTCTTTGCCCCTTTTCCATTGTTTGGATTGGAAGAACACCAGGTTTGCACCAGGGATGGGCTTGGCTGATCGGCCCCCAAGCTTTTATTGTGAGCTTGTAGCCCCCCTCCATTTGTTAAAAGGCTCAAACACTCTCACTGCTGTGAGTGTCTCCTTGCTTTCTCATCTTGGCAAGTTCAAAGCCTCCCAGTCCAAGATCTAAGTTCAGTGCTCTGTGTTTGTGCTGCTTGTGTTGATGAAGTCACTAATCCCTAAATGAAGGGCAGGGAGCTGTTGGGGTTAGCAATTTCATCATCTTTAACAGAGAAAACAGAATCCCTCACAACACAGGTGAGTTAATGAGAAAACTATTTCCCCCTGCCTTGCTTTTAAGTGTCTTTCTGAACAGTGGGTCTGAACTGAAACCTTGAGTTGCAAAATACCAGCCTGTGGGAAGAGCAAAATCAGAGATGAACTCTGTGCCACCAGACCACCTTTAATTAGGTCACGCTCAGTTCCTTTGCAAGAAAACACACTTCTTTAGGCATTTACCATACTGCGGCTTGTCTTTGCTGTTTCTGCCTGGAGAAGTAGTGTTGGTAAGGGCTGGACCTAATAAGCTAAATGATTACTGTCCTCAGACCACAGCTTCCACGGGGCCAGTGTCAACCGCTTTTCCCCAGCCATGAGTGCCCTGCAGTAGCACCAGAAACATTGTCCCAGATAGTTTGTCACTCTGCTTATAACAGAGTCTTGATGTTATTTGTGGATCACATTTTGCATTTGAGAGGATTATGTTGATTTTGCTTACACATATCAGGTTCAAGTCAACGTTGATTCATTCTAACCTAGAGAAGCTTGAGGTGGAAACTTTGAGTTTCTCCTGATTCCAGTGCAAAACTGTCTCCACAGTCCCCATCTGCCTCCTGGGAAACACACACTGGCGTAGGGGAATGGCTGCAAAGGGCTGCCTAGTTTCTTAGTTCATGAATTTCAGCCCAAGCTTGAGGAAGTTCAGCAAGTACATCCTCTTAGATCTTCCTCATATGCTTCCTCACATAGGAAGCTGGGAAAACTTCCCAAAATTACCCTTCCTCTGCAGGGCTGCACTCATCTCAGCAATCAAGTGCAAGGTGACTCGACCACCACAAATATTTACAGGACAAGATACTGTTCCAGGCACTTTTCAGAACCTGGACCTCTGAGTGGGAAAGGTTTGGCGAGCAAGGATTTCTGGGGAAGTGGAAAATGGGAAAAAACTAAACCAGAACGAGTTGAAGCTTTGTCTGATATGTCAAATAACAAATTATAGCAGAGGGGGCAGAGTTTGGCTGTCCTTGTGACATTGCACACTAATGAGCCAGGATTGCTCTGTGATATTCTGCACAAACTAGGCTCTCCTTGCCCTAACTGTGAGTTTTTCACCTCAAAAGAGAGATTACAGGTTTCATAAACAGGAACATTACAAGGGAAAAAAAAAATCAGATCAGGAAGGAAACCTATATGCTGCCTGGTGGGAACATGGTAACAGTAGATGTAGGCTTTGTGGAGCCTGAGGACAGTCAGAGCATTGCAGAAACAAGCTGGTGGCCACACCACTGCACTGGTGGCAGCTTTGAAGAAATCAGATCAATACAGTAAATTTCTTCTACACAGTCAGTACCAACAGCTCAAAATGAAAGGGCAGACAGAATCCCCTCTTCCAGGACTGGTTGTTGGTGTATCCCCCCTCCCAGTCCTCACATAGTTTGACCTGCACATCCCCCTGGCACGGCCACACTCCCCCAAAAGATTATCAGTGCTTATCTCTGGTGCTCACTGATGCGCCTGCGCCCAACAGCCTTGGGCAGGGAGTTACTGTCCAGCCCCCAGTCATTTCTCTGGGTCCTCCTTAAAAGCAATTAGCAGCTACCCCCTTTAACATCAGAGAGCAAATTCAATCATGGAATAACTCTCCTGCAACCGGTACAATTAGCAGGAATGTGTTTGACCCTGGATTCACCTTCTCTGAAATGCAGTTCCTGGTACTAAGTGTTGCACTCCCTGTGAGAGTGACATATTATGAGTAACTGGTGTCAGGATCATTGTGTGAAAACAAACAAATAACTGGGAAGTCTTGAACCAGAAAGTGGCATAATAAAGGCAGAAATAATTCCTGCTTTCACATGTTACTTCTCCTTTCTTGAGACGTAAAAACAAGGCAGTGCACCACAATGTCACCTGTAAAGTAACCAAACATAAATCTCCACTTGCACAGAGAGAATCTCTGCAACATTCCTCCCTGGTGTCTCAAGGAGAGAGAAAACCTATTGTTTCATACCTATTTTTCTCATGGAGAAGGATATTCTATTTTCTTTTTAAGGAAATGACAACAAAAGCCAATCTTCTGCCTAGGCTTGCTCTGCTTCTCCCTTCATATGTAGATAAGAACCATCTATCTTAGAGCTGGAAGTCTGGGATCCTTAACTAAGAAGAAAAGCCCTGGATGCTCAGCAGACCTGCAGTGCCTGCATGTTGCACCCAGTCTCACCTACGGTTTACTCTGGGAACAATGCTCTTATTTCTTGAAAAGGTGATTTGTGAGACACGCACTTTTTCTTATCCCTCTAAAGAAAAAAAGAGCCAATTCCTCGTCTATGGAGGAGTTGTGGTCAAGGTGACAAAGTATCTCTCTGAGATAGCGTTATTCAATTATCCCTCAAAGTATTTGTGAAAGTGGTTTATTCCTTTAAACTAATGAGTGGCACAGTGCTCTGTTTCGTCTGAAAACTTCAGGTGCCTGGCTGTGGAAGAAGCTGTACTTCTTCACTTAGGAGTAAAACCATTTCTTTCTTTCCTCATTTTTTGTCCTTAAGAAAGCTTGTCTTCCAGCCACACTTGCACAACTGGAGTCCCTCTTCTCTTGTTCATTTTCTTTCTGACTTGCAAAGAATCCTTTCTGCCCTGTGTCATACTACCCCACTCCTTCAGTGACTTATGTACAATAACCTCGCTTCTCTGTGTCATAGGCCATTTAATCCTTCTCCTGGAGCATTTTTTGCACAGTAATCCTTTTCCTTCTGTGACACAAGCACAAAAATCCCTTCCCTCCACTGTCACTTCCAGAACAATCCCTTACTTCCAGTGGCAGGCAGGCAGCAACCCCTTATCTTCTGTGCTAAACACAAAAAGATCCCACTTCAGCTTCCCTCCAGTATAAAGCTGAGAATTTGTCTTAATTCTACAAAGAACACACCACTGTCCTTTTACTCCCAGTTTATCCAAATATTAACCTTCATCTGACCAGTGAACAGCAGGGTGAAAAAAGCAAGGTATACCGCCCAGATGTTGCTAATACAGTTTAGAAAACTTTAACAAATAGCCTCAACTTTCCCCAATGTTTAAAGATCAAGACTAAACAAAATATGTGAATATTCAAGCATTTTCCCCCTTACTCTATTTCCCCCTCTTTGCTCCCCTCGTTTTTAATGATCTGATGAAAAAAAGGGGGCCAAGAAAGAACAGGGAGAAGAAACAGAAAAAGGGATAACTCAGAACTTGGTCCCAAACTCAGCCTTTTAAACAGCTCTGCCTTGAGTACTTCACAGCTGAAGGATAGTTTTCAGAAAGGGTTTTTTTAAACAAAAGTTTATAAGTGTTTTGGTTTAAGTCCCCCTTCCACAGCAGAGCAATTAGCACAGCAAATCAGAGCAAGAAAGCAAGAGACTAGGGAGCAGGACTGCTAAGTGCCATCAACCAAACAAGTCATTGCACCTACTTTGCTTTAAGCCTTATGCAAACTCCAGCAGCTGCCAGTTTAACCAGTGCTTCACAGCCTCCTCCAGCCAGCAGAGCCTTGCCCAGAGTTTATCCCCTGGGCAGCCACAGCAAGACAGGAAGCTGATGGGTCTTGGGAATGATTACCCTAATTTGATATCCTCTTTGCACAGCAGTGCTGCATTGCTAGTGATTTGGGCTTCAACTGATCCTGTTTATTTCTTTGGCCTGCCCATTTCCCCCTACTGCCACAGCATGCTTTCAAAACAGGGCTCAATTAATTAAATGCTAAGTGTGACCCTTTGCAGAAACCCTCCATTTAGACCCATTGATTCTAAATTGGTGTTGTCTGCTATCAGAGTGGCATACATTTGCCAGGATTGGCTTGACGCTGGATCTTTGCTTAGCTGCACACAAATTCCTTGTATCAGGAACCCTGGCTAATAGGTCTAGGTGCTCCTGTGTTTGTAATATCCTTAACATCCTGTGTGGCTGGTGCATTCACAGCCTGAGATTTACTGTGTTTGCTCCTGGATGTCTGCAGTACGTGCCATTAGCTCCTGACTGGTACTAGGCACAGAGGCTGCTTGAACAAAATTCAGGGTGGAAAATCAGCACCACATTTCTCTTTTTTTTTTTGAACAAAGACAGTAATTATGGTAATAGTATCACTTCAGCATTTCACTTGTCTGTGCTTATGAACAAGCGATGTGAGCCAAAGAGAAGAGCAGCTTCTTCCCTTCAAATGAATTCCTGCTTTGGACTAGCAGGATAGATATGACACGACTTTCAGTTTGGTATGTTTTTCTCCTGCATCTTTTCAGCGGTGCATTACACATTCGCCACAATTCTTCACCTCTACTGTCACTTTTATGGCAGTGTTTTCCTTTTCCTCCTCTTCAGTTATGGGCATGCTAATCTTCTGTGTCACAAAGCAGCACAACCCCTCCTTTATGTGGGCCCCTCCTCCCCGTGCAACAGCCGTGGATTACGCAGTTCGAAGGAAAAAAAATCATTTCACCTATGAAACGTAAAACAATGTAATTGTTGCTGTTGCTATTTTTATTTCCATTAACCACTAAACCTAATCTGCACCGAATAATTAAGTAGCTATTTATGTCATGGGTTTCAATGCTGAATGCAACCTATTCACCCCCACAGGAGTAAAGTCCTTGAATTCTGAGTAATTCTGGGAGTAACCTGTGATGAATCAGGGCTGAGATAAGAGCCAGGCATCCTTAAAAAAAGAATCTGGAGCATGTTCTTGGCAGTCAAGGTTTGCTCTCTGTTGCAAGCAGTTTCTGCTCTTTTTTTTTTTTTTCAAACTCCCCTGATTCAATTGAATTCCATGGGAAATGCAGAAGGACTCTAGAAGAAAAGTGGTTTAGTTAATTTTGTTGTTTTCTGACTTTTTAAATCTCTTTCTTGGAACTGAAAATATTTGTAGGTAAAGAGAGTCTTACCATTCCTTGGGGCTCATCTGCTCATACTGCTTATTCTGTACTTGAAATTGTCATAAATCTCACTCATTTTTCCCCTCAAACACAGCCTTGTTAGCTGCAACTAGTCTTGGACATGCTCCTCTGACCTGGATGCAGCTGATATGATGTGGTTCAGTGAGCACAATTAGTAGTAATATTCCTGGCAGTAGTGTAAGTATGCTGGCTTGTCCTTACCTAGCAAGCTTTGTGGCCAAACTGCTCACTAAAATAGAGGTGGGCATCTCTCGTCTATTACATCAGATGCTGCTGGAAGCAAAGGGCTGAATATTTTTTTCATTTTCCTATGATTGTGGTTTAAGATCTCTTCCTGAACATGTAGCTGGGAGGCAGAATGACAGCTCTACCCATAGATGCAGAGCTCTGCAAAATAAAAACCAAAGGTTAGTGCTCAGTTACTGTCTACCATGTATGTCTCTGGGCATACACACCACCCTCCTCAGTTAAAAACGTGAAGATTAAAATCATAGAATCATAGAATGGTAGGGGTTGGAAGGGACCTTTAGAGATCATCTAGTCCAAATCCCCCCTGCAGAAACAGGTCCACCTAGATCAGGTCACATAGGAATACATGCAGAAGGGTCTTGAAGACCTCCAAGGAAGGAGACTCCACATCCTCCCTGGGCAGCCTGTGCCACTGCTCCCTCACCCTCACAGTAAAATAGTCTTTTCTTATATTGAAATGGAACTTTGTGTTTCCAGCTTCATTCCATTATCCCCCAGTTTCATCCCATTACCCCCCATCCCAAACCAGCATTTAATCTGGCCTGTTGCATGAAACCAGCCACACAACTATTTTGCCCCATAATTTCTGTATCAGTCCCTCTGACTTGTAGCTGAATCAGACTGCTCCTTCCTGAGAGATGACCAGCTCTGACTGAAGGACTCTGACTGACTGAGAGCTCTCCCACATCCCTGCATGACTGATTGCAAAGTTTAATGAATTGACTGCTTGTTGTTCTCATGGCTACAAAACACACATCAGCCTCCTTGTGCATTGACATAAACCATGTGTAGTCAGTGATGTGAACAGGGCTTCTGACGTGAGGAATGATGGTGAGAGCAAGCCTTGTGCTGGGCCTGCTGATTCAGGAAAGGCAGGGGAGGATCTCAGCTTGGGACTGCTGCTTCAACCAGTGCTCTTCAGTTCTGGAAATTTTGTCCTTACTGACTCATCTTCCCTTTCTCCAGCTGAGACCAATTTAAAACTACTTACCTACTTTGGTTGGAGAGCTGATGAAAACAAATAAATAACAACAAAAGTACATTAGGTGTAACATCCCCTCTAACTGTGTCACAAGACAATCAGACAAGGGCCCAAATCCTGAACTCTGGGGAAGCAGAACTTGAAGTCTGTGAATATTCTTTCTATACTTTAAGAAAACATGCAGAAACTGAGAAAAGTAGATATAGCATGAAACGATAATGTTATGAGAGAAAAAATCAAGAGCATATTCAGATGTCTGAAAAGATATCCTCAGTTAGAAACCCAGACTGAACAAACATGACTGGATATAATCAGTTAGCATTAGTAATGCTATGTAAGTGCCAGCATTTAATGATTGGTTGTGAGACATATTCCAGAGTACAGTACATTAATATTGAGCTTTGGTTTTGTCATAGGAACATCATAACTGCTAGGGACAAAATACTGAAGGAAGGTAAAGGATGAAAATGAAACCACCGTTTTCCATATCACTGAGAATCTTTTGTTTCCTTACAGCACCTTTAACTGATATCAGTTTTGAGCAACCAGTAAGTTCACACTTTGGGGACAGTATAGAACCTCAGCCTGATGATGAGTGTGGGAGTGAGGTCTGACTGAGGAAATCTGTGAGCATTTGCAGGAGACAGACCTTTGTTTCTTTAAGAAAATGTTGCACTGTAGTAATGCCAAGATCAGCTGCTTAACATACCTAACCCGAAATCGAGGAGCGTGCTGGGAAAATCTTGCACTGATCTTTGCAATATCCAAAAGCATACTTTCCCCTTTGCCTTTCTCTCTCATCTTCAATATCTCCTTTTCTCTCCTTGAGGAAGAAACAATCATTTAATTGTGACTAATATACAGAAAGTCTCCTACAACCGAGACAATCAACTTGAAATGAGACGTTTTATGAGCCACAGCCTTGGCTTGACTAAATGCCTTCTGTGCAGCTTTAGCTTTGCTTTACGGACCTGTAAGAACATACTTAAGGCTTTACCACTTAAGCAGGAGCTGTAGTCAGTGCTGGAGAGTGAGGGGCCCTCCTGAAGCAAGCTATTGACGTGCAAAAGACCATTCATTGCCTTGGGAAAACTGCACTGGTGTGAAGCCTAGAAGAGAATGCAACAGAAATCAGCATGTGCATCCGTAAGCTGCCTCCCACTCCTCATAAACAAGAGCTATAAACTCAGTGCCAAAAAGGGAAAAAGCCCTTGAATAATCCTCTAAAAAAGATGACTAAACAGCAAAGAGAGCTGTTGTTTGTCTTGTTCAGTGAACCCTGTTTCCACTCTCTCCACAGAAACAGACGGAATGGAGAAGGTCTGATATGTCCGAGTGAACCTACTTGCTGTGGAGGCTTTTGGTTGACTTCAGCCACCTTTGGTGTGGAAACACAGAATAACTGAATCAAAATGCTTCAAAATCAAACTGCTGATGTCCATATCTTCTGAAGCAGTAGACACATGTGCTGCTGACTGAGAAGGACTCTGCTCAGCCTTGGACAACAATGGCCAGTGTTGTATTTCCACCTTCAGTGCTGCCACGGATGTCACTGCCCAGGACTTGCTGCCAGTGAGTGTTTCTCTAAGCAGGGATGCCATGGATGCTTCTTGGAACGTAGGGTCAAGAAGCCGTGCCTTCAAATATGGAAATATAATGTATGTTTCCAAAGGGCTGGAGACTACTATCATTAGTAGCCCCTGTGTTGTACATTACCTGCTGCAGTCTGGGGTCTCTCTCTAGCCAGACAGATGTATGTCTCAAGGAATAAGATACATTCTGGGGAAGCACCCTGTGGGCTTGGTGTTTACAGAAAACAGCAAACAGAAGAAGGCTGTGGTACTGGAAAGGAATCATGGCACAGTTGCAAGTGAGTCAGTCTGGTATCAAAGTATTAGAGAATAAATTGCACTACCCCCAGCCCTAAGGACTGCAGATAATGCAGTGCAACCAAGTTTTATCTCTGCTCAAGTACATATTTTTTATGCAGCTAAAGCTATGTCACAGATGTTCTTCACTAGAATAGATTTTGCCTTTGTTAATCCTGCATTAATCTGCTGGTAGAGCTATATCTGCGTTATTACCACTGGGCTGCTTGGGGAGAGGAGACACTGCTCACTAGGGACACGGTTCCTCTGCATCTCCCTTTGTGGAGCTGCAGCTGGGAGCTCAGGTTTGCTTGTGCCAGGGCGGGGGGAGCACCCTGCACAGCCCCCGTTTCTATTACCACTACAGTGCTCTGCCAGGAGAGGGAGCTAGGACCCTGAGATTCAGTGCCCTTTGATGTTTTCTGTTCACAAATCATGAAGGTGTTACAACTGTCCAACACCACCTTAGGATTCCCTGCTCGGCTGGGTGAATATTCAGGGGGCTCATGATTTCCCAAGGAGGCTTCATACCACAGAAGGGGTTTGGTTCCTTCTGGATCCCAGAGGACTCTGGTGCTCTGAATCACGTTTTGAGGCTTTCAGTCCCTTTTTCCTGATCGCTTCCCCAGGTGAAATCCAATGGGAGTTTGGATGCTGTGAAAATGAAGTGAAGCCTATAGATTCTGGCATCATGCTATGGGTGCAAACCCACTGAAATGCAACTGCTGCTGGCGTGGAGGTGGCAACCAACGGATGAAGAGCAAGTCAAACAAGAGCTAGGAGGGCGGGGGAAAAATTTGGTTTAGGCTACCAGGTGGCACACAGATGTTTTACAACATTTCTTTCAACTTAGAAACACATCAGCCTTCTTCCCCCTGCAGTATATGTGTTTCATTTTGAACAAGTAACTGGCAGCTGGAGAAAGTTATTAGCAAATGCAAAGCCTACGTTCCAGCACTTGCAACAGCAGCAGAATTACCTGTTTCCTATTCTGCCCAAGCTTTCTGTCTCCTTTTTTAAGACATTGTTGGCCTCGAGTCAAGTTTTGCTGAAGTTATGTATCAGAAGGGGAATAAGCGGAGCTCCCTGCTTGTTTAAAGAGCAGAAAAGGGAGTTTCAACAAAGCTGGCAGAGACACCAACACAACTATTATCTAGGTTCTGGATGTGGTTGAGCCTGCTGGTAAGAAAACAGGAAACGAGTGAGAAAACAATCCTTAAAAATGTGAAAACCAGCCAATTCTACAGGGCTCCACTCCGTGCTCTAGTGTCTGTTAGTGCTGATAAAAGAGCACACGTGATGAAAGTGCTGTGTCATTATCAAAGGCCCTTTCAGTCTTATTTTCATGTTAGTTCTCCTCAAGTGCCAGGGTCTGGCAAGGGAAGGAGTAGTTTTTGACTAATGAAATGTGGTTATTGACCAATCCACCCTCTTTTCCTTCAAGGTGGTGATAGGGAGCAATGCTTCCCTTCTATTTCCTGCCTGATTTGAGTGTAAGAACAGAGAAACATGGTGACAATGTTGGAGGCTAGAAGAATAGCTCCTCATGTGATGCTGGGCTCTGTTAGCCAGGAGGTGCATTGGAGCCAAGCTAGGGAAAAGGACTGCTGAATGACAACACTATGTGAGCAACCACTGGAAATTGTGAATAGGGAGGGAAGCCTCTTCACAAGAAGAGACATCTCACTGGCTTTCTTTTGAGTCAGAAAAATCCTGTAACCTTCTGAAGCCCTCAGCCTATGTTACCCCATGGCTCTGCAGTGCACAGGGACAGAAGCTGCTCCCAGAAGCATGGCAAGTGGTCATCAGCGTGCAGGAAGCGTTTGATGGCCAGGCCTCCAAGCTTCAGGCTCTCAGCATATCCATCTGTGCAAAGGGCTCCAAACTGATAAGGATGAATGGTGTGGAGTTTTGCATGCAAGAGCTGTGTTGACTTCCCATCTCTGCACCAGCCAAGAAGTTATTACAAAAATAAACACCTCAGCAGCAGCAGCAGCATCCCCAAGGGCCTATTTACTTCCACTGGCATGAACTAATTCCTGCAGAGGAGCTCAAGCCAAATCCTGCAGAGACCAGCGGGAATCTCTCCAGGCTCTCGCAAGGGCAGTTTGCACACCGGAGAAACCGTTGGTGCTTGGTCATATTTATCATCATGTCAGTTAAAACATGTTGTCACTTAACACTTTTTCTAACACAACATATATTTTCTAAAGCTGAAGAAAACTGAGGTTTTTTTAACCTCTTTTTTCAACTACTTATTCTGATTTCTTTCTGAAATTGCACAACACACTAAATGGTGGTTGGTGGAGTGGCCAGGGATCAATTATTGCCTTTTCATGTGCAAACTGATCCTAAGTTATCTATCAATCTCTTACAGTCCTTTCTCCAGAAGATATGCCTGATTTCAGAAAGCTGCAAACATATCAAGGAAGCTAAGGCAGGGAGACATTTGCTTTCCTCTGCTCGTTCTCTAAAAGACATTTGATGAGTGAGTTTATTATCTGTAGGAAGAATGAACAAGCCAATACACCTTTTCAAGGTTTGCAGGTGCCTTAATGTTACTTGCTCATTTAATTTGGATCTATATACCTCATGAGAAGGGCAGAGGATTTTCATTTTCAAGGCCTTATTTAGCCATAAAATGTGTATCACGTTAGCTAAGAGCAGATCTATGAATTTCATTTTATTTAGTGACAGGAGAAATAGGGATGTGTATATCACCTTTTCAGTAACTGATATTAAAAGGTCTATGTTTCATAAAGAAAGAGGGTATTCCATGGCATAACATCTTTCATGAAAGAAAATTCAAGGCATTTCTAGTGGAGGTATATGAAAAGTATCAGTTCACTCATATGTTAAGAATATGAGGAAAATATAAACCCCTTTTGTGACCAGAGCTGGTCACACCTGGAAAATTAGGATAGATTTTGCTGCCTCCAACAAAGTCCACAGGAGACTTTCTATGGCCTCAATGGGACAAAAAAATTCTGCTAGATTTCATACTATTATAGATATTGTACAATTTAGTCACCAAGGTCATTAAAATGCTATAATCCCTAGCGTGAGACATGATGGGGTAAGAGCACTTACAAAGGTATTGCTTTCTAAACTGGTGTAATTATGGTAGTAATTCCCAAAGAAGGAGGATTGCAAATGCATTTCCAGTTTCTCATTTTTTTTTTGTCAGTGTTCATTACAGTTGTGATATGCTTGTGTCTAAATCTTGTTGATGTCCTTCCAGAGGGCACTAAAAACCCTGAAGTAACTGAAGAAAAACGTAGTTGATGATTCTGACTGGCTGCTGAATCACCACCTTTTGAGCACTGTCCCTCAGCTCATAATCTAGAATGTTCACTGTTATACCACGCAGAATACTTGCTCTCTGTTTATATTATTCCACTCACAGTTTGTCTAATTTAAGGAGAATTATGGCAAAGAGAAAAGGAAAAGAAAAAAAGCCCTCCCCTCACCAAACTTGGATGATTTGGGGGCTAAGAAGCCTAAGAGAGCTGTGATACTCAGCTATGTTTTCAGTTCTTGTGAAGTTGCAGCTGGGTGGGGGGCAGTAGGGGCTGGTAGAGTGGGGGACTGTGTTCAGTCAGCCTCTAGTGAGTGAGACTTGAGCCCAAAATCTCAGGGCAGAGGCTCTATCCTTCCTGGTAGTGCACAGGACAGGGTCCTGAAAGTCTCTTAAGGCACTAAAGAAACATATTGAGTCCTGAAGCCTCCTTTATCAGTTTTAAGAAGGGGATGGACACACAGGTCTCTGAATTATGGTAACAAAAGATTCAAGCTGAAATAAACACAAGGTGAGAAGAGTGCTTAACTATTTCCTGATGGTAATCTTCTCAACTGTGATGAAAATCAGTCAGAGGAAAATCAAATGCAACGTTCTCTTCATGATAAAAGAAAAACCTGAACTTGGGACCCACTTATTTTTAACCTCTCAGTTGCACTGCATTCCTTGACAACTGGGGGGAGGCAGTGGTGTTACAAGGTCTAGTATTTTGTTTTTCCCAGAGCTTGAAATTGGCCATGGGTGCTCCCATACGGGGGGATAAATGCATTTCCTTCTTCTCTGAAGATGTCTAGCATCTGCATTTCTCTTTGCTCTGTACAGCCACCTCCACTGCTTAACTAAGCTCTCAGTTGCAATCTGAACAAAGGAGTGCTATTCTTTAGGCAATAACACCATAAAAAGCCCCGTGTATTTATTCTCAGTCCTTTGAGGAATGAGGGTAAGATTCTTGTTCCCACTGAGTTGCTGGCTTCTTCACAGGTGCTACCAAATAAATACATCACTTTGGAAGATGATTTCTACAGTGACACAGGCAACTCATTTCTCATATCCCTTGATCAGATAGCTAAAAGATTAAGGACTAAATGAACAACACCCACTTCCATTAGATACCAGATTAAAGATCAAACGAATAATACTTACTTGGATGAGATTTGAAACGGTCACTAGGTTCACTGTGATCTCCTTTCTCCTCATTAGCCTCTGGAACTATCCAGTCACCAATGTAACACATTGCAAAAAGGCTCTCGACGTCTTCTAAGCTAGAAGGAAACCTGCAAATAACATTTCATTTAAATACATCTCCTGAAACCCTGGTGATGTGTCAAATAGATTACCACTTTGGACTTTCAGAACCAGTGTTTGTTAATGATGCTGCCAAAGAATTAAAAGCACGCAACATTTACATCCCACAATTTGACAGCCAACATTTGTAGCAAATAAACTCAGGAATTTCTGTTCTAACAGAGGATTTTGCTGCTGTTTACTACATTAAGTGTACATAGTACATGAACTGTAATCCATGTTTACAGCTTGTTTTTTTTTGCAAGTCTGCAATTAAATAGACATGGAAGCAAGAGGATGTGATACTAAGCTGGGATTCAAAGCAGTCACACCCTGCTCTAGAACAGATAACAATAATCTGTGACAGACATGTTTCTTTCACAGTTTTTTGATGTTTTCTTTTTTTTTACCTTTTAGACTTGTGGCCTTTTGGCTAATGCTGCCAACATCTTCCAGATTTAAGCAGCAGATGTTGTAGCCCCTTGGTGAACGTGGCTGGCAGTAGCACAACCATCTGGAGGAGGTGACAAGATTTAGCATGAATAGGTTTGTGGTTTGCTCCTTCAAATAATAATAACAATAATAGAAAAAAATGCAGTAATGTAAGTTATCAGCATTGTTCTCCAGCCTACACTCTTTATGCACTGTAAGAAGTTGAGGTGAAGTTACGTGTAGCTCAAGACTACAGTGGCTGTTTCCTTGTCCTGAAAACATAGTGTGGAACCATCATCTTTAACATCACCCAGCACTCGATCAACCCAAATGCTTGGGTAAAGATTAATTACCCAAAGTTTTACTTAATGTAAACCAGAGAACAGACACATCTCAATAGCTTCTCACTTCAAAAGAAAAATTCATACCATAAAGATTTTGCAATGAGACTTCCACCTTAAAAAGACTTACATTACAGCTGGAGCTGTGGCCTCACCAAAGCAGAGAAGACAACTCTGAGGGCCCAGCTACACAGCAAGGGCTTAGCAGCTCATGATGGCCATGGAGGTGAATAATGGATAAGTCAAGCACTTTAAGTAAGACTTTGTGGAACAGAGGGCTGTGGTATGCTTGACTGGCATAAAAGGGCTCAAATCTCACAAGTGGTGGCTTTGCTCCCTATAATAATATTATAGTAAAATTAGTGCCTGACCCATTAAACAATTTCTTCATGATAACTAATCTGATCACTTCTAGAAGAAAGACAGAAGACTTGATAGGACACATAATCTACTGTGACAGCAGGAATTCTGTCACTATTCATGTATCTACATGGGAAACGAGAAAGCAAGAAAATGGAGTGCTTCAAGCATGTTCAGAAAAACCCTCTCAATGCAGAAATCAAAAGGCTTGTAACAGGGAGAGGCAGTGCCAGCTTCATGTTTATTTATTCCAGAAAAAAAAAGAGATACTGAAGTAAAGACAAGATAATTTTATTCCCAGATCAAATAAAAGAACACAGAGTGTGTTCTCATCAAAGTGATTACTTTAGGGGGAACTAATACAATGAATGTTATTAAATGAAACAACTTCTTTATGGGGCATCTCACATTAAGGATTTTAGTGTAAGTAATATTTCTGTCAGGCAAAGTAATGCAAGACAAAACATCTTGTAGAAGACACAAAAAAGACCTTTAAGGAGGCGCTAAGTAACAAGAGGTGAATATGAAACGTAATGAGGACTCTCATAAGCTGGCATTTTCTCAGAGAGTGCACATTTACACATCCTTATCGAGGCATTCCTTAATAAACACATCCTTGTAACAGTGTATACTGTTTGCTATACTTCCTCTGCAGCAAATTATCCCTGTGCTTAATAGCTCTGAGAAGCGAGGATGTCAGGAGCAAAAATGACTATTGTCCTTTCACTAGTTGCTTGAAAACTTTTACTGGAAATTAGCTTTTAGGTGAAGGTCTAGTTAAAGCTAATGGCTGCTCAGCACAGGCAGCTGGACCAAATCCTCAGCTCTACAGGAGCACATTCTTAGTGCAAACCTGAAAGGCTTGCATGTCGCTTCTGCTGGAAGCCTTAGAAGCAAACCCTTGCAGTGCTGGGCACGAAGCTGGTACAGATAGCATGCTTTCTCAGTACATTTAGACATGTTAGCACTGTCAGAACTAAGAAACATTGACCTCTTGTATCCTTTTTGTATTCTGAAATGGACACCAGCATATCAGCACACTTGAAGACCTACAGTTACATTTTATTATGTTAGAATCTGAGGGGGTCTCAGGGGGTAATTATTTATAAAATGACTAGCACATTTTGCCTCAAGTGCAAGTTCTGGAAAGCCATGTCTTCTTTAAGGGTCATGAGAGTTAGAAATGAAAAAGCCTGACCACATCATCTTGTATTGTTCCCTCCAGTGCCTTTGCCAGTAATTTATCAAATCTGTATTTATCTTAGTATTTATATATGGCTCCCATTGCACCACTTTGCAATACTCAATTCCTTTATTCTCACAAGGGGCCTATCTGGTATATTCTGCATCACGTCTGATGCAGCCTTGAAGAGAAGGTTCATGGCAACAGAAAATGACAGGAACGTAGTCCCTTTGCCTTATTTGCTACCTCACTAAATCGTGGGTCGCTTCTCACCTGATGGGGCTTCCATCTCTCACGTGGGACAGATGAGAAGAGGAGCAAGTGGGAACTGAGTTTGTTTTGAGATGTGAAGGGCCCAGAGTTGTCCTCTGTTTTCTGCTGCTTTCTTCCACAATATTCAGGACTTTGCAGGAACTAGAGAATTTACAGAACGTGTCACAGCAATTATTTGGTCAGGTTCTATGTCTTTAGTTCTTCAGGAGGTTTGAGTGCAAAGTGAATACGTGCTTTTTGTGCTGGGATATTTTTGTGCCTGTTTTCTTCAGGCATTTGCTGAAGTAAGACCTTTTTTAACCCTTTGCTGTTTGGTTTCTTTAATTTCTTTTTTTTTCAGCCCAATAAAAATCCATTAAAAGAAAAAAAAAACCCAGAAATCTCTAAGTAAATAAATAACCCAGCAAAACTTTTGTTTCTTTTTGCATTAGTCAGTTTTGCAAAAGCTTTCAGTCCTCACTATGACCAAATATGACCAACCACAACTGCTGAAATGCCATCTTCAGTGGCCAGATGTAGACATATCAGAGATCTCCAACCCAACTCTCCTCTGGAAAAGAAATGTTGAACCAGATAACCGCAGAGAAAGGCTGTTTTCATGAGTCAGTGTCTACCTTTGTTCTTCTAATTCTCCCAAGGAAGGAAACACAGCACATGCTAATAGTTATGCTGATTCTGACTTGCAAATATCAAGTGAGACATGGGAAAACAGGAGCTGAGAACTCTGCTGCCCTAGCAGAGTTTAAATAATAAAAACACTATCTGAGACTAATGGAAGGTTTATTTTGTATTGAAAATGTATTTCTTGTAGACCCAGACTCACTTTATTACTAAACTGAGAACTCCCTAGTTTTTTATTACCAAAGCACTGTCTTCAGTTGCAGCACTTGCAGGTAATGTCAGAACCTGCTGGCGCAAACCATCAGTTCTGGCTTCAGTGGTTTGTTGGCCATTTGTAAAACCATTGGTGAAAGTAGAGCGCAATAACAAAACAGAACATAAGAAAGTCTGTGAGGACTCTCAAAAAGTGTAGAAGATTGCCTACAAACATGGAAAAGGAGGTACAAGCACTGGCATTTTGAAGTCTAACCCACAAACAGCCATTCTTTCCCTTTCAATTTGATAGGAACACAGGCTTTGAATAACACATTGAAAATACTTGTTATAGACATTTTCTCAACGGTCCTAATCCAGAGTGGAGGCTGGAGGCATTGGCTACAGGCTAATGGCTGACTCTTGTTTACCCTCTGGGCACTTTTCACAGTTCTGGCAGCAGCAAACAGCCTTGAAGTGTTTGTAAAATATGGTATACATTTGCATTGCAGCAAATGAGTGCCAAAGTCTTTAATGCTAACGTTGGTATGAATGTAAATTTAATAGACCTGCAGCTTTTTCATAACAACCCCCATACCTTCCCTTTGTGAGTCACGAGAGAAAACATGCACTCGATAAAAATGGGCTTTTACCTTAGAATCATACAAAGAAGTATTATCGTTCTTTGGGATGAAAAAAGCCTAAATTCACCCTTATTTTCCCTTTATTTTTTCTTTTACTTATTACATATAACAACTGAAGTCTTCCTATTACTGCCATTATTAACATGCTGAAATGATCAACAAATAAATTGGCTCCAGTTTGGAACGTCTCTGACTTGCTCTAACTCACAGATGTTAATTCCAACACTGGTCCTTTAGCTGTATTGTTCCATCATGCTGAACATTTTATGAGAATCTCTGAGGATGCTGGACCTCCTCCCACCATGTTTTTTGAGATGCAGTGAGTAGGACAGATGTTGATCTGACATAAATAGTCACCTTTGCAGACTTTACACGAAGGGTTTTGCAACAAACAGAAAAGCACCACAAGTGTATTAAAAAACAATCTCTAATATCCCCTTACCCATTTCATATCTTGTGTTGTTATTTGAAGTCCCTTCCAACGCCTACCATTCAATGATTCTGTGAGATGGAACTGAGTAAAATACTTCCCACTAGCTTTGTAGTTTCACACAGATTATTTCTTATGTTGGAACTTTCTTGTGGACAAACCTGAAGGAGTAAGCTAAAAATCACAGACTACCAAATAGTCAGGGAAAGGTTTTTCATGCCACATAAAGAACTGACCTCAAACCTTTAGTATTGTCTTACGGGCAGCTCTTTTCATTTTTCAAGTTGATTCCTCAGTGTAGACAAAGCAATCATGAAAACATATATCTAAAGTTTTAAAGCTTCTGTATTTAAAGTATACAAGTAATTTAGCTTCGTCAGTTCTTCGAGGTGCTTGAAAACTGAGCTATAAAGGAAATCAGAGACCCAATCTGCAATGCAAATATATAAGATCATGAATTGGATTTAATGGGCTCCAGTAAATCACAACATTAATGCTATTGCATGATATTTCACCTTAGCACCAGATTAAAGAAAACCCATCTCAAGTCAAAAAGCATATGCTCTAAACCCTCCTAGTTTGAGAACAGAACTGTGCAAGCCATTTACTATGGAATCCATAAGCATATTAAGCACATCTGACTTTTGGGTTCAGTGCAGACATGAAACTTGGATAAAATATTTTTTAAATGTTAGTCTTTAGAATTTAATATAGGAATTTTCATGACTAACTGACCTTTACAGATTAGCACGTTTGTAGCAGTTTTTAAAAGAACTGAAGAGACAGTTTGTGTTTTCAGGTAAAGAAACGTCACCAATTTCACAAATCCCTTTTACCAAAACACCAACCACAAATATTACACAGTGAAACAATTAAAAAACCAAATGATTTGTGAATCTTGGATTTGTAGTAGCTTAAAAAAATGCAGTAACTTTATTAAATACATTTATTTTACCTGGATTTTCTGCTTGGAACTCCTATCCCTTATTTGAAATCACCTACCATCATAGCAAACCAAAATGATCAAACAAACTCTCATTTGTTTAAATCCCAGAGGAGATTCTTCACAGGGATCCTCTTTCTCTTTTGCCTTTTTATTAGCATGGCTAAAAGTTAACTAAACCTGTGGTTGCAGTAGAAGCCTCTGCAGTGTGGAATGGAAAGGAAAAACTATTTTGGCAACCGACTGAATAACTTTAACCTGGAGTGTCTCTGTTACTCGATGTCTGGTCAGAATATCATTATCCCTAAAGGTCATGAAAATGAAACCACCTCTTTGGGAGCTTCCAAGTGTGAGGAAGGAAGGAATTCTATACAATTTTCCAATTGCATTTTGAAGGACAAGGAAACTGTGGCATTCACTTATTTCTGGCATTGCATCTCACTGCAAAAGACATCTTTTCAAACCAGTGTTGCACATATCATTTAAACACAACTCTGAAAAAGACAATTCATTTGTCAACCTAGTAAAGAAAGGGATTTTTTTTTAAGTGAAATAAGTAGTGAGCTACAGAAAGGTTGCAGAAGTGAAGGCACAATTACGTAATATGTACGGTTAGAGAAAGAATCCAGACACTCAAGGATAAAGGATAAATACAGAGACTCAAAGGAGAGAATGAAATAGAAAGCAAAGCCTCTGGGACAAAGTTAGAGTGAAACAGAGAATTTAATCAATCCTAAGCCTGCATTTGGAAGGGCCAGACATATGCCCTGGCACCTCTGAGCCTCTTTGGAGCATGCTCAAAAAGCAGCTGGGCACACAGAAGGTGACTCCTGCCTCTACCCACGTGGGCTGTGGTTATGTTCCTGGTCCAGGGTCTTTCCCAGGAGCCTCAAATCTATTCCTTCCCTCACAGGAAAACTATAGTCACTTATAAATAGTCATGCAAAGATCTGGTCTTTTCTCCTTGTTATCAAGCCAGTGCATTATTAGACACCACCTAATACAGAGAGAGAGCAACACAAACCTCGTGGAGGAGGTTTTCAGCCACAATGGAAAATCTAAGCCCTTAAAGAATCTTAGGAGATATGTCTGCACATGCACATGCTGTTTGCAAACACTCAACTAACAGCCACCTTCTTGGATGAAGCAGGCATCTTTTGGGTTTGTATTCCCTCAGAGGAATGCTGAATACATGACTTGCTCTGCAGCAGGACAGATTTCCTGAAACAGCCTCTTTCCAAAGATTTGAATGATTGCATGTAGCAAACACAGCATTGCTCTTCAGTAAACTCTGGCTAAAAGAGATTGTTAAATAGTGATAAGAGAGTTAAAGGACTCAGTGTTTCTTATTTCTAGTAGAAATAGAGGAGTTTCTTCAAACTGCTTCAGAAAAGGAAAATCTTCTCTGACAGAGAGGGAGTGGAGAAATGGGCAGCGAGGACAGAATCACAACAGCTGACTGTCTGTGCAATTTATGGCATGATTTTTCAGAGAGATGTACCCCGTCTGTGCAGACTAAAGAAACTGCCAGCAGTAGAAACAGGCAGGTTTTTTTTTTATACTTGGAAGTGCTGCTGACGTTTCCTATTTGAAAGCTAGGGACAGAAATGCGGAGTGGAAAAGGAGTGGTAGAGGTATTCCCTGGCATGTTTAAACACGGTTTTAATGACACTAGGGCCAAGGTCACCTAAGTCACTTACATTTTTACTGCAATTTGGCATTTGTTTTTAGAATGTTTTGGGAGTTTATACTGAGAATTTCCATACTTGCTTCATCTTATGCAGATGCCAGCCTGTTTTTTTCAACTATCAGTACATATGGGTGGTGAATTTGCACTCTGACTTGTAAGTAACATACCAGAAAGTAGATGAGTTTTCTCTTTGGCAGTCCAGCAGAGCTCTTTAACATGAGTTAAAGAGTTCTCGTGGTTATGCTTTATCCTAAAAATGTGAAGTCTTTTCCTACTGTCTCACTAGGTATGACAGAAATGGATATTGTTCAGGTTTTGCCTTCAACATCTTAATAGTTCAAAGGAGTAAATAAAAAGTAATTACAAGAAACAAAGGGAAAATCTCAACCAATCTTCACAATTATTTTCTCCCACCCCCCAAATAGCGTGGCTGGTATTTGGGATTTGCTCCTACCATCAGGATATCCCCTGGATTGCACTTCCCATTATAAAGTTTAACCTTTCTATAGTTTCTCTGCATCCAGAGCAGAAATATCTGCCTCTGTTCCCTTGCAAATACTCTATAGCAATTTGAAAGGAACTGATGATACAGTAGGATGTTGGCAGTTTCCCAGTGAAATCAAAGATGGGAATTGCTGGGAGAATTTGTAGTGGATTCACTTCACCAGCTTCACCATCACACTGGGTTGGCATCACTTGTAGAGCAAGTGAAGGAGAAAGGTGCCTCAGCCAGTTCAAAGGTGGGAGCTTGGGCTCTGCTCTACATGTGTGACAGATACAGCACTCAGACATGATCACCATGCAGGAAACGATATGAATGTTTGCCATATAACTTCTTTTTCATGTACCACTGGCCACAAAGTCGAACCAGCAAATCCAGGAGGATGGCTAAGCTTTGAGCAAGTCAGAATGGTTCGCTTACAAATAGATCATATCATAGCACCAACCTGGATTTAGGAAGGTGGGTTTTGTTTGAGTCACTCAAACATTGGAATACGTGCTTGATTTTAAATCTGAGACTAAATGACACTAAAATACCGTTTGGGACACTAAACAGTCCAGCTACTTAAAGCCAGAGTAAATTTAGAATAATAACATACATGGGGTTTAATAAATGCAGGTAATGAGACCTAGCAGGACAGCAGGAATAGTGCCTGGCTGGATGTGGTTGTGCAGCCAGGTTAACAGAAAGATCTATATTTAGACAAAAGCAAACATAAATAGACACAATATGTAGCAAGTTTTTCTAGTCCACTCATTTATACATACACCATGTGTTTGTCTCACCCAGCACCCTGCTCCCATCCCAAAATGTCCATTTGGCTGCTGCTGGTGTTTTGTTCTCTGCTGGAAGCACTTAATTTTCAGGAGGTGCTGAAAGTGATCTATTCAAATATTTCTTCTGACAGGCGTCCATGCAATGGGGGACTTCAGCTGTGGAAATGGTGACCCTATTCTTATAACTTCATTACACAGACAAGCTCAAATACAAACTGTAAGTGAGGAGTTCTGTGATCAGGAGGTATATGTATATGCCAGCATCATGCACTCAGAAATTCAGATTTAGTCTTCCAAAATTATAAGCCTGGCTTACAATGTTCTTTAAGAGACAGATATTTGTCTTGACTATCACAACCCATGCAGAAACTGAGCTCTTTGTAACAGAGAAAAGGCTTCATAGGTTTAAAGAAAGAAAAAATATCAAGGCTCTGTTAAAACTATATTGACATCTGAAAAAAAAATTAAAGAAATAGCTGTGAAAAACAACATTATATATATTATAAATGCTGGATGGGGAAAAAGGAGGACAAAAGACTCATCTGTAGACATCCATCAGAAGATGAAGGTCTTGATTTGATCAGTTACTGGCATGATGACATGAATGACGAGATTCTTCAATAACTTAGACTACACAACACTAAAGTCCCAATATATAGATTTACTTAGATTCAAAGGAATTAAAACCAAATGAAATGAAACCAAAGGAATTTAGGATCCAAACCTGAATTCAGTTGACACAGTAGGACTCCCTCTAGAGCTAAGAAGTAATCCAGCAGACAGGTAGTTCTAGTACTGTTCCAGCTCTTGTTAAAAGCTGTGATTCCTTTTCTGAGAGATGCAGAAACCCACACAGTTTCTGAGTTTGTCACAAATGCACCTGCTTCTTAGACCCCATTGAATGAACACCACCTCTTAAAAACAGTCTGCTGATAATAAAACCTCTAAAATAGGAATTTAGCTGTAAGTTCAGAAATAGTTTTAACATTCACAGCTTTTAGCATCTCCTTCCACATGCCCAGCACACACAGTTCCACAATATACCTCCTCTTACAGGTACAGCAAATGGTGCACTCTGGTTCTTAAAACTCCCTATCTGTGCACTTGCCTTCATTATGCAATTTTGTTGTATGTGGGCTTGACATAATGATGGCCATAACTGACCTGTCAGCATAGATCAGAGCAAATCACATTCAGCACGGCAGGTAATTGCAATTAAGCCTTGGTCCTATTTCATTATACGAACAAACGTCTCAAGACCTGACTTGGAAGGGTCTTAATAGTCAGTTAAACATATAATGGGGAGACAAGAACTTTAAAAACCAGGGGAATGCATGTGACACATTCACTGCAGACTGTAGCTTAATCTCTGAGAAACACAGCTGTCTGTAGCATTTCCACAGAGGCCTATGAGACATTGTTAAGGAAAACGGAAAGGAAGACGTAACCTCCTTTGAGAAGTCTTGTACCTTTAAAATCAGTGTTGAAGCAAGCCAGTGTTTCCAAGCTGTTCTCTGCCACAGTGCCTAACAATTCCTGTTATCTGCAACAGTGTGTGCTGTTCCTTCCCAAATCAAAGCAAGTGCTCAAAACTGGACGCAGATGAGTAAAAAGCAGAATTGTCACACGTGGTATTTTCTTCATGGGAGTGGAGAAGGACCTGACTATGGCTCAGGAAAGATTTTCAGTTTTTTAAGATCACAGCATTTTATTCTTCTGGAAGCTGTTTGTTGCTCTTTGGGTTTTTCTTTCTGTGCAACATAATATTCTCAGGTATGGCTCAGAAGATAGCATCGTAACACATAGGAGTGAACGGATCTATGTCTACATGCATTCACTAGATAGGGATCATGTCTTCTGGGAACAGGCAAGAAAAGAAAAGAAGGATTTTTTCCCCTTTTAAATCTGCATTAGGAATTATACAGTCCTCCAGTGGAGCCCCTAGCTGGATGTATGTGCTGCTTTGTTTCCTGTAGGGAGAGAGATATAAAAAGTGCAGATAACGAAACCTAACTAGAAGGGTAGGCCTCTTAAAAGTATTCATTGTATAGTGAAAGAGAGAGGAAGGAACTCACCTGACCTTGACCACCCAAGCTTTTAACACTCAAAAAGACTTTCAGAGCTTTCTGAGAAAGATTTACAGCTGTGAAAGGACATGGGAATTACACCGCTGCAGAAGGAATATCATTTGCTTTTGCTTCCTCTGTCCTTCAAAAGCACTCAAGTCACTTCTGCAGTTCTAAGAAATTTAAATACATTGTTTTGGGAAGGGACTTACAGAATCAAAGGAATACCTGGCTTAACATACCCTCCTACAGCCTCTCCCTCCAAATTTCTAGCACTCCTCTTACACTATCTGCCTTTTCTGTGAGAACCAGTCTCTGCATCCCGTTCCTCTGTGCCCTCTGTAACAAAGGAACCCATCACTCTGTGGCTGTGCCTGGTGCAATTAACACATTACAGCCATGGTAAATTCCTAAAAGCCCCTTTCTTGCTGATAAAGTTAGCTGTTGCAGGCAGGCCACAGTTCTCAGCCTTGTGGACTCTTGTTACCAATAATGGTTCAGTCTGAATACCTCCTTACTGAACTATGACAATATTGCTGGCTCTAAACCCAGAAGGTCCAGATAGAGTTAGAGCTTCACTGTGCTACATACCTGAAACTCACAATGTCTACATTTCATATGATATTATTGTGACAATATGTCCAAACAGCAATAACCAACAGCATCTCCGCACAGAAGCAATGAGAGAACTACTCCAGCCACAACAGATTTTCTTTGGTGCAAGCTCAGCCCTCTGTTCAGACCTCCAAGAGAAGCTGTTTTTGTCAAAGATTTCTTGAATAGCAGGGAATATACAAACAAAGCTCCCCGAATTCTCAGCACCTAAGGATCCTGCTTCAGTTTTAATATACACAAACACAGGATTATTCTGCTGGCAAAACCAGCTGTTTTTTCATTCATATCGTATTTGAACAATTTCAGGGTCTTTGGGGCTTTAGTGCCTCAGGGTATGAAATGACGACTCAGTCTCTTAGGGAATGTATTTCTAACAGTTTCTTCCAGTCAGAGATGCTACAAAATCAGAAGAAAGTTTTCTTTTTTACACTTCTTTTTTTCTTTTCCACACATCAAGGAAATGATTAGAGGCTGGGGAAACTTCTGGCAGGTGCAACTTCCAAAGGGGCCCTGTGCTAGTTATCTCTGTGGTAGGCGAAGTGTCAGATACTGTGCTTAACTTCTTCACAGAGTCCCAGACTGTCTCACCACGCTCCTGCCCAAAGAGATGTTTTGTAGTGCTGGGATCTCTGAATTTGCTTTGAAGTTCTTTACTGAAGTTTAGAAAATTCATGACAAGCTAAAGGAATGAGATCTGTTCTCTCCTCTCTCTCTCCTACAATGTATTTTAACAAACATTCTGGGGTGGATGAGTAGAAAAACTCTGAATATAAACCTGTGTGAAATGCAGCAATCGGGGATCTGAACTTTACACCTGACTCCTACACTTAAAATCCCAAAATTGCAGGTAAGAATGTGTTCTCAGATTTTTGGGGGAAAAAAAAAGTGTGAATTGATTTGCAAACTTTAGAGCTAGGACCATCCTGAATTAATTTATTCATAATGTTTCTTCTTTACCATCAGCATGCATTTCATAAGTCAATAACATATGGAATGCCTCCATATACTCAAGTGAAGATGACATGTTCATAGTCATGCAGCTGTTTTCTCACACCTGAGACAGAAGATACGGCTCCGTATCAGTGCTCACCCACAGCTGTACCACATCAATAAAACAGTAGTGTGACAAAACCAGAGAAACAATGACTTGGAAGAAAATTCCTCTTTCTAACTGCAGGTTGCTGCACTCTTAGTTAAGAAAGCAAAGAATCTTGTTCAGCATAGTTGTAAGAAAGTTACTATTTCAAGATCAACTCCTTCTCAGGGAACGCTGCACTATTGGCTGTATTCTGTGACATTCAAAATTCAATGTGTGAAGATGGCATGTGTGATAGAAAGCACCGTGAGGAGAAACAACTGTGTCCTGGGCAGGGAGAGTCACACTGCATCCCTCTCCTTGGTGCATTTTACACCAAGAAGAAAGGTTTGTAGATATTGCTGCATTTTACTGAGGTTTACTGGTGTCTTCAAGACATTGTTGCAGTTCTCTGTGGGAACTCAAAGAGTTCAGACCCAGATCCATCACAACTTCCCTTCCCAGGGCAGAGTAAACTTACCCTTTCATCATCAGCCACTTCTAACAACTGCTAAAACCTCCCTTTTCTTGTCTTTTCTACCCTCCCTCCAGCATATCCTGCTCCTCAAGCAATGCTCAGAGCCAAGCCTTTGTTCACCTGGGAGCACTCAATCTTTTCCCTTGTCCATGGCCCAACACAGCCGGGTGCTGTGAGAGGTCCACGCCTCAGCCTCCTCACAGCTCCTCATTTCCAACAAGGCTCAGACAGTCTCCTCTTAATATTGTCATTCTACTTACTGCATTGTTATTCTACTTAAGCTTCCCCATGCTGTGCTGTTGTGAGGGTCATCACTACAGATCAAATCCTGATTATTTTGTTCAAAGTACACAAACACCTCAAGATTTTGGGGTTTTTTTTGCCAGCTGTTTGATTTTAAGAGATCACCTGTACAAAGAAAGAAAGAAAGAAAAAAATCTATCTTTTAAAATATCTGCCACTTCCAAGGCTTTAGAAGAGAAAATTTGCCACTGTTTATAGCCAACCCATCCAGGACCAAAGCTGTATGTTCTTGCAGCAGTTATGTTAATAAGTGCTCTGATCCCAGAACAGCTCTACCTGAACAGTCATCACGTTCACAAAAAAACCAAGTAGGAAACAGAAAGCAGGGTAATGATCACACTGCAGCAAGAGCAGCCAGAAGGCAATCAATATTTGCCAAACAGATTGGGAGACAGCTGAAATTGACCTTTTTTCCAAACTTTTTTTTTCAGGGTCTAACAAAATAATGGAGGCAAAAATAACTACTAGTAAAATTCAGCTACTTCAGAGAAAAGAAAAGGTTTACGGAACTCCTTCCTGTTACTTGTTCCCTGCTGTCTGTTACAATCTATTGCAGGACTGTGACAGCATTTAGGAGTTTAATGCCCATGGAATAGAAAGTTGTCACAGGTTGATGGGCTCCTGCTGCTAGATAGTGTCCACGTCATTAATCATGGACACTTATCTCCTTTGCCTCACAGGAGAGCCAGTAGTGACTCTTGCTCACTGTACAGTGGAGGACATCAAAAACTATAATCTAACAGTGGTAAATTTACCATGAGATTGTGACAAGGATCATAGACAAATAGGAGCTGCCTTGCAGCTCAGGAGCACATTTATCACTCAGTGATGAGGACTTTGGTTGACCTCTGGCCTGCCCTACACATCCCCACTCCCATTCGCAGACTTCACACGGTCGCTCGGCCCCAGCGCTGGGATACACAGAGGGTGCAGTTAAGTGGGTCCCCAACTGTCACTGTGCAAGCAGCTCAGTTTGCAGTTTGATCTGATGGACCAGCAAAATCAATGACCGAGTTTACCTTTGGATAGAAAGGAACCTTTTTCTTTGCATGAAGAAAACAAATCCTTTGCTTTCGCTTGACACAAAAGAATTTTTGTGCAAAAAAGAATGTATTTCCTTAAAGACATTCCTGATGTAATGAATTACAACTCTAAAAGAAAGGCCAGTTTTACACTGCAGTCACAAGACGGAAGTGGAGTGAATGGTTCTAATTATTCTTGGATGCCTTACTCTTAAGTGTGTGTAGCAGTGGAAAAGGAGTTAAATGATGCTGGAAATCCAGATGAGCTGAAATTCTAAATAGGAATTGAGTTTACAAGTCCATTTTCAAAGCATTGTAACTGATCATAGAATGGTAAGGGTTGGAAGGGATCTTTAGAGATCATCTAGTCCAATCCCCCTGCAGAAGCAGGTTCACTTAGATCAAGTCTCACAGAAACATGTCCAGGAGGGTCTTGAAGACTTCTAAGGAAGGTGACTCCACAATCCCTCTGGGCAGCCTGTTCCACTGCTCTCTCACCCTCACAGTGAGAGTTTTTTTCCTTATGTTTAAATGGAACTTTGTGTTCCAGCTTCATCCCATTAGCCCTTGTCCTGTTGCTAGCTACCATAGAAAAAAGGGATGTCCCAACCTCCTGACACCCACCCTTTAGATGCTTGTAAATGTTAATAAGATCTCCCATCATTCTCCTCTTCTCCAGACCAAACAGCCCCAGTTCCCACTGGGGAAAGAGACATAAGAAGTCATAACCTCCACAAATCAGAGCAAACATCTGAATTCCATTCTACAAAGAAAGGATGAAAACACATTGTAAAGTATCCTGGGTGTTTCTTTAGCACTAACTAGAACAAGGACAGGAACCCATTGCATAACTTGTTAATCATAAGGGAGAGAGTAACATCACTGTCATTTCTTCCATCTCTTTTTTTTTTTTTTTTTTTTGGAGCTCATCCACAGAATTTTTTAGAAGCCAAATTCTTCTGGCAAGTGCAATGTAAATTCTCCAAATGGGATGAGTTACCCTGAAATCATAGTTGCAGCGAGGGAATGTAGACAGCAGCTTGCTTTTCTTCTTGAGATACCAAAATGAAACTACTTTTACAAAAAACCATGCTGAGACCTGGAAAACAATTAGATTTGAGTATTTGGGGGGAATTTTCCCACAGGAGGTGGGACTAACTCTCTCCCCTCGAAGGTTTTTTTCACCGGTTGAACATGACATTATTTCTATACTTGAAAGTTTTAATGTTCTGTTGTACTACTTGCTGCTTAAAGGAAAAAAAACCCACATGTTGAAACAACGTCAGCCTAATATATGAATCAGTGGTGTGTTTTGGTTTGTTTTTTTCCTGGAAAGACAATTTTTTGCAGGCCATACTTTTCTGCAGATAGCTAATGTGGAGATCTTGGACACTTCCCGTTACACGAACCAGGAATTCCTTAAGATCTGGAGAAATACTAATAAAATATGACATGTTTATGGGCAAACAGCTCTCTTGATACTTGCAGCTCTTCCTGAATAGCTGGTCAGTGTTTCCTTTAGTTTCTTTGGTGCAGCTTTTGCAGAAACTGGACATCCTGAATAACAAAGAATGTCATGACTGGTTATGTAATCTCAAAGCGAGGGATACTTTTCTTCTTCTCTGTTACTTTTACCTGTTTGCATGATCTACAATGTGTCCCATAAACAGAAAAAAAGAAGTCAATTCTTACTGCTTTTGCAAACTGGAAAAGATCATGTCAGATGACTGTTGAAAGAAATGAAGAGAAGAATACATTGATGAGAATGAAGTACTTCAAAATGATTTTGCTTTGAATATACTGTTACAAACACTGAACGTGGGATTTTGATCCCACTGTGCCTTAAAATTAGTGCAATTTTTCCGAGCTAATTTGGCTATATTAAGATATAACTGAGGTCAGAACTACATCTTGCTGCTGTTGTGAGTGAATAAAGGATGAATCAATATTAAGTTTGCTCTTTCCACATTTGTATTTTATTGATGGCTTATAACAATAACACACCAGTGTGCTACTATTATCCTTCATAATGAAAACTTATCTTGGCTTGGACTTCATATTACAGATCTTCCTTTTGATACTTTCAGATGGTTTCTCTGCAAAGATATGGATACCAAAGCTATGTTCAAGTAGACCAATAAGATACTGTTCTAGCTGAGATGCTGATGGTGCTAACTCAGACAGTTTCTTTTTCTTTCCCCACAGTTTTGCATTCGTGAAATTCACATTGCTTGATCCTATTTTGCAAAAGAAGTAAACTCAATGACTCAACAGAAATCCACAAAACATTTGATTCTTCACTGCCTCACATAAAAGGAAAACTTGCAAACCACACACAAAAGGAAAAAAAGAAGGGATATGTTCATAGGTGATCCTGACACCAGCTATGATCAGTTAGATACAGCATATATCTTAACCTTTGGTGCCACTGGGTATCCATATTACACTACTAGAAGCAAAATGAGTGACCAGAGAGAAGACTTTTTATAGGCAAAATTAAAATATTTAAATAGAAGAGAATTGTCAACCTTTCTGAAAACTTTCAGCATTGGTTTACAAACTCATTTTGAAGTTACTAGAAAAATTGCAGCCCCTTTTGTATTTTCCTGATTTTTTTCACTAGTACTAAGTTTTCAGACATATCAGACTCCTGCAGGTACATTGTAACCTTCCCCCATGCAAACACAGCCTTTGTGTACAAACGCACTCATTTCTGGATGCAGAATTAATTGGAACGATGTGTGTTGCACCTATCAGCCTACTTTAATGGCAGATATACTTTAAACTTTGATTAGTGATTATGGGTCAGAGAACTAATGAAACAGTCAAGGTAGAAAGAAGGAACACTTGTTCACCCTGAATTTTTCAGTTTCAGTCATTTGTCCCATGTTTGAGTCTTTCTTCATCTTGCAAACCCATAAAAGAAATCACAAAGAATACACCGAGGAATACAGAAGGAACTGCTTATGCTTTCTTTCTCATATTTTACCTGAGATATCTTATTTACTTTTAGTTATTTTCTATGCTTTTAAAAATTAAAATATGGAATATCAATAAAGTGTTACCATAATTCTTGATTTTTTTTTTTCCTTACTACCTTCTGTGACATCCCTTTACTCTCAGATGTAAGAGAACTGGTGAAAGACAGCAAAGCCACGCTCCCAGAGAAGGAACAAACACAAGTCTCCACTTCTCCCAGTCTCCTGCAGCATATCGAGCCCTTTGTGCCATTAGGAATATCCTTCCTGCACCAAGTGCAATGGCTTGGGACCTCAGGGGTAGGAACTCAGTTATTTTTCTGTCTATTCAATTTTAAAGCTCATACTTGTGCCTACTTACTCATGGCTTCTGCTGAGACACGATCTTATGATGTTATACTTTCCTCATAGACTGACACACTAATTTTATACATCATCTGAACAATGACACTTCCTAAACTCTGTAGATTAAAGAAACCTCTAAACAGGCAGAGGTCTAGAAGTGAACAGGATAAATCTTCCTTTACCACTCAGACTACTAAACTCCACCTACTTCCATTTTATCTACTACTAAAATCTTAGTGTACTTGGTATGGTACAAGGTGCTGCACGTGTTGACCCAGCATCTGCTGTTCAAAAATGATACTGAAAACCACTGGACACCATTCAGAAAAGAGATAGCAGAATGCCTGAGGTATGTAAGTATGCATTACAGTTATACAGACAGGCAGCACTTAGAAACTGAAGGCTGGCTAATTCTAACAAAAAAGTACAGCTTTTAAACTTACAAGGTAATTAACAATTGGATTGATTTACCTGGGAATGTGGTAGATGTTCAAGCATCCAAAGCCCATAAATCAATGTTTGGTGTCTTGCTAAGAGATCTCTAACAAGTTAAATGGAACTTAATGCACTAATGAGTGACATTTAATAAAAGGAACCCAAAATGTAGCACCATGACATCCCTCTGGGTATAGATTTATGTAATTCCTTCCTTAAGCTGTCTGAAAGTTGTGTCCATGTAATATCTATTCCAATATTCATTGGAAGCCATAAACTCTTTGTGTATAGTTGGGCAGATGCCCAGCAGAACTGGTCCCCTGTCTCCAGGCACGACTGCACTACAAAATAGGTGACAGATCTTGATGATCACTTCTGGGATTTGTTTTTCCCCAGAAAATCAAGCAGTCCTAGAGGAGTGCTACTAATATTATGTGAAGCATGACACTCAGTGCAGAGAGGTAGAAATTTCATTTAATAGGGTATAATCAGTTACTTTTATTTTAGAAAGATCAGCTGCAGCCTCCCCAGCAACAACACTTCTCATACTTTCCACCAGGCTCTCAGGCAATCAGAAGCCCAGAGAATTTAGTGCATCTCACAATAGTCGCTTGATTTCAAAGTTTAAAAATTCACTGTTCAAGAAATCACCACCCCATAGCTGGGTTGTGTTAACACATCACATGAGTGTTCCAGGTCCATCTCAGCACAAAGTGAAATTGCTTAAATAACCTTTCCACAATGGGAGCAAAGGGAATAACTTCTGAACAGCTACAGCTATTTCAGAGGTAAATACGTGAACAAAGCCACAGGGGTTTAGGTTGGGGCTTCCGAAGACACCTGGGAGACTTTAGCATCTTGATTTTATGTCATTTCTGCAGGCTTCTCCCTTTGAAAACCCTAGCTGTGTATGCCGAAAAACTCATCCTACATCTTTTAAAATACATTGGCAACGGCTTGCATTTTATAGAACTTTTCATGATCCCACTAGTGACAGGCATGAGGAAGTCTGGCTTAACACAGACCATATTGGATGCATGTGGCCCTCCATAAAAAGAGTTAGAGTGTTCAGATACCAACATTATCTCACATCTTATCTGATGTTTTTCTGGGAGATCAAGCTCACTTATAATACTCAGGTAAATACTGAGTTTATCTCAAGGAGGATTGTGCCTCAAGGAATAAAAAATAATACAAAGCACCAATAATCTGAAGTTTATTTGTGAAACCCAGTCATATTTGAACTCTTTCTGCCATCAGTTGATAGAGAGATGTTATGGAGCATTTTAAGTTTTCAGATAATTGAAGAGAAATAACCACAATAATGAAATCACTGCTGGATTACATTCTGATAGGTGACACATCAATTCATTTACAATACTTCCTTTGTCACACTGAGCCATTTTATTGTGCAGAGGAAACCTCTCAAATTAATAAAACTGTTAAATCCATAAAGTCTCATGTACCAAATAGCACATCATAGAAAAAAGTATCAATCATTAAAATAATAAAACTGATAAATGCTAGCAGGAGATCATCTGGGAAAAGAATCTTACTTTTAAGAGGATTATGCTAGAAGAGCAATATACCACAATACGTATATGTGCTTATGGCATTAGTGTGTATGTATATGCAGATACAGATACGTACTTACACTGATGCTGTGAGCATCTGGTATCTGTTTTGCATTGTAGCAGTTCTTCAAGGAGAATGGTATGGAGAAAGAGCATGGTGAATTCCAAACAGTTGCATCACAATGTTATTTAAGAATGTTTTTGTGGTGATTTTGCTTTTAAAATGAAATGATTTCGTATCAAGAAGTAAAGCTGTTATTACGCTCCTTCAAACATGATTTAGATCAAATGGGATTTCATAAAATTGTTAAACTTGCATAAAAAGGAAAGAGATTAGTGAGTCTTAAACATTATGTAATAATGTATTAATTCTCTCCCTCCCCCCCTCAGTCTGTATATGTTTGCAAAAGACCCATTCACGTTGTGTGATGCACTTCAAGAGGTCATCATGAAGCCGCCACACCACCCGCCTTGCTAAAGATACTGCACAGACAACCCTCGCAAATGCAGGACACAAAAACCCCATAAAGTAATGACATTAATCTGCACAGTCTGTCCTTAGTGATCCCACCACAAACATTCAGTTATTTGTTAACCGTGAAAGAAACGCTATTTTTTAAGACAGGGCCAAGCAACACGGCACAAACCAGGCTAGGAAGAAAAGCTGAGAGAAATGACATATCCTGAGAAAACAGAATTATTAGTCACTGAAAGGCTGAAACTGCAGAATCCATGGGTCAAGATTAACTCTTCATTAACTCCTTAACTCATAGTTTATGTTTTTGCAGTTTGAAGGCTTTAAAAGGGCATGAGACAGTAGCGCTAGCTAATGTTTGTCAGCTTTTGTGCTTTAAACAAAAACAGTAAAAAAGCTTTTAGTTCTTTAATTTCAGTACTTTTGCCAGATCTACAACATTTTTTATTTTTGTATCAGTTTACTACTACTGTTTTAACAGAGGAATGGATGAGTGGGCAGACAGAAAAAGGGGAATAAGGAATCCCAATGCTCATTCTCAATCTTGACAGTTGAATAAATGATGAAACCTATTGAAATCTGCTCAAACTTTAAAAATTGAGATGTTCTGGGAAGTCTTCAGAGCTGTTTTGTCCATTGTTCAGGCATCTCTACTTAGATTGTTTACTTAATAAGCCACCTGAACACTGGGCTCAGCAGCAGTACAAATTCATGCTGGCCTGGCCTGCACATTGTCTCCACCGAAGTAGTATGATGTAAGGAATGGCTGCCTAGACCCAGGCATCTCTCCTGACCACCCTCTCTTTGAAACCTCAGTAAAAGGAGCCTAGAGTACTTAACAAAGGAGAACCCCTGCTAGCAGTACCCCAGTCTCCACTGAGGCTGAAGGAGTTCCTCACTAGAGCAACAGCCCTGCTTTCTGTTGGACTCACACCTATAAAGCTGTCAACAGAGGCAGCATTCATGCTGCTAGTTGCCTTCCAGCTTTTGTGCAAACCCTTATTATGCAGAGACAGAAATCTGGATGTCAGGGATTCTCACACTTGTTAGAGGCTTTTCGTGCTCCCTTTTGGAGCAGGCATTCTTTCTTACATTACTTGTCAAGTCACAAGTTTACCTTTTAAGTGTTCTTTGAAACTGTCATGTCCTATTTGATACTGCTATATCTCCAAGATGAGCAGATAGCAAGAGCAGTATTTTTTACCATATACATAAAATTCCCATCATTGGCAAAAAGACCAAAGATAACATATATATTAACCGAACAGACTGTGACTTTTTCTTTGCTAGAGAATCAGTGGTTTCACAGTAAGTAAACAACTAGTAGTTTCACAGTGATCAAATCATTACAGTACCTACCCAGCAGCCCTAAAGCTGAAGACTTACAGTGCATCCTGGGCCACCAAGACCAAATCTTTATCAAACATAACAGACATTCACTAAATGAAAGAACATCTGAAGGATGAGAAATTTCTGTGATAGTTTTTTATTAGATTGATGCTCCATGGCTACGTTTGATGTGATGCCAAAAGACTTTCAGCCTAACTTAAAATCAGACTTAAAAGGTAAACCAGACTGGCACATCTGTTGCCACTGCTGGTAGAAGAGGCTTGGCTTGCTGGACTTTGCTGAGATTCTGTAGATACTGTGGAGTTTTAAAACAGCAGACCCACATGATTCACAATTAAACACACTTCTGTTTCCAAACGGCCCCTAACAAAAAAAATGTCTTTATTTAGGGCTTTAAAAATGCTTTTTATTTTAAATGGAGGCACAAACATTTTTTTTCCCCCCATGTTTATTTATAATCAGGCACTAGAGGCAATTGATCTGATTTACAGGAATATATAGCCACACCTTTTATAAATTCTTCTTGCAAAATCAGTGACTTGAAAGAATTAAGAGCAGGGGAGGCTTTACCTGCATCAGTTGTGGCAGTGATCTGAAGGGAGGTGACAAATAGGCATATAATGAGACACAGGGCTTTATACCTGACAATCTCGCACATAAAAAGAGTGTCAAGTGGATTTGACAGAATGAAATGAAACTAAAATGTTAGCATTAATTGCTATTCAGAGCTGTATTACCAGCCCCACAATCCAAATCAATTATGAAGATTTGTACCAGTTGTGAGACAAAAAAGATTTTGGAAGCCTGTCAGCTCTAGGGTATCATTACCTAATGCTGATATGACTGCTCTGGGCTCCACTCAGAACAAGAAGAGTCACAACCACTCACTTTCAGGACTGCAACCAAAATGGCACAATTGGAGTGTTTTAAAGGCAAGTTGACAGGTGTACGGTTAAACATCACGTGTTGGTACAAAAAGATGTACATCTCCTATGGGAATTCCACGTTGCTTACTGGAATACTTCCTATCCTTGCCCCATCCAAGTTAAAGGAGAATTACTTCTGTGTGCTGCTTCAGCAGCCATTGATTTATGTATCAAAATTAAGACACTGATACAGTGAAAAATACATGATTATTTCTTATTGCTATTAGGTATGTTTTGGTAACTTAAAGAAATAGTTGTGTGACAAACCCAAGTTCACTCCTTGGTGAATTAGTAAGGGGTCATCGTCAGAGGTGACAGCAGACTGATAAAAACTTACAGAACTTTACCATTATGTGAACTTCAAGTTGCCTTTATCTCTGAGGAAAAAAAGGTCCATCTTACGAGCCATGACATAGGACTTGTTACTGCATTCCATCAGTGAGATCAAACAGATGGTGATTTAGGTAATGAGGAACATTTATGTTAAGGGACTATAGATGTGTCTCTTTCCCTAGGTCATCCCACTGAGTTCACAGAAAGATACATAGGAATATGCTCAAAGGACAGCTTCTATTCAAAACAAAAAGCTTCCTCTATTTCAAGGGAATAAATTGCTCTCACTTTGCAAATGTAAAATGCACAAGATTGCCTAGGAAGTGTTGACTCCATCATCCCTGGTGAGCAGCATCTAATCTCTGTGCACAGTGCAGCAAGCTCCTCTGCATCCCTGTTGTCATGTTTCTTGTCAGAGAAATCTTTCTTGTACATCAAGGAGAAAAGACTAAGTAGAGCAAAGTGTTTTCTACAAAACAAATCTGCAGAACAGAAGAAAGATAAAAGCAGAGTTACCCAGAGGCTCACCTACTCCCCATTCTCAGGGTTTCCTCTCCAATCCAGCTGAGCTGTGATGAACCAGCAGTGTGGACAGTCATTACTGTTGTGTTGCTTATTGGCCTGATGCTCCAAACGTATCTAGTTTGAAACAGAAGCAGAATCACATAGGCTCTGTGTCCTACCAAGAATGACTCATCCACAGCAGAAGGGGAAGAAGAACCTGTCATCAAATAACGACTTCCTAAGTTTCCAATGGGTTTTACTGCTTCTGTCTCTGTTTTGGGCTTGGTTAGATTTTTCTTTTCTTTGTTTTTTCTTTTCTTTCAAATGAGGATTGAAGTACCTGTGCCTAGATATGTGCTATCTTGTGGATCACATTTAAGGTATTCCTATCCGCCTCTAAACTAAACTTCACACACACACACCCCCACGAAGTGCCAAAGGAGCAAAGACTACAACAGTGTGAAAATATCCACTGGAGAGGGATTATCATTTTACACATAAGTACCTTAAGAAAAAGTATGTTTAGCTTTCCTTCCTAGCCATCAAAGCCCATATTATTCTTTAATGGAAAAATGAGAACTACTTTGTGTTATTCTGGACTTAGAGCTTACCCAGAGTTTACCAAATAAGGATGTTATTTGGATGGTGCTGGAAAGGAAAGCATTAATGTCAAAGCTGAATGAAGCACTGTTTTATTCTATTCACTACTTGCTGTAGGAAACAGGCTTCTGATTTGTGGCTTGGGACTGGCTCATCAGCACTTGTCCCACTCATCAATTATCAGCTTGCAATATATTACAGATGTTGACGCTATATTCTGGAAGACAGCAAAAGTTCAGGAACGATCACTGAGTCAAGGAACAGTATCCCTCATGTTCCTTAGCACAGAAGTCCACTGTTTGCTTCATGTTCCTTCACCAGTGCATGTGACTGAGGTCAACAAGACTTACATTTTAAAGTGTTTTAGTGAGCCAGAGAGACATCAGAAAAGTTTGAGAGAAAATGATTCAAGAGCCATAAAACTTACACTTGGACCATGTTCACTGGAAAAAGGACAGGAGCCCATAACACAGTAAAGCTGCATTAATGTTTATGCATTTGCAGTGTTTTTTCCTCCATATGTAGGCAGGATAAAGATTAGTCACATAAGACTTGATTTTTGCTCCTCAAAGCCTCTAAACAGACCAATAATACAAAATACTGATTGTGGAGCCTTTGTGATGGCTGGGCTCCCAGCCTACTACAAAACCTGGAGCCCCACTGAGAATTGCTTTCTATTGAGCTACATCAAAACTGTTTTAGCAATGTTTTCTACTTCTCCTGACCCTTTTTCTTCTGAACTACAAATTCACCATTAGGCAAACACTGACTAAATAGGATACATATAAATAATAGCAAGGGACAGAAAAAAAAAAGGTAATTGCATTTTCAACAGCATGAAAATAAGATATAAATGGGGAAAATTGGGAGGCTTGCATTCATGTCTTCCAAACTGTATGCCACAAAGTGCATTAGAGACCAGGTCTGAAATCCTGACCTTATTAATTCTAATAACCAAGGATATAAAATTATGTCCTAACTTAAAACACTTTCAAATTTACCAAATCTTTGTTATGTCCTGTTTTTTGGATTATTTCTTATGTGCCTTTGGAGAATAATATCACGTGCTTAAAAACAGACTTCAGGAATCAGGCTAAAACCTAGCATACCTCTAACTTTGCTGTGACTATATAGTGTTGTGCTAATCAACACATTCATTCAGAAGTAGTATCTTGTTATAGAGGGTTTCTACTAGAAGAAACTTTTTGGTTTCTTCAGCAGTTCCCAAAGTCCTAAGGGCTTATTTTTTGATACATCTTTGAGTTAAAATCAAATCAACCAAAACCAAGGAAGTATAAAGCTGTATACCAGAAGTAGAGTCACTCAAATATGGCTACTTCTGCCTGCACTACAAAAGCAGACTCTGAGGCAGACTGAATGCTGCAAGCTACCTTGCAGGTTATGGCCTCTCAAGGACGATGAATGGTGCATTTTAAAGAATAAGGTTCAGAAATGTACCCAGTTCAGAGGAACTGAGCATTATAACACTGTGTAGAACAACTGACTCTCAGAAAGATGAAGAAGACTCCTTGCCCTGGCCTTTACTAAGTCACAAAGGCTTAGTAAAACGTTGCCAGGAGAGCAACTGCAGTTAGTTTTTTTCCATTATAGCATTTGAGCCTCATGCATTCAAGAACTCTGATTCTTCCCTGAGCTCTGCCTGCAAACACCACCAGTTATGGTGTTAGTATCAACACAACTGATAGACAGCATTCCTCTGTGTAAAGAAATAAACTTTTTACCTGCTTTCACACACAGCATTACCAAATCCTTTGCTGTTTTGAGGTTTTTTTTCTTCTTGTTTTTGTAATCTGAGGCTGTGACTCACAGCTGAGTCACAGAATCACAGCTCACTACCAAAAGTATTCTGTTGTACTTCTGGGCATCATTCACACACAGCAGGTGACCAAACCTTGCTGTAAGCCTGTTCCAGGGAAACATCAACTGAGTTCCCAGTACTCCTACATCCAGCTAAAGATGGGCTGGGATGTGGCTCTTGTCAGACATGTGCCAAGAGGTTGCTGCAGCAGTGCCAGCTGCTCTCTCCTGGAGCACTGCTCTGCCTTGTCTGACTCAAATCATCAGTGAGCACTTTATTCCTTCAAGCACCAGTCTGCTTAAGATATATTCCCTCTGAATTTCATGTCTTGTTTGAAAAGATTACTCAAAATCAATGTGGAAGACAGGCTAGAAAAACAAGTGTAGCCAAGTAATTTCTTAAGCACTTTTATCTTTACACTGAAGAGAACGCTACAGTGTTACTAATCTTTAGACAACAGATAGGATCCCTGTGAAGTGCTGCTTCTCTCTGCAGACCTCCAGCTAATATATAAGCCCAAAGCCTGGTCAACATTTAAATCCAGACAGACTCCCTCTTCAATTCTCTGCTCTGGCTGGCTGTTCTTCTGGCAAGTTGCAATGGGTTTGTATTCAGCCCAGACAGTATCTTCCCTTAAATGCTTTTTTTTTTTTTTTTAATCCTGTTTTGCCACATATTCAGCCTGTATAACTGGAATCCTGAGCCTAGAGAAGCAACCCAATGGAATAATGACTGAGTGATGCATCGGGCCAGGCTGTTTCAGTAAAATCAGTGTTTAGCCTCAGTTCCCAGTCTCTGCCCCTCCTCCCTCTCATTTTGTTTCAGCAAAAGGTTGCCCAAAGGGCTTTTCACAGACAACTAAAAAGAAAGTTAAACCCTAGAATTTGCAAACCAAAACTGGGATTCAGTTTGATACAACAGAACCCAAGTAGGACGTCCAAGTTTGCTCAACATTCTCTTTGACTGCTTCCGATCATTCAAAGTGCCAGCGCTCCCAAAAGCGTTGGTGCCTTCCCTAATCTGCCATATTTCAGCACAACTCATGAAGCTCTCCCTTACAAAGCTATCTGTTCTCATTTTGCCTTACTTTAGGAAGCCAAATTCCTGCTCCAATTGACCGTTGCAGTATACGTCAAAAGCATCTCCGTTTGATTCCGAGGGGAAGAAATACATACAAAGAAATTCTGCTTGCTTCAGAAACAGTCTTTCAACTCTTTTGGGAGAATTACTGAAATAAATAATTTCCATTACAAGTGCTGTTGCAAAGTGTTTAATCACAATACAGGTAGATTCAAGAAGAAATTACCTTTAGGTCAACTAAGTAACAAAACGTATTGCAAAGATTTTAATGCTGACACATAGGATGTTCTGTAGAGTGGGTAATGATGATGTACAATTTATTCATCTATCTTTTCCCATCAGTTTTGAAACAATGGATTTGGGAATAAACATGTTCACTGCTTCAGACAATATTTCTTTGTAGACTGAAGTACCTACTACATGGTCATTATTTGAAGTACCGTTCAAACATATGCAATGACCCAGTCAGTGTCTCAAAGAACCTACAAACTGGTTTTCTTCCCTCCAAATGAGCTAATTGGTTTTATAACAGTTCCATTCTCAGTATTTAAGCAGTTTTTATAGCTAATTCACTTCTGAAATTCCCCAAAACAACAACATAAAAGAAGGTGAAATTCAAGACTGCTGGTTTTGAATATTTTCAGTGTTTCAGGAAAGTGTTGGTTACAAGGAGCACAGAATGCAGCATTAACTCACCCCACTAATTACATGCTTTAAAGGAATAAGGAATCACATTGTCTTGCAACAACTGTATTGTCTAGTGTAAACTGCTATAATAATAAAAAAAAAGCTTTTAGATTATCATCATCGTCATAAAAAAAAAAAAAGTTTAAAATCCACTGGAAAACGCAAGTAATTTAAAGGCCCTTTTGAAAAACAAGAGCTACTCTGGGCAGATCAGCATTGTATTTATTATCGTAGCCATGGAAACAATATAAATTCCCTTCTGTGAAGGTATTCGTTTGCTGCCTGCAAATGATGAATATAACATACTCAATAGGTGAATGAAATAGTTACAATTTCAGTAAGTAGCCAGATTTGTGATTTTTGTTCTCCGTAAAACACAGAAGAGAGCTCCTGGGTATGATTTAAAGCTCTGTGAAATGTTTGGAATGAAACCACAAATGCTGGGAAATTTGCCTGGTTCTAAAGCTTTGTGACAAACCAGAAACTCGGACTCTGGTTTATGAAGGCTCATGCTAAGTTTTAAGAATGTGATGAAGAGAGGGAAGGGGAGGAAAAAAGTGGGAAAAAAAACCAAAGAGAAGGAGTCAGTTTAAATAACTTTTGTAGCATCACAAGGTACGTTCAATCAGTTTGGTCTGCTTGATTGAGTCCTGCTTCAAGGCTTGGGCTCATGCGATGAGCGACTAGAGCAGAAGCATCTGCTCCAAACTCTCCCCTGAACTTTCCAGGTGCTCAGAGTCAGATCACAGTTTCGGATTTGACCCCCACAGCTCAATCTCTCTGTAGTGGGATGAAATGAAATGGTTAAATTCAGTGCTCTAGAAGCACATTCAGACAGTGGAATTCAGGCCTATTTCTGGTTCGAAACTGAAGGCAGAAATTCAGCTATGCACTTTTTATTGCTTTTTTTGTGTGGATATGCTTTGAAATAAGGCACCTTCCAGACATTCAGAAAAGGTGTAGACTTTGTCTATCTGACAAAGATAGACCATATTCCTCTGACTTTTTTCTCCTAAGGCAGACAAAAGCTGAAAGACAAGTAAGCTGACAGAACTAAGGATACAGGAGAGAGAGGAAAAAAATAGAATGTTTATAAAAGTTGCTAAATCCTATAAATGTTTATAAATGTTTCTTTGAAAGAGATTCCTGGCGATCTTTGGGATTTTTCAAATAAATTTCCTATTATATACAGGTGCAACACATAAAAAGGGAGACATTCAGAAAGAAGCCCAGAACTGTCGTGTATAAGTCCTTCTCACTGTGTACACTGTTAGTGTTCCTCATATGGAACAGTGATACAGGACGGAGTGGTTTCTACTGGGCAGGATTTTTCTGAATGTTTGAAAAGGTTGCTATGAAAGTGATCACCAGTCTGAGCTTTGAAATACAGTCCTTGTACTTCAGGGGGAAATCGATGCTGCCAGAAATGACTCTAGAATAGTCAGAAGGTGAAAGAGCTGAGAATGTCTGAAGAACATATCGACCAACAACTTCTTTCCCTTTCATAACATCACCAATGATGTTTAGTATTAAAAAAAACTCCTGTAAATGTACTGTGAGACATTACACGCTCTCATTTTACAGGTTATTTTTGGTTAAGAAAAATATGTTGAATGTCAAAGAACACAAATCGAAAAATAGTTGGAAAGTGACAGGACAAAAACGATACCTCTGTTAAATGCAAAGTCTCTTTTAGTGTTTTTCAATCAAACAGCCTAAGAGTATAGTCAGGATGACAACAGATAGTGCCATGTAAAATTCACAGGTATAGATTGGGAAACCTGGAATCTATTCTGCTTTTCACATCAAAGGAGTTATCAATGGAGACTGTACCTGATAAATACCTCTGGTAAAAATCTCCAATACAGAAAGCAAGCCTGATTGGTTTCCAGATATTTCATGGAGACTGCAGAGCCACCATCTGTGTAAAAAACTACAGTCCCTGGATTTTGGGACAGAGCATGGGATCTGATGAGCCACTTGACTATAATTATGCATTAAAATGATTCCATCATTGTACTTCAAGGGTTGTTGGAGAATCTTGCTTGCTTGTTCCTACTTTCAGTCCCTATATATGAACAGATCCTGAAATCTATAAAGAGTTGGAGAGAAAGAGTGCCACTGGAGTGCTGAAATCAACATCCAGATTTAAAGTTTGAGGGAGATTTAAATTTAGAGGATCACCTCTGAGCAAGTATCTTCAAGAGTTGTCTGCGTCATAACAATCCTGAAAGTACACCAAGACCTCGTTGGCTTTGGCCACACATATGCTATTAGATTAGAAAACATTTGCCTTAAATAACTGTCAAACTTTTCATGGAGCATCTTTGTGAAATTTGTTGAGCATTTATTTGTACATTCTCTGTGAATGCAAATGGGTATTTACATGTGTTAATGTGCAGTTTAACGTAGAGAGATGCATTTGGGGAGCAGCAACAGATTTTGTGGGCATATTTAAGAATGTTAATTTGAAAATGTGTGCTATAAACTTTGATGATTCCAGAACAGATCCTAGAGAACTGTGAAGTGGCAAACACAAAACACCTACTCAAAAATGAAACAAAAACAAAGAGCACATCAACTCTGTTACAGGCAAGCAAGCTGAGCAGAGAATTTTGCAAGACTAAATACCAGCATGCCTTGAAAGCCATTGCTCACTTACCAACCATGATTGGTTTATTGTCTGTGGAAGGACATGCCTAACTAATTTAAGAGGTAGCTTTTCTTTTCAGTGATAACAACTTGAATGTTTGTATTACTGAAAGAAATAATTTATTTTAAAAGTAAAAGGTGTGGCTAAAAATGAAGCCTGGCTTAAATCTACACTCTGTTTAAGAAATCACAAATACAAACTATCTGTCTTGGACTAATAGCTATTTTATAACCTATAGGAATTCTCCCAGGGTTTCTTGCTATCAAAGTAGCTTTTTAACTGAGCATAGCTAGATTATTCTCTTGATCTGTTACCTCCTTTTTGCCCCATCAGTTGCTACAGGCTGTTCTGTACCTTTCAGAGGATGTTGAATAAATACAGTCTTTGAATGCAAAGATTTTTTTTCATCTCATTAACACGACAATCAATTAATTAGTCTCCTATTTCCTTCTTTCAGAGAAATACATGTGATTTTCTCTCTACTAAAACCTGTAGAATAAGGGAAAGGACAAGGTCTTACGCCACAATTGGGAGGGAGGATTTTTAGAGATGCCTCCAGAAGTTTCTCATTTTTGCACCCTAATACAAAAACCAACTCCTCCACCAAATTCCAGTCTCAGGCACAGGGACTTCAACCAGGCTGCAAAGGAAGAGAAAGGAAAGCTTACTTGGGTTCTCTATGACTTGGAGTTGGGAGAACTGGTAGAACCTCTGATGACTGATGGCATTTCACTGCTGGGCTTGGCTCTGCTATAAAGGTGACAAGTCACCTCTGCTTTCGATGCCTTCCTAATGATCTATTGCTTGTTCTCTTTATCTTGTCAGCTGGCAGAAAAAGTAAAATTTGAGATGTTCCTGACCTAAGGTGTGTGTGATACACGTAGTCAGCTTGCACAATAATGAAGACATGTTTAGGCTAACATATCTTCACAGTACAATAAACTAGTGTGAAAAAAAGCAACCAACCCATTAACCTACTCTCAAAATCAATATCTAAACTGCTTCTGATTTCACAGCCAGCATAGCTTCTGCTTTGAGTCTTTGTATTGCTCACCACTGCAAGATGTGTACACATCCTCCTAATCGGTTTATGTCTGTGAAATGCTTGCAAAAACATCAGTTATTAGTCACAACTGTTGAAAGAGCTTTTGCTAAAAGCAGAGCTAGCAGCTACCGGAGGCCTTGAAGACCTGGGGAAACAGTCTGCACCCTGTCAAGATGCTGATGCTTTGAGATGAGGCTACAGTCTTTTAAAAGACAGCTATACACATCCAAGCATCCACTGCAACGTGTGCATGAAGTTGGATAACCTCACATATCTACCATGTCTTCCTCACCCTGCTCCCTGACCACAGGAAAATGTCAAACTGTTTCTTCATGAAAACCAGATAGATCCATGTTTATGTAGGGTAGCTCCTAGTAACACTGAGTGGCTCTGTTTAACATGGTGGTAAGAGGTTGGAGGTTACCAGGGAAGGTGGCAGAGAGGTGTTTCTCGGCAAACACAAATGTCCTGAAAGCCAAACTGTTTCTTTGGTTGCTAGAGAAGAAATAAGACAAGTGTGGGCAAAGCTGAGACCAAGACAGTTGTATGAATGGTTTTAAAAGTCCAGGAAGGATAATGGCTCTGATGAGCTTACCTTGTATAGTATGATAGGTGTCACGAGGATGGAAACAGGCTGTTCTCAATGATAGGACAAGGGGAAACTTGTGCAAGCTGGAATATACGAGGTTCCAAAGAAATATAAGGAAAAAATTCTTCAGTGTGAGGGAGCACTGGAAAGGGCTGCCCAGATGGGTTGCGGAGTCTCCTTCTCTGAAGACACTCCAAACCCATCTGGATGAGCTCCTGTGTGACCTACTCTAGGTGGTCCTGGTCTGGCAGGGGGATTGGACTGGAGGATCTTTCAAGGTCCGTTCCAGCCCTTAAGGTTCTGTAATTCTGTGATGCTCAAAAGCAAAATGCAGGAAGAATGAGCGTGATGTGATAGTCTCATTCCAAGAGGAATTGGTTTGTCAAGGGTGCTCTGTAGAGGCTCCTGTAGTCTACCAAGTTCCTAGTTGAGGAACAAGAATCAGGATAAATGAGGATCCACTGCTGCTTCTACTTATGCTATCTGGGGTAAGACAGTGGTCATAACCAGAGTAAAGCCAGAATTCAGCTTTTACTTTGAATAACACAGCTAGGAGAGAGTGTAGGAGAGATTTCTCAGTGTAAAGAGAAAGTTAAAGGGCTTAAAAAGCCAGTTGGATCTTTGCAGAGATAATTAACTATTAAGGCCAGAAAAGATGAGAAATATAGATTCTGGAATGGGGAAAATGCCAAAATACAAGGGCCAAAAGCTGACCTCCCACATGCAGTAGTGGGCTCAAATCAAGAGGTTTACCTGCCACAAACTCATGCTTAAATATTGATGTCACCAGCAGATAACCATTTGTAGGTTCATTAGAGCGTGACATAACAATTCACCTCAAAAATTCATACATATAGAAAAGAATCACCACAGGAAGCAAATGAGATATCCAATATCAGGCAGCAAACTAAGCCTGTGTTACAACCACAGAAACAGAAAACAGTTTCAGACACCTTCTAACTAGCCTGTGAATGGCACTCCATCCCTCAAGTCCTCCACACCCCACAAATGGTGAGGGGAAATTAATTCCTGGTTCTGTCTTTTGAATTTCCTCAAAGCAGAATTTACCATCAATAACTTCAAGCCATTGCCCTACTAATAGTTTATTAATCCAACATTAATCTGGTTTTGACACTCTGCATGCTCCTTATGGGCCTGAAGAAGGTGTTTAGCAAGGATTGGGAGCATGACAAAAGACGTAGTGCTGATGTAATTTGTTACCAGCTTTTCTCAAGAACAATTTCGTAGATCATTTGTCTTGGCTCCAAAGTTATTTTTAAGGGTAACTAAATATGTGGAATTAAATATATATATTTCTTAGGCTGCTGATATTCTCTCAAGTAGAACTTTCCATTTCATTCAGTTATCCATGTCTTGGAAAACACTCCATTACAAAAGCCCTCACAAGTTAAGCCTCACGGTACAGTATTACTTACATCACTGAGTTAACTCCTGAAAAGTGTTTAAGAGATCCAAGGAATAAATTTTATTAAGAAAATACATATGGTTTGATCAGATTTCAGGAAGGTCCTCCTATTTTTAGATTTTCTTTCTTCATGTCATATATCTGAAGATTATATCATAGTTTTCTAAAATCAAAGAGAAAGTAGATCAAACTATGCATTTCTAGTACATCAAGCAAAAAATGTAATGCATTATGACTACTATTTCTTCTAAAATATGAATTCAGTGGATAAACTGGGAATTCCAATACAGCTCCAGAGCTAAACAAAACTAAGGATTAAGAATTTAAGCACAGTACATAAATGCAGGACCTCTTCATACAAATCTGTAGCCCTTCAACAGAGATATTAGTGATGTGATGTGATGAGAAGTGTCTGAGGGAGCTGGGAGTCTTGAGTCTGCAGAAAAAGAGTCTGAGGGGAGACATGATCACTCTCTACAACTACCTGACACAAAGTTGTAGCAAGGTGGGGGTCGATCTATTCTCACAAGTTACAAGTGACAAGAAAAAATGGCCTCAAATTGCACCAGGGGAGGTTTAGATTGGATATTAGGAAGAACTTTTTCACTGAGAAAGTTGTTAAACACTGTCTCAGGCTGTCCAGGGAGGTGGTGGAGTTCCCATGCCTGGAGTGATTCCAAAGCCATGTGGCTGAGGTGCTGAGGGACATGCGTTAGTGATGGACTTGGCATTGTGAGGTTCCTGGTTGGACTTGATGATCTTAAAGGTCTTTTCAAATCGGAACAATTCTATGATTCTATGATGTATATCTACATTGCCGGGATCTGAATTTCTTAGGAATAAAGTCCACAGCAATGGTTTATACCAGCAGTGAAGATCCTGGATTCTTTTGACTGCCTTTACTTTTGATTTTGTCAGGAGCTACCTTGCTGAACACTTGCTAAATCTTTGCAAATTATTACCCAATTCCTTCCCCTGTCTCCAAAGGTCCACCTCCACTTCAGTTGCTACATCCCTGTTCTGCACTGCCATATCCATTCTGATTTCATGACCAAGAACCAATAACAAAATGGATAAAGCTGACAGAATATTTCTTTCACTTCCCCCTCTCTGACTTTTCATGAATAACATGCAGTTCCAAAGGCAGAAGCACACTAAGCCTTGCACTGTGAAATGAACAGCAAGCTACACTGCTACAGATGGCCTCGGAGTGGTGAGCTACTTAGCAATCATTGGTGCACCTGCTGACAAGTGTTATGATTCATTTCTGAGTGCCTGGTTAAGGCAGGTCACTTATTGACAGAAGACAGAAAAAAACTCAATCTCTTAACATCTTACCATGTAGAAAAAGGTAAAGAATTAAATCTGTAAGGTAACAACATTTCTCTACCAAATACGTGCAGATGATTCTTTGCAAAGGGTCAGGAAAGGCTACTGGAGTGATGTATTTGAAAAGTAGGTGGTTCATTTCAAAGATTCAGTCTGATTTCTGTTACCAAATTCTCTTATACAAGCCATACACTTTTGAAAAGTGCTTGAGGATTTGGGTGTTCCTCAGTTTTGAGTTTCCTATTTTAGCAAGATTTAAGAGGAACTAATTTTTTAGAAGAACAACTTTTCTTCCAACACTATCTGTAAAAAAAAAAAAAAAATAGGTCACTGGCTTCCTGTCAGATTGGGAGCAGTGAAACAGAGCTTAAAACTTCCTAAACCAGGCAGTTCTGCAAATGATGGCATTCAGGGCAGCAGTTCTCAACGAGTGAGGTGTGAGCACATTACAGGAGAGGTGTGGAGCTCCCAGACCTCCCACCCGGAGCCAGGAGATGAGAGACTTGGAGCTGACAAAGATGGGAGCTGTGGATGGGGTAAAAGCCGTGGTGCAGAGGGAGGACTAAACTTGACTGGGTACTTATGTAGAACTAGGTATCTTCTCCATAAAGTTCGGAAACACTGACTGAGACTCACACCTTCTCTCCCTGAAGCTGATGAAAGTTTTACTGTTGCTAAGAGAAGCGAGAGCTGTAGTTCTGTTGTTTAACTTTGAATGCATAGCATCATTTCTTTTTCCCCCCAGAGCAAAAGAATTAGCTATGCTATCAAATGTTACCGTTTGACAGCACTCTGGTAGAGAGTGCTCAGATGTAAAAACAGGAACGCTTTCAGCCAAAATGCTGATTTAAATCTCCAGAGCCATAGGAAGTAGCCTTAATGCAAATAAAAATTAAGTCCTACATACTGGCTTTTTTCTTTTTCTTCTTTTTTTAAAAGTTAACAATCTCCATAGCTGTAAGAGTGAGAAATTAATTACGCCTGGCCTTACATCATGCTCAATGTGTACTGATGCAAATGCACCCTATTTCAATTCCTCTGAATGTTAATAATAGAGTAAATGAGCACTAGATTATGTTATACAAAAGCAATGGAAGTAATTAAACTTCATTTAATAAAATCATCAGGGATAGGGAAGCATCAATGACTTATACTCTTCCTCTGCAGGGAGTGCAAGACGTGTTGGTACATAGGACCCCGAGTACCACTGAGATGAGAGCAATGTAAATATACAAACAAGAGCGCTAAAGTAAGTAGTGTATCATATATAAAAAGTCTTAGAGTGAAAGCCCCAAGCTACAATAAATTATTTACTTTCAAGCACAAGGAAATGGTACCTGCAAAAATCTTTTCCATCCTTTGAGATACAAAGCATCAGTGCTGAATTACTTTTTAAGTGCAAAGTGGGTTAAATGTTGTACTAACATTGTGTGAGGAAAAAAAGGTTTGAAGTTTATATTCACAAACAGCATTATATTCATATGACTCCTGTCTGGAATTTCTGTTAGCTTTGTGAATGCTCTCACTTGGGCACAAAACCATTGTTTCATTTTTATGACCTTGGACATTGGCTGATCATCATTTATTGCTCATTTTCACCCATCTAACTTTAGTTGATCAGTGGTGCACCACCATTGATAAGTTGTAAAAACTGCTTGTCAGCAGCATAATTTAAGATCAAAGCAGCTAGATTTGAGAGTGGAAGAAAAAAAAAAAAGGCCCACATTAACAAGAAGTACTATTTTGTCTTCATTGTAGTAATGGAACTCACTTCTCTGCCACAAAAGCATTCCTTCAAAGCTTCCTATGAATATTCAACTCCAATGACCGGCAAGGATTTGCAGAAAATGGATTTGGATTGTGTGGTTTTATGATGTGTCTTGACTGCCTACAAAGAACTAACGACAACTGATGACAGTAATTATTGTATTTTTGTAGTTTTTCTATAGGGAAAATCTTCCTATATGTCTGAAGTGTTCATGAGACAGAAAACTTCATTGAACAGCAGAAGTCAGCACAATGCTTCAGGTTTTTAAAGGTTCTACATGAGTCTGGCTACAAATGCTACGATTCTTTGCAAGCCTTTTTCTGCAAGTGTACTCAGCCTAGTTCAGTGCAGTGGCACGTAGCTGCTGAGGCATTTCAGTAAAAGCTGCACTTTCTAACTTTTGTAAATAAGGCAGCAGTGACCAATATGAGAACTTGCTTTTTTTACTTGAATTCTAGAGAAAACAGCCTCTAACATTTTGTACAGCATCATCTGTTGGTAGATCATCACATTAATTGGTAAGATTTTCTTAAGTCTCTCCATTTTTTTTTTTCCTTTTTAAAAGGCACAAACTTTTGGATATTTATCTCTGTTCCAGTGTGATCCACCATTTCACTTTGAGTAGACAAGGGGTAAGGGGATGAAGCTGCAACACAAAAAGTTCCATTTAAATATAAGAAAAAACTATTTTACTGTGAGGGTGAGGGAGCAGTGGCACAGGCTGCCCAGGGAGGGTGTGGAGGCTCCTTCGTTGGAGGTCTTCAAGACCCACCTGGACATGTTCCTATGTGACCTGGTCTAGGTTGACCTCCATCTGCAGGGGGGTTGGACTAGATGATCTCTACAGGTCCCTTCCAATCCTACCATTCTATGATTCTACAATTATACAACCCAAACAAAGATTTGCAGGCAGAGCTGAAGGACTTTGTTTTGAGTTTAGCTATATCTGTACCTGGCACTTTCTGAAGGGAGTTCAAGTGACACAAACTGAGCATGAAACATCTGTTGCCCAGTAAGTGCTGTCTGTGTTGTGGGAAGAGGCTTTATGTGGTTTCCTTAAAGAAAAGAAAAAGCTTTTATGAAAATTAAATGTTGGTATTACTGCTCATAATGTGTTGCAGAAATATCAATACATTTGGCATAGATATAACCATTAAGAAAATGTATTGAGGCTGCGACGTGCATCAATGTTTTGGGTCATAAGCATCAATAATAAAGGATAATAAATCCTCACTTCTGCCAAATGGCTCAGCACTCTTTGCAGCGCTGATGCGATAGATGTATCGCTTCTTATTAGGCAAGAAACAAAGCTTTGGGGCCAGTGGCTGGAGTCTGACCCCAGTTTCACAGGCCAACGTCTGGAGCAATTTCTTCAACTCCCAAGGAGTTGCTTTTGGTTTGCATTACTGTGTCCCAGATCAATATCTGTCCCCACAAGTACAGCAAAGGGTGATTTTCCTTTACTTGATGTGCAAAGAAAAAGGGGTCATGCTAGGAACACTGTTCTCTGGAGGCAAAACAACATAAAATACACCCCAAACCCAACAGCAGGGAAACATTCAATCAATCCTGTAGCATTAAGGTGGCACATCAATTTGTGCAGCACTGGCTGTCACTGTGTGCAAGCTGGCATTGACACCATCGCTTATCCAAACAGATTTGACTTATTTTGTGAGCAACCCAAACTCAGAGCACCTAGGACCCCCTTCTCTGCTATGAGCAAGCTGTATTATTATTTCTGTGACAGGAGAGATCTATGTCAAGCTTAAAGTAGGCTGGATAAAAGCAAGGAGCTCAATCAATAACAGGATTCCTTTCCCACTTATATTAAAGAACAATTGAGGAGTTGTTAAAGGAAAGTCAGCAAAGACAATTTCAGCAGCATTCCTGAACTACTGAGACACAAAACCTGTCTCCTTTAGCCCCCTCTGACCAGGAATCAAATATCTTCTATTTTGTCAAATGTGGTGCAGGAAACAAGATTGTGGAAGTGTCCTCAGATCCACATGAGTGTGACTGTGATCTGCATTATCATCAGGACCCTGTTTTTATATTGCTTCGTTTCTGTAATTCCCATTGAAGGGCATCTGTTTGAGTAGGTACAGTAAATAGTACCTATTTTGAGAAGCTCCTTACATTTCTCTACTTGAAATATTGATGACTGTTTTAAACTGTTATAATAGCATATCATATTTCATACCATATTTCATGGAAGTATTGCAAAACTACTCACGCAGACAACTACCTAAAGCAATCTTCAAGGTAAAGACTACAGAGGCTTTTAAGAAGAGCAAGAAATTGAGGGAGTTAGTCCCATTGGTACAACTCATTTCAGAGTCTCCTTGCTGAAGTTTTCCTCCAACACACACATTGTCCTTGAGTCTGCCTTGGTGCAGCATATCTAGTGCATAAGGGACCCACTTGCCTGGAGAATCCTTCCAGTTCAGCCCAATGGAGGAAAGAAGAGTGCAGTGTAAAGTAACAGATATTTAGTCTGAGCTGCTTAATCCTGCACTTCTGTAGGTTTAACAGCCATTCTTCTACCTCATTTGTAACTTGTGACGCTACATGCACTACTATATCTCTCAGACATATTGAAATGGTGGGTGATTTTACAGACCATATGTGCTGCAATCTCTAGACACACCGCAGTGTGTTAAGGATGGAGAATCAGATGCAGTACTCAGTTTGAGACTTTGGTTCTTTTGTTTTTGTGGGTTTATAACATATTCTCCATAAAGTTAATTGAATTTTGCATTCATAGGGTTTTACACAGATGGGTAAGTAAGAATTTTTCATGGAATTAGTCAAGAATGACTTGAAGAAAAGAATGATGAGATACCCAGGAAAGAATTGTTCACAATTCAACCAGCATCAGGATTAATCAAGTCATTGCTTCTCAAGTCACTCCGAATGTTTCAAAGCCATCATTCTCTTCCATGTTGCCATTAGAGTGCAGGATACTTTGTACAGAAATAGAAATTAATAGTATCTACACTCTGGCATGCATGATTGGCTCATGAAGTGATAACTGTTTTAGACTACAATGTAGAAAGAAATCAGTATTTCTGTGAAGCCTCAGCCAATTTTAGAAGCTGCCTGTAGCCAAATTTTTGGTGAGAATCTCAGCTTGATTTTAAAGCACTAGCAATGTTAAGAACTTCACATATGTTTCAGAGAACTAGCTGAAGCGTACAGGATCCTCTGCATGGATCCCAGCTCATTTATTTTCCTATATGGCTGCAGGTAATTGTAGAGGGCAACCTTTTTCAGATTTTTCTTTGTACAGTGCTTATTAAGGAAAAGCAAAATGATTCAACAATTAGTCTAATCATTTTAGATACCTTTTAGTTCTCTCCACGGATGATAACTCCTCAGATTTAAAAAGGCATATCTCAGAAGACCCATGCACAAGCTCTCCAGTGGAAACAGAAGCTCATTATTACATCTCATTATTACAGTAAGCATACCAATGCCATGCAAATCTAGCTCCAGTCTCCATCCCAGACTGACCCTCTGGATGTTCATGGTCTATTTTTGCTTTGCCTTATTGGTCAATTTGGATAGCCTTTACTTAAAATAGTTCTTTTCTTCCTTCCAAAAGAGCTGTTTCCAGAACAACATTTCCAGCGTGGTTAAACAGATCTTAGAACAAAACGTTTAACGTAGCTGTGTGTTATAAATATTGAAAGAAGGCAAATTCCAGATGAAGGAATACAGAAAGAGAAAGCTTCAAGGATGTTACAACAAAATTATAACCTGTGCAGATTAAAGAAACCAGATTATTCTCATCTAAAAGTATGTTTAGATCACTGTCTGTACTAGACCATATCCACTGAAGATCTGAAACAAGAATTAAATCATGTCAATTATAACCCAAAGTCATCAAGGAAAACAGCAAGCACAAGTTTAAAAGCTGCACATTGAATATCGGTCATTTAATGTTTAATGGCCATTGGTACAAGGTTAGTGTTAAACCTTAATGACTTGGAAGGGTTGGGTTGCCTCCCAAACCTTCACTTATATCTGTCTCTCTTGGTTGAAATAACAGACTGCACAACTTTGCAAGGCTAACAGCCTGTCAGAGTATTGAGGCAATTTATATTATCTTTAAATGTTTACCAGTGCAGTGGGTTGAATGAAGAAATTACAACATGGGGATGTAACAAATCTAAGGTTTCTCACTGATGGAAGACAATCAAAATGTGTATTTTGGACTGAGCACAAAATGCTGTAGAAAAGATCAGGCTTTAGTCACAGAACCTTTCATACCCCACATCCCAAAATACCTACACTGTAATGTTATTGTATTAGTGGTATGACATGACACGTTATCATATCAAGTGACAAGTTTAACAAACTGCCTCTACTAAGAACTCCTGGGCAGAGTTTGGATATTTGTAAAAAAGTCCAAGCAATCTAACCAAAACCCCAAACCACCCACACCTTTGTGACCATTACCATTTATTCCAGGCATTGCCCTGCACAGATATAAACACAGTAAAAAACTCTGATAAACAGGAGACCTACTCAAAGTTTCACAGTCACCACTGTTAACACCAGCAAAGGTATTTCAAAGTATTTTCAGTTCCTGCTGGGAGCAGGAAATAAACTCAGCTCCTTTAATGAAGATATGAGAGCACTATCAGTTGAACTGCTGTTGTATGATCACATATTTTCTGCTAGATGATACGCAAGTATTCATAGAGATTTGATGCTGCTGTTCCAAGTCTCCAAAAAGTGCTACTAAATAAAGCCCTCAAGCAGAGTTTTAACAACAAAGATTCTGCATGCTGACGCTCCAACCCACCAAAACATAAATACATGTAGACAGCATCCATCTAGTTATTACTGAGAACTGTGGCAAGGGGGGCTAAAAAGTTTACCAACTCTGCTTATAAGAGGCAACAATCAAGCCAGTGCCATTTCTACTCAGCTTAAGTATTTGTATCCATCACCTTGGTACACAAGCAGTGTTTAGGCATCTGTGAGCCAGTGAGACATTTGTGGACCAGTGTTATTTACAGAAGCTACAGAAGCTTTTTTTGCAAGACACTTCATAGACATTCTGTACATGAGATAATTTTCCTGACCACACAAGAACACTTACAGGAAAATGCACATTTATATCCAGCAATGTGAATTGGTGTAGCTCCCTTCCTCACGTCACACCCCAAGAGACATGGGAATCTGTGTAACCAGAAAGGAACACCTTTGCCCCCAGCTACATGACCATCTATCTTTGGAAGTTACAAGGTGCCAGCCAAAATCAGCTAGTGTTAATCTGATGTTGCTATTATCACATATATCAAGAACAGTCTCCCCGCCCTGAACAGGTCTTCCATATATTGTTACATTTGTGGATACAAATTAGAAAGTATAGATGGCTAAGATGAAGTTCTTGGCTTTTAATGTTATTTCATTTTGATATACAAGAATTTCAGGGTAGGACTATTCCCCCTTCCTGTTTCCTCCCCATTAGACACACTCTTAAACTAGATGCCACGTCTTAAATTAGCACAACTTGTTTCTCTAGAGATGTAAGCAAAACTACATTCTGAAATCAGAAGAGTTAAATCAGCAAAACCCCATATGGATACTTTTAAGCCAAATACCTTAAGAATTGTTTTTGGCTAAGGTAAAATATGCTACTCTTATAGTACAATCTAGGGGATTTACATCTGTTGAACCAATTCCACAGAAGAGCGTAAAGGCAGCCAATGAAGCAGCAGACAAGAGCTCTTAGTGCAGTTACTACATGACTTTCAGTGTTGGTTCAGGTGGTTTCTCACAGTGTAACTCTTGCCCCGGAGTACACGAGGGTGTAGAAGCTTTTATTCTGGTGGTGGGAATCAAAAGGAAGGAAGCCAGCTAAAGAGGATTCTCAAGGAAAGAAAAGAAGTTCAGGAAAGAAACCTCAGTAGGCTAAGGATAAATTATGTGGCTGTCCCCAGTACATTTAAGCATATGTTTGTTTGTCATCTGGAAACGAGGAAGTTTTCCTTACAGCATGTAAAGAAAGAAAAATGGTAACTGTAAACCATGCCCATTGTAAACTAGGCCCACTCACTACATTTGCAATTATTAACTTTGCAAGTGCTCCAGCAGCACATTCAGAAAATAATGCAGGGAAGGAGCCCGTTCCCTACAGACTCGTGTCTCACGGCTCAACCGCGTGCGTCACAGCCCTGTGGATCTGATTCTTTGACAGAAACAGCTGTGGGTGGGTTTGAGGACTTGCCCTTGCCAACTGGTGCTGGAACTTGGAAATAACGTGTCAAAAACCTGGATTGAAGAACTGGAGAAAAGGGAGCAAGGGAAAGGAAAATGCTGAGAATATCCTCTACTTCTTGCTTACACATGCTGCTTAATAGCACTGATTAAAGAAATACATATAAATATGTACATATGTACATGGAGAGAGCTATATTTAGCCCAAGTTTAAGACAGAACATTTTAGGAGGGTTTGGAAGCCCACAGTTAGGAAAGCATTGTAGCTTTGTATTTCTCATGATCGATAGTTAGCAAAGCTTACTGTGACGTGTATTAAATCCCACCCATGTTAACACAGACTTTGTCAATTGCTTCTGATCCAAGCATGTGTTTAGGTGACCTGTATGTACAGAAAGATGAAGCTTGTGAACAGGCTTAGGGAACGTATCTATTGATGGTTTAGCACATAAGAACACATGGAGACGGAATGAAATTTCTGTTTGGTTTTAATATTCTTTACTATAAACCTAAATGCAAGCTATGTCCATATTAAAACAAACAAAACCAGCACAAAAGCAGCATGAATTTGAATTAGAGCATTTCCTCCAGACTTTCCTCCTTAGAGGCAGGTTCTTTGCTGGTGCAAATTTCCATAATTCTAATGAGTTACAACTGCTAACACCAGCTAGACTTGGTCCCATCTATCACCGCTATTATCTAGATAATGTGGAAAATAATCTGTTCAGAGTTTTCATTTCCAAAGCAATGTCATGTTACAATTCTCAGCAGAGTCAAAAGGCTCCCCAAAGCCATGTATGAAGAATAAACTGTAACCTTTTAAGATTTCCAAGCTGTGTGATAAATAATACTGAACTAATAATAACTCAGAGAGAAAAAAAAGCACTGTTTATCTTATTTTTCTGCTTTAGGGGAAAGAATGTAGGTAGCAGATTTTGTCATGATTTTATTGCTCATTTTCAGTTCTGCAGGTTTCTTTCTTTGTGCTCATAGATTGTAATGACTTTTGCAAGAGAAATAAATTGTATTTCCATGGGAGCACGGAGCCAGGGCATTAGGCAAATTGCAAAAGATGATGATGAAATTTGGACTAAGCTCACAACATGCTCTGGGTCTTGATGATTTAAAAACATTCCTTTAGTAATAAAAATCAAGTCCTTAAGTGCAATCCTAGCAGCCTGCACGAAAACAAAACCATACACAGGATTATTCTGGTTTGATTTATAGCGCTTTTGCCTACTGAAAAACTTAGCGCGAGAGGCTTGCCAAGGTCACTGCTTCTGCTTTCAGATTCCTTTATGAAAAAAAAAGGAGAAAGCAAGCTGCATTTTCTTTTTTTTTTTTTTTTAAGGCTCTGGCACAATGCCAGCCACTAGGCATTCAAGAGGTGTTCTGTAATCTATTCAGCTGTAACATAAAGTTTTGTTAAAGGTATGCTGGCATATTCTGTGCTGGCTGTGTTAATCAGTAATGTTCCATTAAATTGGCCACTGTCATATTCAAGAAAGATCTGCACACTTTGTGCCCCCTTGTAACAATAATATTTGACAATAATTACAGCGATACCAAGGTGTAGGTGGTCCAGTTGGCAAGAGCATAATATTTTTCTTTAATAGCAACTTGATCAAACACGTATGGGTGCTCTGCTGAGGCTTGAAGGGGATTATGATAGCCAAAATAAGATGAGATAATTTGCTGACAAAGTATTTTCTTCCTTAGGAGAACACATCGTCCTGTGCAAGCGTGTGTGTGTGTACATACCCACACACAACCACCTCCCAGAGAAAATAACCCTTACGCAGCTGTGCACTGAAAAAGTTGGTGAGGTGGAGCACTCTGCCAGAGGGAAAACAGAAAGCATGCCAGGCTTTGTCTGTTTGGGAAGAGGTTTTCACAATCAATGGCACTGCACTGCGGTTTCTGCCCTCAACTGAAGAAATGGTGGCTGTGACACAGCAGATGTTGTTAAGAGATATATTGCTTTTAACTTTAATACTGCAGGGCCAACCCTTCCACCTCTGGACAGTTTTATCTGTTGTGCACTACAGTTTGCCATGCATTGCTTATACCAATGCAATAATTAATACAAGCCAGAACACTGAAACAATCACCATCTAAGACAAACCTCTCTATCCCTGTTGCCACAAGAAAACATGAGTGAGCCACCAGCAGTGAGAGCTCCCAAGCAAAGGTGCCCCTCCATGAATATGGATTGCCCCCATCCACGTTGGACTGCTGGGCCAGATGCTACCTGGGGAATCCATGGAGGTGTCAGTGTTTCTTAAGCTGTATATGAAAGGTGAATGAAACCAAGGCTTCAGACTTCAACTTGCTTAGCCAGTTTACAACCCCGAAATTAATTTGTACCAGGATGATTTAAATCTGTTGGTAATTTGGTTTTTTTTTTTCATGGGAAGAATAAAGATCAGTATTCTCTCCACTTCCAGATGTTTTATCCTCTTCTTAAAACAATACCATAACTAAAACTGGCTGCCCTAATTCAATGAAGCTCTTTATGCAACTGCTGGTACTGTGTACCCACTGTCTCTAGCATTTTGCAATGCAGAATAGTCACTAGCAATAAGAAAACAAGCTTTAACCTAGACTCATTATCTATTATTCCCCTTCCTTTTTCTCAGTGTCTCATGTGCATACTCTTCATGGTGTTCACCAACAAACACTTAACATGAAAGCTACATCTCACACATATATTAATGCATGATGATATTATCCCAGGCAGGACAGGACATCCCTTGAGAAGTAACATAGGGTTCAGCTTCTTGCTCCCTGCTCCTACACTCTCAGATCCAAAAGACTTCCAGCAAGGAATCATCTTTCCTGTCTTTGCCCTAGAATATGTCAAAATAACCATACCAAATATACCAAATAAAAGAAACAGAGAGACAGCACTCACTAGTGAATGAAGTTGGCCATTGGTTAAAACAAACAGGCTAAGTTTTGCTTGGTCTTCAACGATTTAAAAGCAACACTTTACAACACTAATATTATAAGGTCAGTAAGGTGACTTCTGGAATTTTCTAGAGCAGTTAAATTGGAGATACAAATAGTTATCCCTTTCTTGGCTTGTTAATCCTCAACAACCAGGAAGTATCCACAGGACTAAAACAATCTGAAAGCCTGTAACTGAATCTTAGTCAGATGAGAGGTGTCATCATCATCATCTGCTAATTTTCACAAATGCTTTGGCAATGACTAATTTAAAATAACAACAAAAAAAAAAAGAGTATTCTGTTTCTTTTAAGATTGAATGTGCTGATATATTTTGTCAGCTCAATAAGTCTGGCCCACGTTCCTATTCTGTACATCATCTAGAGAAGATCACGTTAAAGAAGTGAACATTCGTTTTCCATAGTTGTAGCTATAAAATAGCGTCGGAGAGATTTTAGTCACATCAGATAAAGCAATTTGCTCTTTTGCAAGATAGACCACATCAACAACACAGTGCAGTATTTATAATTTGGAAGTACTATTTGGAGAGGAGCCTGATTCAGAATAAAAAGCAGATCTAAATCCAGTTTGTTAGTTCTTTGTTAAATGTCACACCTGCTTTAGCAGGCTAGTTTTAACACATCTGAGACACTAAAGTAATGAGATCAGATTTAAAGGGTTCATCACCTACCATGAAAATCTCATTTTTTCTGTTCTTAATGGGTGTCTGAAACAAAATCCCAAATGGATTTTTGGTCTCCAAAGAGGAACTAAAAGTGAACATGAAAGAATAGCCAGTTTCCACAGATGAGCAGGTAGTTTGATTTGGCCTGACTGCTCAAGGCATAAGACATCCTGCTCAGCTCAAGGATGCTCTAGCCTCCACTTTTCACAATGCCTGGCATCTTCTTTGCATAGGTGGTTAAGCTTCACATGAGGGTTGAACACTCAGCAACAGAGACATCCATCAGGTGGGAAGCCTCAGCACAAGCCAGGGAGCAACCTGCACGTGCTCCCTTCAGAACTTGCCTTTTGCTGGAAGGTGAGAGCAGCTCAGCAAGCACAAGATAAAGCTTCTTGGAAGTGTACTCTAGCTGTTTCAAGAAAAGTCAGCCGGCCACTGTCACTGGAAACTGAAGCCAACATCCAACTCAAATCAGAGCACAGGCAGAGATTTACCTGTGCCTCACCTGTAATACAGGCATGACCTTCAACTGTGCAACTTCCTATTTGTGAGGCATGTCAAGACTGCATGAAAGGCCAAAGGGGAACATCAAAGATTGCCTTATTATGAAAAGCCATTCAAGGACAAGCAAATGTTGATGTTAGAAAAAAACATCAACTCCAAAGCTTTTTTACCTTCTTCAATGAAGTGAATGAATTTACATATAAAACACATAAAATGTTTTTTTTTTTTTTTCTTTTCATAACATCAAATTATCTTAGTACTAAGTAAGTAAAGATTATAGAACTCTAGTTGGACTTCAAAAACTTGTGAAAAATCCTGAGTGTTGCATTTTACATATGTAAACATTTCATTTTTCTTAAAAAACAGTCCTATAGCAAAGACAAAAATCAATACATTTATATAAAGGAAGCTAAGCATAAATGGCCCAGTTATGCCCTCCATTTGTATATGTAGCTTCCATTGGCAGAAATGGATGCTGTGTACATATCCAACTGAGCAGACTATTGTGTTAACAAGAATCTCACAATTACAAACAATTACCTTTGGTTTTCTTGCACCTGGTGCTTACAAGGGTTCATTGTTAGCTGGGTTACTTGAGGAAGGACAGACTTTCTGTATGTAAATCTCTAATCTCTCCTGACATAAAAAACTCCCTAAAACAACAAAAACAAAAGCCAGCAGAACTACAAGAAGTCATAAACAACTCTTAAAACACCACCATGACAAAACAAACCCTGAGATAAATTGTATGCAAGCAGAAGATCTCTAGGTGTAGAAAGCTCCTCTGTTCAGAAGGGGGAGAGGAATTAAAACAAAATTGGAAAACCAAAACAAACATCAGTATTCTAAGCCTCTGGTTTATGCAAACACCTACTGCAGGGAAGTGGTTCAAGAAACCTTTCTCCACTCACTTTTCTGTGCATGTGCCCCCTGTAGCAGTTTGTAAAAGGTGACAGTGCTCAGGTAACACAAGTGTTACTCTTCTCCAAAGCATGAGAAAGGTTTCTCAAGAGATAAATGCCCTTTATCCCTAGATGCTGTTACATGCGAGATGAGGGTAGTCCTGACATCCAGGCTGGATAATAATTCCTGTTGTTAAAGAAACTTACAGTCCTTTTTGAGAGGCTGCAACACTTCCACCACTTAAGGTGAAATGCTGAAAATTGACAGTGACAAAGTGTCAATGATTTACATACATGCTTGGATATATTATTAACTTTGCCTGCTCTTTTTAAGCATTTGCAATACTCTAGAAGCTTGGGGCATTCAGCTAGAACCCCAACAAATGCTGTAATGTCAGGATCATGCACTGCCAAAGTAGCAGCAATGCCACATGCTAAACTGGGAACACTCAGACACTGACGCAGCAGAGAGAGACAATGAGATCAATAACGAATGTCCCCATACCCCCAAAGCTTCTGCCAACTTCTGTTGACTTGGACATGGATCCTCTGGGCTATACTCTTGCAACAATATAAATTCTCTCTCCCTCTCTTTCCCTCCCCCACAAAATTAGAAGTTCTCTTTGGATTTCCTTGATGAGAACCCAGCATTAGACACCCAACTCCAGAAACAAACAGGTTTCTACAGAGCCACAATTTCTCCTACTGCAAACCAATTTTAGTTTAATTGAACTGACTGCAATTTAAAAGAATATTCTTAACTTGAAAGAGTGTAAAATTACATACACACACATACAAAATATTTAAAATAACCTAAAGTAAGTTTAGGTACTTGAAACCTAAAGTGGCAGATCAATCTGGCACTTGACCTCTACTCAGCCCCCTTCCATGTACAGGGTATGATGAGGTCTTTAATTATATAGTTACATAATTATATTTTCAAAGAAACCCAGATTTCTTCAGTGGAGTGGGATATAGAATGAAAGCATATGGCTTTAAAAAATGTATTTATGGTAATTTAAAGAGATTAAAAAACAACCAGTACTGAAAAGATCATTTATCTCAGCAGTAGCAGATGGGGCTCCTGCTGAGATCAGGACTTCATTGTGCTCTGCTCTGTACATGCACATTAGATCAGACAGCAGTTGTTCCAAAGACTTTACAGTCTAAGTAGGGCAGTCAGGCAAAACTATGAGAAAAGGAATGATTTCCTTCATGTTACTAACAGAGAAGTGGATGTATTGAAGCACAAATAAGTTAAAGCAAGGTCAAGCTATGGAATCTGGTTTTCAAAAGGTGTAAACAAGTTTTAACCCATTATCACTGTCTTCCTGATCTTATATCAGTCAGAGCTATTGGTCTATACGAGTAATACAGTTGCAGATGTTCACAGATTTTGAAGTTGGGAAGTATTGTTACCGTGAGCTAAGGTCAGTCTCAGTAGTTTCCCAGCATCCCAGACATACTGCTGTACTTGCTTATCAATATTACAATGTCAATAGCTTTGCTTTTCCCTTCATGGCCAAGTACAGCCAAGCTGCTCAATTAACATTGCCCTAAAAGACATTTTCTTTACTTAAAATTTAAAATTAACTAACATTTCCTCTGAAGAGACCAAAGTTCAGAACTGGCTTCACAAAATAGAAAAGTTTAGCAGTCTTAAACTTAAGACCTTGCCTGGTAAACAAGCATGACATTTTAATGGCATTGACAGCTTCTTTGCATAGAGAAGGCAAAGCACTGCTAACAGAGTATTGCAGGTCAGGGCTAGGGATAATTTGCCTCTGCTAGAATCAATAGTGCCTAACAAAGACATGAAGTGGTCCAGAAGATTCCAGATATGGAAGAAATTTGATGAGAAAGGACTATCAGAGTTCTGCTTATGCAGGAGAAGAATTTGTCAAAGAGCAGAGATTTCCTCTAAGCCACTACAACCCTTTAGTTCACAACTCCAAGACAGCCTGCCAAAAGATTTCTTAGTTCTTTTCTGTCTGCTTTCTCTCACCTGAATGGGCCAAATAACATTTAGTTAGAGGAGGCTCTTTGGAACATTATGTGTGGGTTAGAGGAGATTCTGAATAGAAAATGAGTTACAAATGAAATATTACTGAAAAAGAATTAGACACTATGCCTTGTTGCTGACTTGGTCATTCAACCTGCAGAATCCAGTGTGTGTGTTCTGCTGTGGGAAAGTTGGAACTAGAGCATTTTCATTCCATTTTTGGTGTATGTTGCAGGTAATTAGATATAACCTGTTAGTCAATTCAATGAGTATGGTTAAAATCTTATTTTAAATCCAGATCTCGTATTTCTTCCACAGATATGAACCTCCAAACAAAATCTCATCTATAAATCAATATAATCAACCACAGTGCTTTTCATTCCTCAGTGATACAGGCAATATAATGTAGCAGAAAAATCAGTCTCTCACATCCTACATGCTTCTAACCATCTCTATGACATACCTGAAGAAGTCTTGCCATTTGTAAACATTACAATGGTTTGTAAACATTACGATACCTTTCAAAAGAAGATACCCAAGTCAGTGTGCAAGGAAAGTCTTTAGAAAAAATAGACTTATTCAGATCTTTTATAAACATTTTTATCAGACTTTTACTCAAAAATAACCTCTCAATGAAATTGTTGGAAGATTCAGGGTCAGATATTTGAACCTACAGGAGAAGCTTGAAGCCCCACTCTGTTTCCTTCCCACGGCTCTTTGTTATAATTGCTTCCTTCACACTTAGCCTGCACAGTTCTAAAAATGGGACCAGCTGGTTTGAATAGAATAGGAAAAAGTGTGGGGAATGTAGAAATTCTTGTTGGCAAGATCCCAGCATTAGGATGGGCATACAAAATTGTCACTTTTGGTGCAAAATGATGCAATCAAAAGCTGATTTCCAGAAATACAGAAATGACAAAACAATCCCTGAAGTCTTGTTGTTGATACATATATTAAGTTTAATAGAAAAGAACCAGAAAAGGCAAAGAAACCTACAGATGCCCAGTATTTCAAAACTGAGTAGCCTTAAAACAGAAATAAACCAAACAATACAATCTCCCGTCACCAAACTGAAGTCCCTTACTTATGTTCTGTTATAAGAAACTGAGCCTGGAACTTGCAACAACAGCATTTTTTCTGCTATAGTTTTCTTTCTTCAGGGGATTGTCGGGCTGGAAATGCCTACAAAAATATCAGAAACCACTTTTTCAAGATTTGCAGAGCATTACAGTGTAGCGTTCTTATATGTAAAGAAGTTGTGCTCTACAAGATACTCCTGAACAAGAGTATTTGAGTCTGCCCCTCAAATTACGTTAAGCTTTCAGTACAAGTCCTCAATGCAAGTTTGAATGCTTCAGCAACATGAAGAAAGCCTTCAAGAGAAAACAGACACACAACTGTCTGCAAAAGTCAGTCACATTATTTTACACAGACACAATCTCCCATGAAGTAGAAAGAAAAAAGAAGACATTCTACTCTGAAGTAGCACAGTCTTCAAGTAATTTGGGGCTATGTTTTGTTACATATGGAGTATTTACCTATCACACTGAAGACGATATCATCACGGCTCTAGGTTGTTTTATCACTCTGAAATTTCTGCTGATTAAGAGACTTCAAAGATTCTATTTCTTTTCTCAACTCTATTGTTTTTCAGATTAAAAAAAAAACCACCACCACACCAACATCTGCCTATCATTCACATGCATTTTATTCAGAACTTTGCAACTCCTTAGCAGGTAATTAGATGTAAAACAATAAAGGCTGCTCATCTGGCTGAAGTGAGGAAAATATTATACTGAACAGCAAGGGATGATTAGCTCCTTGAATAGCAATAAAGGATACAAGCAGAGAAAGTCAGCTTTAAAAAAAGCAGCAGACACAGCATCATCATGATGAACAGTTAAATCTTTAACATGAAGAAATAAACAACTGTGTAATACATCATCTATTAGACTGAAGATGGTTTCAAACCAATTGTTTGCTTTAATCCTCAGTATAACTTTCACTTACTAGATAACTCCCAGCACAGGCTTTCTCATTTACCATGTGCATATTTACTGTGTAATCACACCATCACCCCACGTTGCTTTCATCAGCCTCCCTACTAGCCAAAAGTTTCAGAGGATTTCCAAAGGAACGGGAGCTGAAGTCACAGCTCGTGCTCTGATTAGGACAGTGATGGTGTCAGAGCCTGCTAAGCGAGTGACAGCCAGCAGCTGCTACCAGCAGTTTTCCTTTGGGGTGCTCACACTAAGTTAGAGGAGATCAGCTGCTTAATTTTTTTTGGTTTTGCAGGTAGGAAGAGAGTTGGTGGCCTGATGCAGTGCACTGTGAAGAGAACACAATGAGGATCAGTTTCTAATATCTCAATCCGCATTAGCTATGCCAAGAGCATAAAAGCTAAACTGAGCGAACCTTTCTTCTGGAGTCTCTTCTTTGGTCAGTTTCCCACATTGCTCCATTTCTACTGGGGTGTTTTATTCAGTCAGTAGTGTTTTGATAGTTGTGCTAGTTTATCTAATTGCTGCCCTTAGCTCTTCATTTTTGCCCATGTTATTCCACTCTCATGCTAGCACAATCATATGTGCAGATGATTTTCTCAGTTCACTTCACTGTGCAATCTGGCTGAAAGTTAACAGGAGAAAATGGGGTTTTTTTTTGGATGAACCAGTTTCCTGAACTTGTTCACTCCTCATATGCAAAGGAAAAGGCAAAAAAAGAAGAAAAAGCAGCATAGTGCTACTGAATGCCTAAATTCTGCCTGCCTGCAAGTGGAAAAAAACAGCCTTTCTAGTGTTCTCCCATAGGGAACATTCCAAATTCAAAGTAACAGCCAGCTTGTAGTCACCGTCTCCTGAAGCACAGCTTCCTTCAAAAGGCAGTCGAGCCATTCCCCTGAGCAGCCCATCTGAAGGGGTAATGGTTACCAGTCGGCTACAAGCTGACTGCTGACAGCCCTCGCACTGAGGAAAGGAACGAGCACAGCCTTGGCGGAGCTGGCGCTGCCCTGACACACAGAATGAGATGGGAGATCTCTATTTGTATCACTTCTGGTAATGTTATAAGGGAAGAGAAGGATTTATCCTAGATTTGTTCTAACTTCATCTGCCTGCATGAGATTTCTCAAGTCTAAGACGGGCAGCCTAAGCAGTGACACATGATGAAACGCCTAATTCAAATGCTAGCATTGCTAACCCTCTAGGAGAGCATTAGCTAAAGCAACCTGCTGTGGTTAGATATGTACTCACTCTCCTCTTTGGGAGACAGGGTTCAGGGAGGCTTCAATAGTGGAACAAGCCCTTTCTGCTCTTTGCCTGTTTTTCACCCCTTGTCTCTAAAGATCTGATTTCTCCTGCTAATATAGCTTAAAAACAAGACTGTAATCAGGCAGTGTTTTCCTTCAACTCAGATTCATTTCTAAAACAATTCTCCGCATGTAAAGTCTAGCAAGATTTATTTTTCTACTGAAAATTAAAGTTTACTCTTGGCAGATGATGAGGGAGAAATGGGTTAGTGGAAAGCAAAGACATATTCTTCCTTTGACTTGTTTTGCCCGGTCATCTTTCCTCAATTTGCCAGAAATTACAAAGCGATTGAGTTCAAAGGCACCACACGTTGTGAGTCAGAGCTTTCCAGTGTATTTACCTTGGGTGTATGTTGCAGTGAGTGTTGTGGTCCCACAACAGAGACAGGCACGCCTGCACTCCTGCTAGTAACCTCCCAGCACCTGATGAAAAAGGAATTCCCTGCTGGGTGGGACTCCCTTAAACCCTGCATGTTAGGAAGAAAACACTTTCCTATCGGGATAAAAGATTGCTTGTTAGTGCTTTGTATTGTCAAAGCAGCCACAAGATCTGAGGCCAGACTCCAGACTGCCGTGCACACGAATCCTGAGCCATCTCCATGGCAGTGCAGAGGCTGATGCTGCACGGCCTCAGCTCCAGGGATCATCACAGCTGCCGCCACAGCCTGAGGTAGCAGCTGGGCAGCACGGTGTGCCAGAGCCCAATTACGCCGATGTGCCTCACCCTGCTCCCCACCCTTGGCACAGACTTCTGTTGTTTCGGCTTGAGCCAAACCTTGCACTTCTCTAACCCCACGGTGAACCTACTCGGAGCTCTGTGCTGGCAGAAAATTCACCCTACTGAAGGAAAACTTGATTAGGTTTCTGCCAGATTTCCTCCCTCCATCACTTCAGCCAAGAGCTGGTGCTGTGGCAGCCAGCCAAGGGGCAAGGAGAGCAACGTACTAATCATCAGTTCAGTCACATTTTGATAGCATTTGTCATTGGATCGGCTTGGTTAAAGTGTCAGACTGCATCCTGATGAGACACTGACACTCTTCATAGCCTGCTGTAGCCCTAATGAGAAGGAGGACAAACATAGTCATGACCAACATTGAGCGGTGCTCTTGAGCAAGGCTTCTAACAGAAAAAGCTGCCCTGAGAAGACTTTCATCTATAGAGAAGGTTAAAGCTGGCAGAGCTCTGTACTCCCTTTCTAAGTGGGAGAAAAAAACAAGACCCTTTAATAAGTAAGAGGGTTAGAAATAGAGGAGATGCTCATACAAGACAACATATGCAATGGCAAAGCCATTTTGGAAAGCTTTCAAAGCTGGAATTTTTACAATTGTGTTGGTGCCACTACAGACATTTGAGGGAAAGAAGAGAAAACATAGATGTGAAGACAGCAATAGCCACAAGTGTCACCTCAGGCAAGGGCAGGGAGGGAGAGCTTTGTAGCATGACACTGGTTGAGAAAGTGAACATGGAAACTAAGGACACAAAGGTAGCCATTTGGGGCATAAGACACTGTCCTTATTTTCAGTCTATCAACAGACTCATTATAGATACACACACCTGGTGTGCACACAGAATCCTCCCCTTCTCCATTTAACAGGCATACTTAAGTCAGGAGCTCTCTCCAGGCTAATTGCTTGGACCAGACATGGTAACACTGACGTCAGGGAGACTGTTCCTATTTTTTATAACCCTGCACATCCTCCAGCCTGTAACCAGCACAGGCTTCCTAGGCAGAATCCAACCTTTCAATAAGAGGATGTCACACTGCAGAGAACAAGTAAAGCCGCTGTTTCCTCTGCCTGCCATCCAAGGAAATGTAAGGTTCTTGTTTCTTTTGCTTTTTGGATGCAAGCAGCTTGTGCTAACCAGCTGCCATTATTCCAAATGGAAAGTATGACCAGTGGGACTGGTTAGTAGCTTATGTTTTCCTGTTTCTGACTGGTATCACACCATCTTGCACCACTGCCTGCAAATGACATGGAAACAAATTCAGCTTCTGTCATTAATCTTTGACTTCTTGTGCGGCAGCAGTACTTAAAAAAACCTAGAGCTTCTCTTTCCCTCCGTGAAAGAAAGTAGGGGGTGGAAATCTCCTGCTTGCAAGGTCTTTTTTTTTTTTCCACCCTGACAATTTTTGTGTGTGTGAACTACAGTAGCTTTTTGTATTCTTGAAAACTGGCCACTCCTAACTGATGATCTCACTGCTGTTTGCATCCTAAAGAGACGTTAGGGCAGGAACTCAGCAACAGCAAATCAGCATAGCTTCACCAAAGCAGAGAGCAGTAGTGATTTATGCCAGCTAAGAGTCTAGATTCAGCCTGTTCCTTATTCCAATAAGGAACCTCGCTCAGATTACAGGCAAGGGGGAAAGCAGCATTTAAGTGCAGTGAGAAAGGGAAAACACAGATGTTTCCAAATGTACAAAGAGAAAAGAAACCAGGAGGCAAACCACTGGGCCTGAAAGATATGCTGTAAAGAAGTCACTGGTTACACCAATCCTAAGAATTTTTCAGGAGGAGAGTCACACAGCCCAAGGTAGCGTTCAATTGCACCCAAGGGAAGTGTAAAAATGCCCAGGAATGACAGCAAAATGTTTTCTGGAGCTCACTGGTAGAGCAAGAAGTGCAGGGTGGAGTGTCTGCACGTTTGTATATCTACTGAAGATGTGCTGTGCATTTCCCCCCCCCCAAGGAAGAAATAAATATGTGGAAACACACCCTCCTCTCATCAGCCTGCTGCCTCTTTGTTTGGAAGGCAGACCTCGTTATCAGCTCCATCTCCTCCCTTCCCAAAACGCATATACTATAGCCTGTCCAGATGCCATGTGGCACATGACATAACATCTTGGGGAAACAATGTACTAATTTCTGTTTTTGCAACCGATATGAACAGTGTGTGCTGATTACACTCTGAGAATCCTTTTTTTGGATCAAGCATGCCATTAATGTAAACATCAGCAGACCTGAAACATACCCTAGCATTCTTGCCTGCATTTGGATTTCATTTTGTATTTATTTGGTTGGTGCAGCTTTTTGCACAGAAGCCAGAAGGGTCACAGCCAGTTCTCACCATTTCACTCAACACAATTATATTGGGATTTCCAACTGTTTCAGGACAGCAAAATATGTGTTTGTTTTTATTTTCCCCCTCTCCCTCTAATAAATGCAGTCATTGGTTTAAACATGCTGGAGCTCACAGTTGACAGCTGTGTAGGTTTCTTTTCCAGCATTCTGGAAATTACAGTTTGCCTTTCAGAACTCCTACTCCGTGCCACTCCTACTGCTCAGTTGTTAAGCACCAAAGCACATTAAAAAACCTACAGAGAAACAGAAAATGTCAAATAATCCAGTTTAGAGAAGAAAAAATATAAAAGGTTCAGGAGAACATTAACTGTAAAACCACATCACTTAAATCACTTAACTCCCATTCAGAAAAGGTCATATCCATACCTGGGCGAGAGTGCATTTCATATCACTATACTGGGCATGGACTTTGTGGACCTACGCCACAAGGTAATGTGTCCCTGCCATGCTGCTGTGGGCAAAAACAGTGACACACTGTCAGGCGCTCTTGGTAACTGTAACACTTGGAAAAGTTAGTTCCTTCAGCAAGCAGCCTGTCATTAAGCAGTATTCTATTTGCCTGGATTTAAAAGCCCATTTCGGTATTTATTTAGTCTATAGGACTGGTTGAAATGTTCTATAGCGGGCCCCGTTCTTTAACTGCAATCAAAAAGTCTGTTTCTCAGGGACAGTGAATATTTACTCAGGGTGGGGAGGGGCAATAAAAGGAAAACAACAAAGAATATTTCATTCCGCCCCCCTCCATTCTACAAGTGTTTTCTCTTGATGTGTTTTATTTGACAGAAATCTAGAAATCATTCAAGTTCACAATGGCAGAAAAAAGCTATTCCACAGTATAAGCTATCTTGAGAGGAAAGGTGGGAAAAGAGGGCGTCACCACATCTTTGAAAGATTCAGCTTAGCATTAGAAAAGCAGAATGAAAACACAACATTTTTAACCTTTTTTTTTAGTGAGGAGTTCTCACAGTAACCATTTTGTCTCCAGACTGATAATTAGCTTTTAAGGCCTCTGCATTTTTTGCTCTATGACTGATCTGCTGAATGGCCTTGTAGAAGTCACTTACCCTCTTCATGCCTCAGAGCACACACAGCTGAGAGAGATATACTCCAGCTATAACCATATGTCATTATGCCAGTGCAATGCAGTGTGTCAGCCCCAGTATTATCTTATTCTACCTACATGAAGTACATCCATGCAGATTTTGCTTACCTTGACAAGTCTCACATTTGTAATTTGTAACAAATGGGGTAAGGAACATTTACCCTAAGTGGTCAAAGTTTAGAGGAATAATCCCTCTCTTGCTCACCTAAACAGCAATCATTACCTTTCCCTCCACACCTACATCTCCTGTGACTCTGACTCCTGGAGCCAGAGCTGTATACATGCTGCTAAAGGCAAGGGGTAGCTGTTTTCAAATGCTGTGATCTCCTCTTCCAACAAGCAAGAAAATTCAGTATCTGTTTTTTATGCAGCAGCAGAGAGATGTGGTTGAAATGGCAAATGCACTTTAAAAAGAACAGCCACTTCCCAGGAGGTCAGGGTGCACAGGCACATGGGCAGCATCCCTAGGGGCTAAGGGTCTGAGTGGCAAGACCACACAAATAACATTTGCAGGTGTGTTATTTTCAGCTGCCTCCGAGATGCTGAAGTTGGCTACAGCTCTAGTGCAGCAGTTAAAATGCACCCTCTAGTTAGGATGCTTCCCTCCTGGGGAAGCTGCAGGCTTAGATGAGCTTTCCTGCTTGACTGAAGACCTTTCCTGCCGACTAAAGATCTACATGTGTGTTATCAATTGCAGCACGCTGGAAGCACTTCATCTATTAACAGCACAGCATTAGTGGATATTACTGTACACAAATGCAAAGTCAGAAAGATTATATTAAGCACACCTTAGGATACCTGACACTAACTACAGTGTGTTTACACAGTATATCTTCCCATAGCTTTCCTGCTTTAAATGCCTTTGCTGAAGTGGCAGGTTTCCATTCCACAGCTACCTGATAGAGATATGAGCAGGAAGAGACTCTTGAAGCTGCAGCTCTCTGCTAGCCATATGTTACTTGCAGATGCAGAAGACTTACCTATTAAAATTCAGAGCAGCTGTGTTCAATGATAAAATGATAACTACTATCAGCCCCTTCTCCCAGGAGCTGAGCCACCATCATGTGTATAAGGAAAAACCTGATCTGTACAGAAAGTCACAGGCAGCCAGAGGAAGGACACACAATGCCAGGAACTTGTTTTGTTTGCAACATTTATTTCTGTCAGCTCACAAGGTGATGAATCCTTAAAGGACGTGCAGGCTTCACAAAATTAGGCTTATTCTAGGACATTCTCATCCCTTTCTTCACTCTGTGTGCATGGGATGCTCCCTTTTAATATTGCCATTCCTATTGAAAGCACTTACATAATCTTACCCTTTCCAGTTTCAGCCTCAGCTCTGCACTGATGCTCTGTAGATGTATGAGCAGCCAACAAAGGTTTTCCCGCTTTTCTTCTGCTACTCTGTTAAAACTGGAGCTGAAAAACTAGACCATGTATCAAAAGATTCTGGCCTGGATTTCAAGTGTCTTTGAATTCAGGGTGGTTTTGATTTGCTGGTTTTAGATTTGGACCACTTCTAAATTTCAGTCCCCAACAACTCATTTCACATCTGGATCTCGAGTTCCCTCACCTAGACTCCTAGTATGTCTGTATACACCATCCTTATAATTTTTCCTCTGCATCAGCTCTTACATACTTACACCCTCACCATGATGACAGGCATCACACGTCTCTGGTAGCATTTGATTGTGACTTCCAGTATTTGCCCTTGCTTTACTCTCACAATTGCTGTTGCCCTTTCCACCGTGGCAAGGAGAGGATGGTGTGTGGGCCAGCTGACCCCTTTATGCTGGGCTGCACAAGCTCCACTCCCAGTCCATCTTCTCTTGAGTTATATTGTTTTCATTAAGGATTCAAATCCATTAGTGGAAAGAGGTTAGGGACATAATGCATCTTCAACATGTTTCTTTTTGTGAACACTCATTTCCCTCCCCTCTCGTAATTCTTCAATTTACTTTAATTAAGCCCTGAAACAAAACCACTCAGGCTTACTCAGCAAGTGTGACTGGTGTTCCCAAGCTGAATCCTATCATCAGGAGCATCCATCCTAGTGGGCATGTACGTCTGCTGTTGAGGGAGATAGCCTGGCATGGGCTGCATGAGTAAGCAAGAAAATTCTTTCTCATGTTGCTTCATACAGATGAAGGCTGTGCTCTCCTCTGAGAATTTTAGTCATTTCCTTATTTCTGCTTCTCTTGGACAGCAAGTCCAGAGTGGGGTGACAAAAAGGCAGAATAAGTTCTCCTTTCTTCCTGCTTTGGCCATGACAGTCTTCCAATGCATAAAGCACCTCCACCCAGTTTTCTCCAAGATCTACTTTTTCCTCCTGCTCTCAGCTTACTGCGAGCTCCAGATCTAAAGATGCTCTCAGTCCATAGCTGGAGAATGTTAAGATCAACAGACTTTTGATCAGTGTTTAATCAGCTGCAAATTTAAAGTCTGAAATGAAAAGTTTTCCCCACATTGCAGTCTCTAACTTATAAGTGAAAGGCTTCAAGAAACATAGGTAGGGATGAATGGCTGCAGTATCATAAGACCATTCCCACAGATCAATAATATGTATATGCAGGGCTGATGCTTTTAAAAAAATCTCTTCCTGTGCCAGGATATGGGATTCACAAGTCCTTCCTCATTTAAATATGTGGTTATGCCACAGGACTTCTAAATGATAACCTAGGCCTTTCCCTATTGATGTTAGCATTCTAATGCCACACCATCCTCTGCACCTCTTTTTACAATGATATTTTCATTCATTTGTTTGAGATAAAAGCTAGTGTGGCCAAAAACATTGCTTCACTCATCAGTCAGTGTCTACCAGTACCTCAGTAGTAATTGGTGACTGGAAATATCAACAGTTCTCCTCAGGAACGTAGAAACCAACTGACTCAAGGTCTACATAGTCACCAGAATTACACCATGAGAACTGCTAGCAAAGATATATCAGAGCAAAACATAGCCATGACAAGAAGGTGTGTGCCAGAAACTCTACCAGAGCATCCAAAACTGTTGCAATCACAAGCTCTTAGCAGTTCTTCATATTGAATAGTTCAAGCATCCTAGTGATATCACTTTTGTGCTGGAGTCTAGTAATGTTTTGTGGCTGTCATTAAGAGCCACAGCTGTTCCCCTGGTTTATACCCTTAAACTATTCCCCCCCCCCAGTTGAATCCATTTTGCCTGTGATGGTAATTGCTGAGGGATCTCCCTGTCCTTATCTCAGCCCTTGAGCCTTTCATTATATTTCTCTCCCCCTCGCCCTCCAGATGAGAATTGGGAGGGACAGAACAGCTTGGGTGGGCACTCAGCACCCAGTCAGGGTTAAACCATCACACAATGAAAACTCCAAGGCTTTTTGGTTTCCACAGCAAGCTCTCACCTCACTCTGCCCTTACCAAACAAACAAGCAATGCAAGAAAACCTTCATTTGTGCCTTCTGAACCACAGTTCAATATTGTTGTTCAGACAATGAGTCACTATTTGTTCAGAGAAGCTGTGGAAAAGAAAGAGCAAGACAGAAGAATTCAAGGGATGAACATGTGCATCTAAAACCAGGGGAGTAATGAAAAGGCCAATGCAATGAATAGTTAAGGCTCATCAGTACAGAGTCTGACTCATGTTCCTATCCAACATGTATTGTGTGTATTCTTCAGAAATATTAACTTCTAATGGCCTGAGAACACTAGCTGTTAAATATCACATTCACAAGGCCTTCTGCTTTGCAGACTTAGCAATGTTCACTCTTCTCTTCAAAACTGAAATCTAAAACCTGAGATTTTTACATACTCTGCATCACTTCACAGGAAGCAGCACAACGCATCTCTCAGCTGAGCAAAGTCGTAATAGCTAGAACAAACGGAATACACTGCAAGACCAAAATCTGCAAGAGTAAGCCCCGTTTATTACAGTAAATATATGAGAACTGTTGTGTTTGGTTTATTTTCTAGAAGAAATGCAGGTTCCATGTGGAAAAAAAAAGAAATCCTATTTCTTTTGAGGCAGGTAATCTGAAAGTAAAATTTAGAGACCACATTGTGAGAGGGAAGATAGAAGAACACTAGCCTTGCTCCCAAAGCATAGCTACACAGAAGGAAGAAGATAGAGGAGCTCACTGATCATTTGCTTTCACTTATTTGGTACTCTTGCTCAGGGACAATCATAGCAGACAACACTGGAAATGGATACCTTAAAAATATTACAAATGTAAGGTGAAATGAGGCAGAAGTCTCACAGTTACAGGACATAATCACACAAAACAAGGGAAATATAAATGAAAAATGAAGTGTCATGTAATCAGTGAAGATGGAAAAGGCTCCACTTGTAAATGGGGTGGAGTAAAAGAACATGGACTAACAGAGCATTAATGTGCAGTAAACCTGTAACTAGTTACTGGTCTCTAAAGACATTTACATATCAGATCGAAGTTGAGTTTCTCCAACTGTAATTCTGGTTTTGGGTGCAAATTGGCTAATGGTAGCAATGGCTGCCTTAAAAAAAGAGAAAATACTCCAACAACACACAAACAACAACAACAAAAAAAACAAACAAAAAAATCACCTTAAAAACTATTTTAGCATCATCCTGTAAGATAAATTCTATATATATAGTTCTATAAATGGAAACACACCTCTAACTCTTGATTACAGATTGTTTTCTGTTTTAGAAAGTGTATAGAAGATACTTAAAGCTTTTGGATAGGAAAGAAAAAGAAAGAACTGGTGTTTTCATGATCAGATTGTTCTGGACATAGTCAAAAGATCTGGCAGTTCAGACACAGAAGAGTTTGGGGGAAAATGTTTTATTTGCTCCTGGAGATAGTCAGGATTGTTCAGAAGCATAAATTTAGTACTGGCACAGTGAAGTTGCAGCTGATTTTCCATTATCCACTATTACTGGGCAGTGAAGCCACGAGGAAAGAAAAGTGTTTAGAGCTGCCAGACCTCAGGCAAGTTAACCTCAACTTGGATGCCAAAATTGCAAGCTCCTGAAAAAGATCAACAGGCTCATGGGTTCACCTAGCAAGGTCAATAACAAACCCATACTTCATTATCACACAGGGCTAGGAAGTGGAGGGTGAGGTTCGGCTAGAGAACAGCAAGGGAGACCCCTATTATAAAATTGTAAAGCCATACACAGTGAGCACAGGGCACAGCATGACTGGCTTTGTTTTCCTTTGAAAAAGGAACCAAATTCTTTTGTCAAGAATATTTGCATCAGCCAGCAGTAATAAAGTCACAGAAGGCCTTGATGGATCACTTATTCCCTGAAACAATGGAGCACACTGCAGACCCTCAGCTGAAAGCAAAATGGATTTGGAACCTGATAGTGGCCTATGTGTCTTTCTCCAAGGCAGTGGTCACACTCTCCAATCTCAGCCAAAAAACACACACATTGGGCTTTTCAGATCTTACTCAGCCAGAAGACTCCTTTCTTCTGGGCATCGGCATCAATAAAAATAAACATCCTCAGGAGCTTAAGGGAAAGATTAAAAGAACTGTATGCCACCAGACTTCAATGCACAAAGGAAAAAGAGAAGAATAAGGAGGAAAAAAAAAAAAAGAGAAGGAGAATTCCACCACAGGTGAGTTTTAGAAATCTGCCTTTGATCCCACAGGCACTCTAGGTCCCAGCCCTGACCAACCACCTGTGGGAGAGCAGAGGAGTCAGCTCACAGCAGCTGACCCAGCCACCCTCACAGTCCTAAGCACATGCTGGCTAGTCCTTGTACTGCTCATACAGCCCACGTTCACTTTTTCTTTGTCAGCTTATGGTAGGAAAACTCACTTCTTACACAAACTTTTCAGCGTGTAATGGAATTATTCTTGGAGAGCATTACCCATTAAGACACACTATGCTCAGTAAAATACTGGGGGATAAGTGCCTTAAATTCCACTTTCTCTACTATTTGTACTTCACCTTAGTGCAGTGCATTGGCTGAACAGTAGCCTACGCTTGCATTAAATGCAAGTGGCAATGATGTTTGGATCACTCTGGGGCTCTCCTTGCACAATTTACAGAGCACATAGCCAATTGTTCACTTACCTGACTATGCAGATAGATCCTGTCAGTCAGTGAGAAAGTTTTTATTGATTCAGAAATGGATGTATTAACCCATGTGACAAAGCACATTTTGCTGCGTGTGTACATTAAGGCCACTGACAAGCATCCACGTAGTGCAGAAAGCATGGAGAGCTCTGCTCCCTAAACAAACAGCTCTAAGTTCCAAGTCTGATGTTCCACAGTTCCCAACATCTGAGAACATCAATTGCTTTATGACTTTAAAAGCAAGAATTTTAGTTACGTGGAAGTAAAGAGACACTAAGGTAACTGAAACCCTAAAGGCCCACAAGATCAACTTTACTCTTGTATGCAGTATTGAAGTCTCTAAACTGCAGTCTGCACAAGTGAAATCCATCTTGTATCATGGCAGTGTAGTTGGAAGTGGTGGGCACAGACTCTAAGTCAACACATGCGCTGACATGCAGAGGTGGAGCAGAAGTACTCCATGAGCACTGCAGCCTGATATCTGCCAAAGGTGAGGCTAATAGTGAGCTTAGCTAGCTCTGGGGCAGAGCTCTGCATCTGAACGATAGCAACTGCAAGGCTGAAGATTAGCAAAAGATGCAGTAGCAGTAGTACACCCCTTGTTCTGGACTCTTTTGCACCATCAGCCCCTTATGATTTAAGGTCTAGACAACTGTACTCATCCTGGTACTCACTCTTACAGACATACCCTGAAGAAGGAACTCAAGACCAGTTCCCCATGAGGATTAGTACTGAATGATTTAGTAATATACTGACAAGCACCTTGTCATATCTATATTTCAACTTCTAACCCTATTTTAAGGAGATAGGAGATAACTGATAAACAGAGAGGTTTAATTTATATATAAGAGTTCAACCAGCTTTTAATTAGCTCTACAGCCAACATGGTGTTTTTTCAACCACTTATCACTTGCTTTACACATCCTTTACTGATATAGGAGGAGAAAAATGCATGAAACAGAAGCCTACACATCAGACATTTGCCTCTTGCACAAAGAGTTTACTCTCACTGCACTGCATCCACCTTACAGGGAATAAACAACAAATGTTCCACAAGCAACCATTCAAGGATAAGCAACAGTTTAAGATAAGAACTGAAAAGACTTGAAGTTCCTAGAACCTTCCACTTTACTCAACTTGGTTTCTTTAATCTTAAAAAAAAAAACAACCCAAAACGTAACAACAATGAAATCTATTTCCAACACATTATCATAACCAAACATATCACTAGTTCTGCTGGAAAGGCACCAAACACAACAATGGATACAGTTTCATGAGACAGCTAGAAACCAGTTTACTTACAGCCCCATCAGCCTTCCATCTTCTTCTACAGCAGACTGGCATCCATTTAAAGTTAGATATCGTAGCAAAGTTTGTTGTCTGTGTTAAAAAGAGGATACCCTCCTCCTCCCTCAATCTGTTTATGATTAACCCCTCCCTTCAAGGCTGTGGCAACTAAAGTATCTTAGTTCCCTGCATCACACCACAGGGCTCTGAAGAGGGAATGAGCTGTGTCATCTCCCTCACACGCAAGGCAAACTCACAACATCTGGCTAAGCAATAAGATATTCTCCCACCAGAACCTCATCATGCAAAGCTCTTGCAATTAAGCCAATCTGTTTTACCTCAATATTGCTCTAGCTCAGCCCCACTGCTATTTTCCTTGCTTGTTTGCATTCTTTGTGTGCCTCTTATTTATATAATGTAAATATGAATGTTATAGTCTATGACTATATCTGCTTTTTTGAGAAAGGACTGGATCAGTTTCAGACAGCAGCAGAAATATGTGAAATGAGCACAGAGACTGAAAGGCATCATCAAGGTTGTAATGCCAAGTACTTTAAAAGTTACAGAATACTAAAATGGAATTTACTTATGCAACTTTTTTTGAGGGTCCCTTGTGAGTAGATGGTATGATAGAGTCTTTATTTACATGATCACATACAACTGTTTCTCCTGGACCTCTGTCCATTTCACTGCATAAAATAGACACTAAACACTTAACAAGAAGTTATTCAGTCTTTGGGTTCTATTTTGCTCTGTATCTGGCCCATGCCTCACAGACAGCATAGCACAGCATAATCCTAGTCTAAGGGCAGAATTATTCCTTTTTATCCTCGGCTGTTCTATCTCGCTTATTAAATACATTGGCATCTAGCTGTCCCACTGGCAAAGGGGATTGTCTTTTTACAGCACACTCCTGATACAGAAATGAATGAACCAGATTGCAGATGTAAAAGTGGGACAAGAATTGGTAAAGTACAAAACACTCTGTACTTTTTGGTGTCTGGTTCAAGATGTTTATATTCTGGATTTTCCTTCATTCCCTTCTCTTGATTGACTGTTTACACAGATTAGAGCAGAAGGTGGAAAGTTCAGAAGTCCGTTTAGGCATTGGAATATTGAAAGTGAAGCTTCAAATGAGCCAAATGTTACTGTTGCATCACTTATTTTGGGAACAGAGAAATTGAGGTTAAATATCAATTTAGGTGAAGTAATTGCAAACTCTTGTGTGAACATCACCAGAGTGGTAAAGTGCTCTTCAGCATTTTTATTACTTCAGCAAGAGCCAGTGTGAAGTTCTTTGGCATTCACACCTCAGCTTTTATTTCAGACAGCTATGAGGAAAGTTCAAGTTAATGTAGGGGTTTCCATAACCAAAACATTCTTAAAAACATTGCATGGTGGAGCTAGGTTGATGTGGTTGTGTATGCCCTACAAGATGGTTTACTGTCAGAATTCTCTCCTTAGATCAGTTACTAGGTTCTCACAAAGTAATCAAATAAAGCTGTTCCACTTCCAGTTTTGATCACTACTCCCTCACATAAATCTACCCAGGCCTATATTTTCTTTATTCTCTTCTTAAAGCTGGTTTCTGTTATGAGGCTGTTGCCAATATATCAGTCAGTGTTTCTGTTTCAAGTGCTTTTGGAATAGATGTCAATGGAAGCTCCAGTCTCGTGAGATCAGCAGCTCTGGTTGGCATTGCATTATATAACTGCAGACTAGGATACTTCAGTTCAGCCAAACTGTTTAAGACTTGCATTTGACACCGGGCAAACAGTATAGTGAAAATCAGAACACTGGCTGAACATACAAACTGCTAGTGAAGTAGGAGATTGCAGAGGTTTCTGGGGATATTTTCCAAATGAAATACAATCATGTCCTCTATGAACTTCTATCCCCTATTGCTGAAGAGGAAGACTGGCTGTAGTCATCAGTGACTTATGTGATTTTAGATTGATCCAAAATCAATGGCCTAGAGCTTTTCCTTAAAGATCCATTTAAGCACCACAACGTCTTCACCTCTGCCTTCAGTTTCAGATCTTCTCAAACAGACAGTAGCAGCTTTCAGCAAAATGCCTTTTGGGTAATGGGGAAAAGAGGAAATACACTCTGTTATTTGGGACAGAATCATGGAATCATACAATTGTTTCTGTTGGAAAAAAACTTTATCAAGTCCAACCATTAACCTAACATTGCTAAGTCCACCACTAAACCATCTACCTATACATCTTCAAAACACCTCCAGGGATGGTGACTCAACCACTTTGCTGACAACACTTGACAACCTTTCTGGTGAATTAATTTTTCCTGACCTCCAATCTAAACCTCCCCTGGTGCAACTTGAACTCATTTCCTCTTATCCTGTCACTTGTAAGAAGAAAACCGACCCCCACCTTGGTACAACCTCCTTTCAGGTAGTTGTGGAGAGTGATTGGGTCTCCCTCCAGACTCCTCTTCTCCAGACTGGACACCCCCTGGTCCCTCAGCTGCTCCCCATCAGACTTGCATTCCAGACCCTTCCCCAGCTCCAGTGCCTGTCTCTGGACATACTCCAGCACCTCAGTGTCTTTCTTACAGTGCGAGGCCCAACCCTGAACACAGCACTCGAGGTGAAGCCTCCCTAGTACTGAGTATGGGTGAGGACACTAATTTCTCTAGTCCTCCTGGTCACATCAGTGTTGGTTTAATCCAAGATGCCACTGGCCTTCTTGGCCACCTGGGCACACTGCTGACCCTGGGCAGCTTTTCAGCCCATCTGCCCCAGTCTGTAGCAATACATGGGACTATTGTGACCCAAGTGCAGGACCTGGCACTTGGCCTTGCTGAATCTTATACAATTGGTATAGTTCCACTGTTAATGATAAATAAAGTGGCTTATCCGATACTATGGAACAAAAAGATGCTTTATCTTTTCACAATGCATGCCTATCTAGGCACCATCTTGAGTATGACACATTTTATTCATTTATTTTTAAAATGAAGCAACTGAGCCATGAGAAGAAGTATAATGCACAAGCATATTATTAAAGCAGAAGGATTGGTAGGTGGTTCATCCAGGAAAAGGGCTCAGGAAACAAAACTTCTGTCTTGCCATTCACTTCCTAACTTTACCACTTCCCCTCCCCAGCTGCATACTTTCACACTTCTTGTTTGCCTCAGTCCCTGAGTCTGAATGTCCATTTCAATGTCAACTGATGCTAGACTGTGATGCAGTGGAAAATGCTTTGGATCCAGTGCTTGGAGAGTAAACTGCAAGGTATAATCAGGGATAACTCTGTGTAAGCCCACAGTAATTACAGGTGAGATTAATTTAACCAGTTATCTTTAATTTAATGAGTTACGGGCATAAAATGTGAAGTCATGAAATTTCCAGTGCACTGGTTTATTACCAAAGGCAAGCAGGTCTAAATCCACTAAATGTCATAGCAGCTTATTGTTTTAAATATCAAGTGGTAACATCCGCATCCATCATGGATTCCATGCGTGTGCTCAAGCACTGCCATGGTAGTCAGATAAAGCTCATGAGTGGGATTTGAAGAACACCGTTTAAAGCTGTCAGACTCTGGGAGCTAAAAGAGCAAAGGAAATTCCCTGCCTCTCAGCACAACTTGTTATACAATTAATTTGATCTAGAAACAGAGTATTTACAGGGTAATTTGCAATACGTAAACTGTTAAGCACAAAATGGCACTCTTTAAGTCATTAAACACAATTCACCTTCATTACAGGCACAGTTGGGATCCAGGGATTTCTCTTTTTGTGACTGTGAGCAGAAAAAAGGGCTGTCGTCAGGAAGATGACTTCTGTAGGATTTAATCAAGTCTAATACCAAGTATAAGTGATCAAAATGATGTTTGATCAACACAACTCACAAAATGCTTCTTCTCAACAAGACTCTGATATAGACTAACCTTATTAATGCACCCAGGAATTCACCTTTAAAGTGTAACTCTAGGAGCACAAAGCAGTTAATGTGATCACAGTCAAACAGCAATTAGGTTTCATCAAGACTGATATAATGGTATTTTCCTTCATGCAAGATAAACTGTTAGTTAAGGGACTACATCATTGTTTCCTGTGCTCTCTGGTTTTAATAAGCATACAGACTTGAAAAAAGCCCAGTAGCGGCTGCTTTTTAGCGTGTTTTAATCAGCTCAAGTAGTAATTTCTAAACTGAAGTCTAAGGCTACATACAGATTTAACTGTCTCACTGCATGGTTTTAAAGATCCAAATTCAGTTTTTCTTCCTCTGATTTATACACCTATAAAACCAAACCACATTTTCCTAAGCATCCTGGATCCAATTAAGTATAAATTGTCTTTTCTCTTGTGAAATCCATGCTGATTTCTACCAGCAGAAACTCTGGATGAAAGTATCAAACAGTACAGTCTTGCCTACTACTTTGAAAAGATGCATGGGCAGGTTCACTCATGTGCAGTTTTCAGGAGAGCTCTAGATAACTAGATAACTGTAACCTACACCTGTGACTTCATGTCTGTGCTCACAATCTGAAGACTAAACTCAATGTCCTCATGACACTGCTGTTTTTTTTGTGCAAACAACAGAAACAACTCCAGGGTTTGTCAGTACTTGTCTAGAAGAAAGTAAGCCCGAGTCCTACTCATGTGGATGACAAGAAGAAATAAGAAAAGTGCTTCCGATTACAGGAAACCCTCAAAACCAAGATCAAGTCACCTCCGGCACGGACTCAAGAGACTTGCACTCTGAAGTATAAAAGGTATAATAAGAAAGCAGAATTTTCTTTCCCTGATAGATGCGAAGATGTCTACTTGCTCATTTGGAGCAAAGACGACCTAATGAACATAGAGTAAACAACTTGGACACAAAAATCATTATTAGACAAAACACTATTTAAAAAATGGGAGAACGGACAACTGCCAGCAATTTTGATTAAGTAAAGAGGAAGAAATAACTTATTCTTTCCCAGCATTTAAGTGAAATACAATTCTTAGGTCCTGGACTTTAAGCAATAACAGTAAGTTTCTTGATATCATCCTTGTTTCTTTTAAATTTATAATTGAAGAACATAGTGTATCTTGAAAATGCTATTTCATAGAATCATAGAATGGTTGAGTTGGAAGGGACCTTGAGAGATCACCAAGTCCAACCCCTCTGCAGAAGCAGGTCCACCTAGATCAGGTCACATAGGAACATGTCCAGGCGGGTCTTGAAGACCTCCAAGGAAGGAGGAGCATTCTTCTGAGCAGCCTGTTCCACTGCTCCCACACCTTCACATGAAAAATAGTTTTTTCTTATATTTAAGCGGAACTTTTTGTGTTCCAGCTTGATCCCATTACTCCTTGTCCTGTTATAGAAAAAAGGGATGCCTCAACTTTCCAACACCCACCAATTAGATATTTGTCAATATTAATAAGCTCCCCCCTCATTTCTTTTCATGCTGATGGTAAGATAGTTTAAAAAAGTTTTTATGTCCTATCTTATGGAGTTATTCAGGTCTGTAAGATTTTCACTTGATGTATAAAAAATTAATAGAGTGACCCATTTTTTTTTCCAGAGTTCCATGTAAATGAAAATCACAGAAACACAGGACTAGAAAGGATCTCAAGAGAGCACTTAGTCAAACTCCTTGCATGAAGGAAGAATCAAGAATACTTAAATCATCCCTAACGTATTTAAACTGTTCTTAAAATTGATGGTTAAAGAGTTTACCATAATGTTGCTATGTAAATCATTGCAGTTTCTGAACACCCAGAATCCAGAAGTTAAGGGGATTTATTATTTTGCCATCATTCCAGGCCACTGAGCATAATTATTCTCCACTTGAAAATATTTGGGTAATATTTGAAAGATCTGTATTTCCTGTAAATCTACTTTCCATGACAATTAAGTGGTGTTTATTTCATCTTTCCTCATCTCCTACACTTCCTAAACCTCTTTATCATTGTGGCTTTTTCCCTTACCAATTTTTCTAAATGTATACATCTTTTGTAAAGTGTGGTGTCCAGAATTAGACACCAGCTAAAGCCTCAGCCACGTTTCTCAGAGCAATACAGATTATATTTCTAATGTGACACTTCTGCTGGTGTACCCCAAAACAAGAGCTGCGGTTTGTTTTTTGCAACAGCATCACATTGCTTGCTTATAAATAAACGAGTCTGCAATCCATTATAACTCCTATCATGTATTCTGAACTTTGTAACTGCTCTGTTTTTCGCTGCACCTATTGATTTTAGTCTTGTTGACACCGAGCCATTTCTCCAATTTATCAAGAAGGGTTTGAATTACAGTTCTGCCTCGCAAAGAGCTTGCAGCCAAACCTGTGTGTTTTGGTGTCACCCACAAGTGATGTAACTATATTCTATATTTCATTGTACAAGATACCAGTGAAAATAATAAAGGAGCTGAGTGTAGAACAGGTCCCTGTAGAGATCCACTTGAAATTCCCTAGTATTTGAGAGAACCTTTTAACAAGCTGTGCACTCCCATTTCAGTCATCATATCAGGTCTACACTTTTCCAATACTCTTTGAGAAAGCAGTGCTAGAAAATATCAAATCCTTTATGAAAGATACATCCCGTCTACCATTTTCTTCTGAACCACTTACCACAGTCTGACAAGGAAGGGAATCGGGCTGGTTTGATACAACTTCTTTCCCATGAATATATCCACTTATATTTTAAGTGTATCATTGCCTTCCTTTAGTAAAACAGTTCCTTGTAAATAGATCATTTTGGAATGTTTGTGGAGATTGAGGGGTCTGTCACTACTCAGATCTTAATTTGGCCACTCTTTATTTTTGAAAAGGAGGTTCTGTCTTCATTCCTCACCAGTCTTTCATATGGGGGGGGGGAGGGGTGTGTGGAAATTTACCATGCAGCAATCATAAGGAATCTCTTTTTCAACAGTGAACTAGCAACTTCATTAGAAACTGGAAAAACAGGATTTCTGCTGCCATTCCCACCTGCAAAAATTCCCCTGGAAATTTCAGAACTTGTAGTAAAAGGAAAATGATTTCCCTGCTTTTTACCCTGGAAATATACCCTTGATAACTAGAAGTTTAGTTTGAATGTTGAAGCATTTAAAGTGTTACAATGTCCCTTTATTTAAAGACGGGCGAAGTCCCGGAATTTCTCTGCCCCATCAGTAGAGTCCAAAAGTGCACAAGTGATGAGTGGTCTGTTTGGTACAAAGAGATTTCTAGAAAGTGGAGAGAAAGGAAGAGGAAAGGCAGGGATGATATGAGGATGGACCCATGCTCTGCACTGTGCTGAAAGAAAACAATGAAAACTGCTTCCTTCTTCCTCTCAAAACCTCCCTGAACTTCAAATAAGAGACAAAGAAACTGCTAGAAGTGTTTACTGGCAGGTTTTTAGTACTTTTTTCCCCCAAAATTATCTGCTTATTTTTTCCATATCTGATTCAACAGTCTTTTCTTATACAGTAAACAACATATGTTTAAATTTAGGTCCATATGTAAGGCCTAGAGATATCAATGAGCTTATGCTTTTTGCAAGATTGTTGTCATACTACGTACACAGTATGTTTTTTCCTAGAGGTTTTTAATTAAGGATGCTTTTTCAAAGTAAGCAGAAACTGTTAGCATTTGGCATTAACTGTTAGCATTTTCCACAGCCATAAATACGCAAAGTTTAAAGGTCTAATTCCTCATCCACTCAGATGGTAATTCCAGTCATATAATAGCTTGCTGTCTTAGTCCAAATCAAGTCTGTGTAGTCATAAAGTGCGTCTGGCCACATATTCCCTGAAGTTATGAATGGTATGTCCCTGCTTTCAGTCCTGAACTCCTGTGTGATTTTTCATAAAATGGCAAGTTTCACAGACCTGGAAGTGGCTGTATTTCAGAGAAAAAAAAGTAATATAAATGTAATTCTGTAAGGAAAGTTGGGATCTTGGTAGTACAGAAAGAGATATCAGTGTTAGGAATTATTTCAAAGGCTAAAGCCACAGTACCATAGATATTGTAGAGACTGCAGACTTTATAAATGATTACAACTTAAAAACTCTCTAAATATTTCATGAACAAAATTGTATAATCTGGTCAACATTTACCGTAAACCAAATAAGTAACTAAGCTGCCCATTAATTCAGAGAGCAGAGTGTGATAATAAAACTGCTCTTAAAAATGGGAGTCATTGTGAATGACTGCTTTTAACATTTTAATAAGCATCATTAACTTTATATGAAAGGTTTATAAACATTTACTTTGCAAAACTTCTCTGCTAGCAATAGGATAGATTTAATTACTTGTTCTCATAGAGGTTTCTTTCTTAAACAGTGAACTGAAAGTAGGCAATGTGTGGCCCAACATTCACTGCAAACCTTCAGACTGCATGAAATGTAAACCTTCTCCCGTTCCCGGGATCTAGTTCCAACACATGGCATAAGATGGTCACTTATATCCAGTGGAGCTCACTTTGCTTTTCACATCAGGCAAAACCTTCCTTCTCCCTTTATTTAATGGAATAAACCTATTAGCAGTCAATCATTAACTCCTAGGGGCTCAATTCAGTAAAGGAAAAATTACCTCCACAGTTGCCTGCTGTGCGGTCTCCTGACAGCTCTGCAGCTGAAGAGTCTGATCAAAATAGCTTATGTGGAATTAATCAAAGGAATGCAGTGCATTTTCTTACTTAGGATCTTCAAGTATTAATTAATGAAACCTCAAAACACCCATGTGAAGCAGGTAAAGACTACAAATGCCCCACCAAAGCATAACCTAGGTGTGCTGAGTTGAAAAGCGTTTCCAAGCTGTAAACTGTTGCCAGATCTGGGATTAAGAGTCACTCAGGAAGTCATTTGGTCTGCTTGTGCAGTTTTTCACACGGCACTGCGTTTCTGCAGTTAAAGGGTTTAACCATGCACAACTGTGGGGTGTTTTTTTTTCCCTTAGTTCTTCACTAACTCTTTCCCATGCCTCTCTCCTGCCTGCACTGTCCGTGATGAGTACAGGAACACCACCGAGTATGCTCAGCATAGACGTCTATACACCACATACATCCAGCACTTCCTAACGAGCGTGAGGGAAACAGGAAACACCAAGGAACACCAAGTGCTTTGTGTGCTGGACTGGATTGGAAATAACTAAGTTGAACGTCACACCATTTCTAATGAAGTCATTGCCTTTATTTGTTCTCCACAGCACGGTCTGTTGCCGATGAGAAGCCATTTTATCTGCTAGCCAAAATTTAGACAGGAGTGCATTTCTACTGGTACCAAGGACACGATGCTTGGAGAGGTTTATGAAACTGGCAAAAGTCTTACTGCAGACAAACCTGTGTCAAATCGAAGCTACTTTTGTCAGGATTGCTTATTTTGCTCAGAAACCCACTGCATCAATTGCACTGTCAAATCCACTTTTTTTTTCAGCCTGGTTTCTAAGGAAAAAAATAATGCAGTTGTGTTACCAGCCCGTCTCTCAGTCCTGACCCTCATGATCTTTTAACCTGCCAGCCAATTTCAACCACATCTGACAATGCCTTCAGGATAGAGGTCTCAAAAATCTTCCTCTCCTAAGAGTTTAATGAAAATCAGGAGTTAGTAGAGGGGAGAAAAATGACCGTATTAATCCTTTCTCTGAGGAAAAGACATGGAGAAAGGAGGCTTCATTCAGTTGGCAGCGGCTAGCTGGGGAGTCACACGTGTGTGTGGACTGCCTGAGCAGCACAGCTTGCCAGTCAGCACAAAGAGAAGTACTCCAGGCTTGTCACAGCAGAAAGCCAAAAGGTATATAGAGGGAGGACAAGGAAAGGGTCGCAGAACTTGAGGGAGCAAATGAAGAATGTGTGGCATTGCAATAAAGGGTGGTTTTAGGAACATGAGATGGGTGGGGTATGGATAGGGATTCAGGAAATGGGGGAAAATTGTAAGCATCTTGGGGAGAGGGGGGAAGGAAATGAGGCACTGGGTTTATGGGAGAGACGAGCTGTTATAGGCTGGCTTACTGAGTGAAGGAGATGTAGGTTAATTAATCCTGCTGCTTCTGGAATCATTTATTAAATTACATGCAGCTTCTGTACTAGAAAGGTTGGCTGGTGTATGTCTGGATAGCATATTGTGTAAGACAGGCTTTACACAGGAGTGGGTTTGAAATACAAGAGGGGCATTAAAGGACCTCGCTTTTTTCTTTTTTTCATGGTGGGCAAATAAGCAATGAGTCAGTTCAGCTAAGAGGAATGATTTAGTGATTGATCTAGGTGTCAGGTTTGAAATCACTGCTGTAGACTCCTTGAAACTACAAGGTCATCTCAGCCCTTCATCGTTCCAAGGAAGAAAAATTAAGTGCCATGCAGTTACCACATCTGGTCCTTTGACTGAGGCCTTTAAAAATGAAGGCCTATTTGTTCTACATAGATTTGAAAAAATCTGAGGTATCTGCTCATGTTTTCACACCCTCTAGTGTTATGTAGCAACCTGCACAACACAGATTTGTGTATTTACCTACATCCAGTTGATAAAATGTATTACAGACAGAGTTGTAATACATATGTTATGATATAAATGAGCACTGAAGAATGAGATGAAAAATGAAAACTTGCTGACACCAGTGCTAAACATTAGCTGTCCACACTGTGTGTGAATAGATGTTCAGACCACTAACAATTCCCCCTCAATATGCCCGTGAGATTCTCTCCTTCTCTTACTTCTTTACTAGTACTCGGGGTAGCAGTATAATGTTCAAGTCAAATGTAGAATCAGTTAAGCTCATCAAGCTCTGTACTACCATGGCTATCATAGTTATTCAGCTGAAGCTAAGGTGGCAACATGGAGCTTTATCTGAAGCTCATCCAAACCCATACATTTAGGTTTTCACGAGCTGCCACATTCAGGGACAATGCCCAAACAGCATTTGTTCATCAGCTCTGCATCAACGCAGTGTGTCAAGGTGAGCTGCACGCTGACTACACTGGGAGTCCAATCAAGTCTCTTACTGCAGAAGGTTACCTTGCCATTGTCTGTTCTTGCTTCTTCCCTGTACAGTACACAGGGTACAATGGGGTCCTTCTTTGTGGCCGAGACCACAATGTACTGAAGAAACTGCACCTGCACCATAGTACTACTAATAACTGCTGGCCTCCAGAGCTGTCAGTGCATTAACTTCCCATGGGCACTCCGTTCACTACTGTCAGATTCTCATTTTTAGAGAAAGAAGTCTGATTCAACTATTTCACACTGAAAACTAATAAAAAAGAAATAACACAAAGTGGAAAAATTAATTTCATGCCACTTTTAAGATAAACTTTACAGAGAGAGAGTAAAACAAGTAATAGCTACTTGTGTTTTCTGTAAGCTACTTTGACAAGAAATCAAAGCAAGTCAGGGAAGCATGTTTCTCCAATATTGAGAATGTAGCTATAATAACTGTTACATTAGCCAACACAAATTGAGAAAGCCTCCAAATCTGTGACTTGTCTGCACATGTCAAAAGGAGCATCTGGTCCTGTGATTTGCTGGGAATGAAAAATACAGCTTAGTGTAGGGGGAGGGCTGTAAGTGAATAGTGAACAAAGGACACAGCTATCTGCAGAAGGTGTCTGGTTTAAGCTCAGTTTAATCTTTGCTTCTGTGCCTTCTTTGTTTGAATGTGTCCCTGCAGATGGAGGTGGGGCGGGGTTGGAGGAGGGGGTAAGTCTAAAAGAAAGGAACATCAGGTACTGTTGAAACTCATTGAAGTTGCAATCTGCAGCGGGTACGGACTTCGATTGCTGACAGAGTTATAAGCATCCGAGGGACACAAAGAGAGGAGCCTTAGCAAAAAAAAAGTGTGTGCTTTCAATCCCAGATAAGACTTGCCTTTTTTTTTTCCTTATGTGATCCGTGCTCTGCATGAAGACATTGCTCCTGAAAGTGATAGACTAATAACGATGAGTTGAGCAAGGCACAGAGCACATAGGGAATGTGCAAATACTCACCCCCTTCCCCCAGCCCTGCAGGAAACCTGCACCGCTCCTGCTCTTCTAATCCAAATTTGAAGCTGGCCTGAGTTTCCCAGCTCTCCCTCTAAGGGGATGGCTAATAAATATCCTGTGAGAACATTCACATGGAGATTTACTATTGCATAGCTAATGCACTTCAAGGTATTGCCAATTTATCCATGGTTTGCTAATATCCTAAAGCACGTTAGAATTGTCTCTGGTTTTCAAAACTCCTCTTGAACTATCTCTACAGCTCCTTTCCAGCTTTGTATCACTTCAAGATCATGTGTCAATGTTGACCTATAATATGTTTGCCCTTGTAAGACTCCCATGGTTCATAGTTACTGCTTGCTTTCACCCTGGTTTTTTTTCTAGTAGTCTGCAAAACACTTCACTTTCCTACTCTAGATCACTGAGCTTGTTCTCATGGAAAACTTCTCTGCTTACTTCAACCAATGGCTGGCTGACTTTACTCATCTTTCTCTTTCCTTTAGCACTAGCTTGCAAAAATCTTGCTTGCTTGCCTTTTTTTTTTTCTCTTTGTCCTTGGCTCAAGGATTCTTTTGAGATGTTTCTCTACTTGTGCAAAGTTAAGCTTTGTTGTACCTAGCTTTGCAGAAGCAATTTTATTCATTCGCTTATTCTATGAGGTCTCTTAGAAAGTTGGTGGGAGGAAAGGTCAAAAGCAAGGGAAATGTGGTAACATCCTACATGGAATATGAAGGAGGAACACACTTCGCAAGAAAAAGAAGGCTGGAGTGTCTTTGCCAAGAAATCACATGTGCAACGGGCTAAAAAGACAGATGCAGTTGGTTTCCTCACTAAAGAGCACTTTCAGTTTTACAGACATGGACTCCTCTCATGATGTTTTCTAGGAAGGAGAAAAAATTGTGAAAAGGTATATCCTTATTCATTTTCAAACCTTTAGAAATACAGCTACCTTAGAGCACAGAGTTCCCTGTCCCTGCACTTCCCAGTGTATCCACTATCTTCTGCTTTCTCATGGTTTTGGCTTAAAACTAACCTAGAAATAAAAGAAATGTCTGCATCTCTTTTCTGCTGTCCTCCTCTGGCTAGGTTGTATCTTTTCACAGGTCAAACATCAAGGCTTCAAAGTTTAGCTGCAGCCTAGGTTGTGATATGTTTTTATTCAACATGTGTAGGGGCTACTATTGAAATACTTTTAGATGGAAAGAGACATGGAAGAGGTCAGAAACCCTTCAGTGATTTGTACTTATTGTTTCACTCAGCTTTGCTCCCAGTATCCATGATCTTACACATGCAACAACCTTTATTAAAAAGTGCTTCTGTGGTGTTTATCTGTGTTGTGATTCATATTGATTTCAATTGAGAGACTATCCAAAAAAGGGAAAGGAAAGGAATACACATCAAATCTTCAGCTGGTGTAAATAGCTGTTGCTTTACTGAAGCTTTACGAAAGCTGGCCAAGCCAAGCTAATTTACTCCATGAGAGGATCTAGACCAAAACCATGCTCAGCATACTAATGCTGAAAGGCACTGAAATCCAGGTATTTCTGGATGTGCTTTGATATGGATAGGAAACTATTTTTATGTGCAGTGAAGATATCATGACTTGAGAAAAAAGCACACATAATGCTCTTGAGTTTAGATATGAAACCACTTTGTGGCCTCATTTAGTTAGATTTATTTCACTGCTGCCTCCCTTCCTCTACATTCAATCTAATACTATAAAAATCAAATCTGTCTTACTGAAAGAGTTGATGTACTCTAAAAATACCTGAAAAGGAATAGGATTAAAAAGGTCTCCCCTCCTCCTAAAGCAAAACAGTAAACAGAGGTTATTTTTTAGAATTGTTTTTCAGTCAGTTCCACTGGTTGTTTTTATAGCATTCTGTGTGAATAGTAAATTTTATAACAACAGATGCTCGTTAGGCCCTTGCCTGTTTTAAGCAGAAAAGATAGAGCAGCCTAACTACCAGTAGGCTGGTAAACATCTCTATGCAGAGAAGTAAGACAATGGAAAATAGAAAAATTAAAAGGAGTGATGCTTCTTTATGCATTTTAGATATGTACTACTTTGTCTACACGTTGATTGCCTTGAAAGAGGGCACGAACAACTATTCTATATATAAGGCACTAAGTAGTTATTCTTTTTACATGAGCATTTCATTAAGATGTTGATGTAATTGAGAAATAAAGCTGCTTCCTCAGATATAGTTCCTTCTTTCTGATACAGCCTGGACAAGGAGCCTCTCACCCAAAGAAGTGATGGCTGAAGAGGCAGTATCACCTCTCCCATAAAAACTGTAATGCGCCAAGTTCTTCCAAAATGCAACAGCATATTATCTCTGCTCAAAAAGTGCTGTTCTGGCTGGGGACAACTGGTCAGACATGTGATAGTCCACATATCCAAAAGCATCCAAGTGAGACCTAAAAGAAAGATTAGCCACCCAGCCCAGCTACCTCAGCCCTGTGCTCCCCACAGCAATGGAGCCCAGAAGTATACGTTCAGGTGAAACATCTCTCTCATCTTGAAGTCAGTGTGACTTGTGCTGTTCCTTAAGTAAGGACGATGTTTTCCCTCGAAGTATACTGAAATATTTCACTGAGTCCTTGCCTTTTTAGGCAAATCTAAGCACTGCTTTTCAGATTTTTCTTCTTTCCCGCCCCCCCCCCTCCCCGAAGGGGATTTATTTCTGGAGCCTCAGTGTCATGACACTTGCTTTTCTCATTTTCAGGAGAGAGTTCACATGTATCTGGAAAGTAGCTAGCACTGGGACTAATGAGAAACATCTGGGAAATGCTGCTTTCTTATCACAGTAGAGCCAAAAAAACCTGAAACAAAATAAACTAGCTCCTTTTTTGGGTATGGTGCATTCTGCCTTATAGGAATCGTTTCGCATTTTATGTGCTGGATGGAGCCAGTGAAAAAAATCAAACCAGACAATTTTCTCCTTTTCTATAGGTCTTGTTAATTGTCATTTGTGAGACATTCAGTTAACTCCTGGTTTATTTGAGATAATCTTGGTAAACCTACAGAACACAGTTTAAATTATTCCACTCAAAGATTGATCCTAAAAATGGAATAAATGCTACTTCATCTTTCCTTAATCAGTAATACAGTGTTCAAAAGGTTTGACTGAACCCACCAGAAGCCAGAAAGACAAAACTGTTTACCAACCAAAAAGAGAAATTTATAAACAGCCTGAGGTACAAATAAGTTTCATAAACTGATTAATAAATAAAAATAATAAATGTATAGAACCTAAAATATTTATTAAAAGTGGAAAGAAGGAAATGCAATAATTTATTTGTAAGTGATAGTTCAGAAACAAAAAGAATGCTGCCAATAAATATTTGCTTCATTAACCCATTGGTAAATTGAGTGAGTTAGTAACAACTCTGTGAAAAAGTAAATAAAAAGCAAATAGGTTTCATAGGGGCAGTCACTGTAGTCACCACATTGCCAGAGAAACAAATTCAATTAAATATCCAAAATTATGGAAGTGAAAACAAGAAAAATAGTATTTTTCACTGATGTTTTAGCATGAGACCCACTGAGATGAATATTCAATTTAGAAATTAGAATATTTTATGACGGAAAACAAGTTATTTAAAAAAACAACAAGGAAACATATAGGGAAGCTACTAAACACACCTGATCCCAGCATGATCACACTTTACTCTTTCTAACATGTTCCTGTTGCCTCACATCGGTTCCTGTATCCTTTAATTCAAACAAAGAACATCGTTAAGCTATTCCCTTACCATTATGCTGCTCCAATTGTTTAAAAAACACTACAGCACATCTTAAAATCACCTCCTTAGCCAGGAGTGACTCCATGCAACCTTGCAGGCTTGGGCAGACCTAAGCTGCACTCCAGAGGATGGCAGGACCCGCACAGCCTTGCCGTGCCTTTTGAAACGCCATCAAGGGGGCTGAGACACCCACCTGTGTCTTTCATTGCTCTGATGTTGGCCTAATCTCTGGCAGGTTTGTGACCTTGTTTATCAACTAGTGAATCATCAGTGTCAGTATTTCGAGTGGAATCACAAAACACGTAACATAGAGGTATCTTTACTGATTGGTACTCGATGTCATTTTCAAATAGCTTTCCAGACAATTCTTTTCATTATTCCAATTAATAATTTGAATTTTTCTAGCAGATTCTTTTCACCTCAGAACCACTTCTGATCTCAATGCTAAAAATAGTTGCACTAGGAAGAGCTCAGTGAATTGTGCTCTACACTTTCCGGAGCAAAACCAACGAGGTTCCTACAGAGTTCAGTGGAAATTGTTCTTGCCAGTCTACACCACTTGTCCCCTGGTAGCCAGTTGTCTCTACCATACAGCTGAGAACAAAGACTTCTCTTAGAAAAAGCTTTAGTTTTAGAAAATGTCCAAGGTTTTGAAATAGCTTATAGTTTTGTTATTGTTAAATTTTCATATTTAGAAAACTCAGCCTTTTCTCCCCCAGCCCAGGTTCAAGCTGCTCTGTCCCACACCATGTACATAAGAGCCTAAAGACTTCCTCCCGAGCATAGCCCGAGGCCATTGCTGCCTATACAGTTGGCTGAATTCAATCAGAGATTGTGTGATTCCTGTTTTTGCACTAACTGTATTTAATTCATCTGGAAAACAACAAAGGTTTTTATTTTTATATATTCTAGTCTCTGCTGCCATTGATTTGTCAGTAGAATGGAATGGAAAATGCTATCAAGCTCTGGCAGCTGAACTGCAGTGGTGATGAAAGGTTGCCCTGCTTTTACTCTTTATTTCACCACTCACTACCTTTCCAATGATGATTTGTCTACGCTGTCATTTTTACAAGCTGTGGTGCAAAACACAAGAATACTGTTCTCAGGTCATGGCTAGAGTGGAGAGAAAAAAAGTAATCCTTTTGTTTCCATCAGGGAGTTTCCATATTAAAACTAGCTGAGACGGAAAATCCTCCCAGTTTAAAGTTTTTGTCTGGCTATACAGCACTTAGAAATAATGGCCAAGGTTATGGTTAAATTCAGCAAGCTGAAAACAAGGGACACAGAGAAAAAAATGTTAGAAAAAGAGAGAAAAAAAAAGCTTTCATCATGTTTTTAGTGAGATGATCTGTGTATAAACATTGGGACTATCCTTCAAAACCCGAGCAATTTTCAATTGAAAAAAGCTGACATATCCTGAAATGCTCAGAGGTAGAACATATATTTATGTATATTTTTCATACAACAGTAGCAAGAGAAAGAGTTGGGAAATTATTCATAGTTGTTGCAAGTAGTCCACATCCATAGGGATCAGTAATATTCTCACTACTTAGAGCTGAGCCAAAGTTGTTCGTTATTTCACTGTGTCTCCTCCAAAGCTGAGCCTCTTACTGAGCAATTGAGGAATGTAACAAAGACATAGGTTTTGGATTGAATTTGTAGTCAGTTGGTTCCAGCTCTGAAAAGGTCTTTATTTCTTACTATATTTATGGGCTTCTGGGGAGCGGGCAAGAACATTGTGCTCAGTATGAGAAGGAGGAAGGATGGAAAAAAGGGTGCCACAGACAGTTATTAACTAAACTCTGTTTTGTTTCTTATGCTTGAAACTACAGGTCTATGACCCGGGTATTTACTGATGCTATGAAATACAGAGACGTGTGGGTTTAAGATCTACTAGGCTAACACAGATAAAGGACTCGATCTTGTCAGCATGAACTCATGGGAATTTTTACTCTGGAGAGCAATCCCAGTGAAAGCAATGGACCTGCTCAGAGGAGTAAAGCTACCACAGTACCATTGCTGTAATCAGACTCATCCACAAGAAGAAGCCTACGTAAAATAGCTGATAGGACAAGAAGTGCATGTGCCAAGCAGCAACTGATAGTGCTTAACTAAGACCATGTGTTTTAGTGGGCCTGAGCACAGGAAATGAGAGATTTCTCCCTGCTCTTCTAATGATGTCTAAGAGTAAATTCTGTGTAAAGAAACTTTTCTTTAGGAAGTAGCTGACTGACTGGAATCCTTAAGAAAAAAAAAGAGACAGATTTCCATTACTTTTTTTCTTGTATCAGAGGCAGCTTTGGTTTCTGCTGCTTTCCCAGATTCCTTAAGATTGTTTTCCAGACATTCCCACGGTGCTAATGTCAGGCCAATATCTAATAATTTTTTCCTGAACTGCTTATATTCACAATATCTTTCAGTTGAAAGGGCATAAATCAGTTATGTTATTCTCCTAGACAACACTCAGGACATAGAGAAAAGCCTTCCTATTTCTGATAGCAGCAGATGTAGGTCCTATAATAGATTGAGGCAAAAGTTTCCAAGTGCTAAACAAGTTTTCTTGATAGGTTACTGATGTATATGCTTAGGTTACAGAGCCTAATCCATACAATTGGTTTATAATGTAAATTCATGACCAGTCCACATTTACTGCTACAGAAAAATGTGTTACTGTTCATAGTTAATTCTCAAACAGAAGCTGAAATATTTATAATAGCACCATTGCCTATTGTCACAAGTAAAACTTTTAATTGTAGTCATAATTTTTTACTGTTGTTATTTTATTGCTCTAGCAACATAACTTGATTTCTTTGACATGTGCCATTGCACTGCCAGGCATTAGACATAATTATATGGAGAAAAAACCCCAAATTATTCCCAACAGCTTGTTTATTAGACAGCATATCAACTTCCAGTACTAAATAAGACAACTTGTTGTGGCTAGGCAAGTCTGTGTACAATATTTATAACCCTACTACATACACAATTGTAGAATACCTGCTAACGGAGAGATCTTGAGGGAATCTGAAAGCTTGTGCAGTACATTTTCATACTTAAGTATGAATATCAATACCTGTATCAAGATAAAGTCTGATATTTTTTGCAGGCCTTTCATATCAGATTAATCAAGCTTTGTCTCTGTTTATTTCTAAGTCAAATAATTTCATTTACAATCCTAGTAACGCAGATTTGCTCTTCAAACTGTCCTTATGGATCTTTATACTTCTACCTGTCTAATATTTTGTAAATAACTGAGACAACTTATGTTAAAATACTGTCTGATTACATGATTCTTCACAGAACTTAAAGTGGAAACAGAGCTGCTCATTAAAGAAGATATTTTGTGGGTTTTTTTTCAGGAGTTAGAATAGATTAAAAATGTGTAGAGCAAAAACGACAGAATGCAGTTTATTTTAAAAGCTGTTAAAAACCTGGTTAACTGCCACAAGGAAAAGCTAAATCAAATATGGTGATCTTGAATCTTTCTGTTGCCAGTCTTTAGAACAACAAATGAAAAAGTATTTGAATATTCCTGCAGAGCACAGTAATAGTCCAACAAAACCATATAGACCAGTGTTCACATAACTGATTCACAAAGAAGTTTTGAGGCTACTCCACTCAAGTATTTGGCTAGGCCTGCATAGTCTATATCACTATGCGAAGTTCCTAATAGTCCTTGACTTGTGTTATCTTGATGCTAGCCCAAATAAATGGTTGCTTAAATGTATTACAGATATTAATTTGACTCTTCTTCCCTTCATTAAAAGGAGCTTCTGTCTCTTTCTTGGTATCGTCTACATGAGCTCCAGATCTGGGCAGAGAAGAAAGATACCCAGCTTTCTTTGTAAAAGTGTATCTTCAGAAGCATGCAGATTTGTTCCTTGCTGGGCAAATCACTATTTACTTATTAGTTTCAAAAGAAAACGTTAAATATGCCATGACTTTTTGAGATACTTTTTCAAAACCAGTGTTTTCTTAAGAAAAGAAATATTCTTGTCCAAACTTCCTTCATGTAGCGGTGGACATCCCTCCATCTCCTGCCAGTTTCAGACCAGTAGTACTTTATGCCACTAATAAGAGAACCTCCTAATTTTAAGGATGTTTCTGCCAAATATGCTGTTGCTGACCTGTTCACCAATATGATTCCCAGGTGGACTGTAGAAGAATTACTTCAGAAAGATTTACAGAGTATAAGACTATGAGCTGTTCCTGGAAGCAGGTAAGGCTGGAAAAGGCAAAGTCCTTTTTCATGGGTATGATTTCTGTTCTATCCCCATACTTCTACAAGATTCTAAAAGCGTAAAAATTATACAGATGATACAGTAGGTAACATGATCAAAACCATAGCATATTTAGTTTAAAAATGTAGACACTTCCAAGTAAAGGTTCAAAAGGATGCCTTCTTTCATTTCCTTTTTTAACCCTTTTGCAATTCTGTTACATCAACTATTTTAACACTTGGAAGATATTATGGAAATGACAATACTTGGCTGTGGCCAGAAACCTGTGTTTGCAGTAAAATAAGGACTTCTATGATCATTTTCTTAGCATTTGCATATGATCTCAACTAAGCTTTCAAACAATGCCCTTAGAAACTGTGTTTTGATGATGCTTTATAGCAAAGATATTAAATTTGGAAATTGAAAACATTTTAAATTGAAAATGTTTCCTTTATAGTACTAAAATTAACTTTCATTGACCCAAATATTTCATTGCCCAAATCTAATATAAACCAAAATCTTTGTCTTCCCTTTGATTTTAATAGAAAGTGGTTTGGGGGTTTTCATACTCTCAGAAAAGTCTCTACACTTCTAAAGGAAAATCGTCCAGATAGGCACCATCATTGTAGCCTCATTGCTGTTTTTCAGATGATTTTGCCAACTGTAATCCTGTGGCACAGAATAAGTAAAATGGTCTGAACACCAAGGCTCACAGCATGTGAAGAAAAGGGAAAAATAGCTCAGATACCTGCCTGAGTTGCTTCCAGTGGTCATTTTGTTATTGTTTTAAACTAATTAATTAGTCTTCCTAGCCCCTAAAAGTGTATTTTTTTTCAATGATATTTCAAACTAAGATGGCTTTATGTTTGAAAATAAAGACTGGAAGAGAGCTTGACTCCATTAAATGTAACAACCAGCATCCTAGACACTTGCCTGCAAGTGAATTTGCCTGTACAGCTGAATGGAAAGTATTATTTATTCCAACATCTGCTTGCAGATGCCTTCTTTGAGCTTTCACAGCTTGGTCATAAGGCAAACCTTTTTAATTCAATTATTTTTATTTTTACAGCTGTTTAATTGGGAGAGTCCCCGCTCTGGTATTTATTTGTGATGTTTGTTTACACAGAAGGCTTTTCGGTTAGCAAAGGCAGGGTTTTGATGGTTGGAGAGGCCAGGTAGAATGTTTGTGCAGCTGGTCGCCAGGTAACCTCCCAAACACTGCTGGAGACCACTGGAATCAAGTGTAAGCATCAGAAACGGTGCTCTCCCTGGGACTGTGTGCATTGCAACACAAGCTCAGATGTTTGCTCAGGTTTTTGTTTTTTGATGTCAGGCAGAATCTTAATTCTACTTTGAAAAGATAAAAACTGTGAAGCAGCAATTAACTCTCTTAAATAAGTATGTTTTAACTAAAAGAAAACTCACTGGTTTATTGCTGAGCGTGGCTGGGGAAAATCAAAATGGTTTATTAAGAAAATTTCAGTGTATGGTTGATCCCAGGTAGCCAAAATTCTGAATTCAGACATCAAATATCAAGATAAAAAAATAAATCACATTAAATCTCAAATATTAATTTGAAACTCTTTCTTTGCTAGGATTTTAGACACTCTAGTCCTAAATTATATCAATGATTTGGAGTTTTTGTCTCTCTGGTTGAGGCAGCTAAAAACATGGGCCTGATTCTCAGTACAAAGCCTGTATCCTGTCCAAGGATTAGACATAGTAATTAGCTGCTAACTGTGTCTGAAAGGTGATGTCTTACTGTAAAGCAAAGCTCGCTAGTGCTGCAGACCTAGGAGCTGGAAGAAACCTTCTAGAAGGCACTGCTCAAGTCCAAGCCCTGCTGGCTGTGTATTTTGAGATAAAAATCTCAAAAGCTGGCAATTCTGCAAACCTACATGGAGCAGGAACAAGAAAAGCTTTGAAGTTTATACCAACATGTTACAAAATATCCAGGAAAAAAATATACCAATTACTGAAAACATCTGAACGTGTTAAGCACAGTTTAATCGGGTTATGACCATTTACAGCTCTGGGCTTTCGTGGATCTGGACTGTAGTAAAAGTTATAAGAGAAATTTAGTTGTGTAAAATTCAACTCTCCCTTTCCTACTACCTTCATTATGCACTTTTTGTGAGTGTTTGCTTTAAGTCCAGACTGTATGGACTCAAATTACTTCAAAAGCTCGAAAAAGAGCTCATTTGAAAAGGACAAATTCCACCAGTCCTACTTTTAAAATGTACGAAATATATTTTACGTGGAATTTCAGAAGCAGCATTGCAAATCAGCTGAGGCTGCCTCTAAAAGCTAATCCATGACAGCATTTCTTCCTGAAAATGCAAGATGAAAGAATGCCTAATAAAAGAAGACCAACTAGATGCAAGTATTTGGGGACAGAGAGATACATAATGAAAATGTATACACACATTTCACACTGCTGATACAGAAAAGCAACTGCTGTCCAAAATGTGCCTGTGAACATCATAGGGTACTCAGACTACACTTGGTTATATACACAACAGGGTTATCTGTGGTTTTATTTAAATGGCTTGTTGTCTAGGATGAAACTTAACTCTTAAAAGTGGGGTTGTTACAAGAGCTGTCTTGTCAGAGAGTCCCCAATGTCTCATTTCTCCCAAGCTTTTCTCATGGTGTGTTTGAGATTGCTGACTGAGGAAGAAAAGCAGCAAGTCAATGCAGAGCAGGAGAGGTGTTAGAATTATGCTGTGAGAGGACAGCCATAGACTTTTTCTTTGGGTCTTGTTACTTGCTCAGACTTGTGAAGAAGACTTTGGGTGGTTTGGTTGTTTTTAAGGCAAAAAAAGTCACATAAATCACACTTAACCTGAGATTTAAAAAGAACCGTCATATACATGAGCACCTTAAAAAAATATTCCATACTGTAAATATGAAATTCTTGTTCTTTGTTTCCTCCTTTGAGCCTATTCCCAGAATTACTTGTTGGGGAGTGCTAAAGAAAAAATTGTTGAGACTTTCAGGTATTCGCTCACTTTCAGGAGATGTAAATGTAAAAGACTATCTCTCACTCTGCTCACCTCAAAGTAGGATAGAAATTGGTCAAGCAATAGGTTTATTTGGAACTACAGGGAGGAAAACCTAAATGGAAATACTATTTCCTTTCCTACCTTAAACCAACCAGGAAATATTAAGACAGTCCAATGCACATTATCGGGCCTCTTATTTTAGCTTTTATATGATTCTGCATTTCATTGTACTTGATGTGTTTACATTTTGTGCTACATCTGCAGTATTTTGGTCAACCCTCTCTGAAAACTCTATTGCCATAATCACACTACAATTCTGCATAAGGTAAAATATAGCTATTCATAAGGAAAATCACCTCAGAACAGTCTTACCCTTATAGGAGACATAAGAACATGTTTGTGTGAGTGTGTCCACTCCCTCAAGGCAAAAAAATACAGCAGAGAGATCTCATCCTAAAGGAATACATCAGTCACACCCCTCAACCTCACTAACCTAGATGGTGAATGCTAGTCTCTCTAAATTTCTGTTTTCTTTTACCTGGATCAATCACTGTGAGCATTTTTCTCTTTTATCTTATAGTCACCTTTTGTGCTTTCATCCAGACAGAACTTCAAATAATGGTTTCCACTGGGGATTTTTTTCCTTTCTCCTTTTCTGTGTAGAGAAAGAAGTTAAACAAGAAAAAAAGGGTTCTGGGCAAATCAATAAAGCTGACGTTAGTGGCTTTTAAAAACAAACCCCCCTGTAGTACTGATACTAGTGAGTAATGGTAACTTACCACTTTGTTTCCATTCCCATAGTAACTATTCCAAGTACCATGGTAACAAATCTAAACAAACATAAATACTATCTTCTGGTCCCAATGTTTTCACATTTAATGCTGTCCTAATAAATAGCTACAGTAGCAGTTCTCCAGCTATTGTTCACAGAGATGTACTACAGTAAATAGATTCTTAGTGTGCCTACCGGAATATGCAAGCAGTTGCAGTGCTTAATAAAAACGTGATTATACATACATAATTGGGTTTATTTAGCAATATGGGTACATGTAACAGTAAGTAGGCATATGTCAATGAAACAGCATTTTAGTAAGACAGGTTGAGTGAACTTACTGGCATGGCTTATCAGTTTGTTTGACAGCCTGAAAAACTAAAGCTATTTTCCACGTTCATAGTACCTGTCAGAAGCATATTATGTGATTAACTTACAATTGTAAGGAAAATAGGTGCCTTTAAAAATTATTATTCTAGTGGAAATTCATCTCAGAGCTCATGTAGGCACTTGTCTCTTTTCTTCTTAATCTGTTTCACAATGTTTTATACTTTACTATTTACCCACAGTTCAGTTTTTGTTTGGTAGTTTGATCATGTCAATTTTCTAATACAAATATACCTTGCTTCCATCTGCCAACTGAGCCTGCCAGTGTATGCCTCCTAAAGGCTTGGCAAGCAGATAGTGCTCCTGCCTTTACTGTACAGGGACCAACCGAGGACTGTCCATCCTGCTGTGACCAAGCCTCAAGCTGCTCTTGGCAGCTGAACTGTCTCCAAGCAGTGCCTCACCAAATTCTAAGTCTGTCTAAGGGGCTTACATCAGCACTGCCAACTGTAGGTAGCTGTCAACACCTGTGTGTTTTGTACAGGATTCTGACTGGGCATCTTGCTTTTTAAATAAAGAGGAAGCCATCCCCAAAATAGCAAAAGCAGTTGCAATGCAGTAGTGCTCTCTCTCACTTATCTTTACCTTGGAAATCCAGTGAGTCTGACCGTGTTCAAAAAGACAGGGATACACTCTGTTTTATGAGGCTCCTAAAGCATCTCCACCATAAAATAGTAAAATTGCTCTCCAGAGCTGAGAGGCTCTTGACCTTTTGTCCTGTTCCAGTCTGCCATCACAGGGGCTTGCTCAAAGCAAACACAGATCTTAGTGCGTAAAGTTGTTGATAGGTGATGCCTTCCCACACACATCTGCCTATTTGACTTGATGTCAGGGGTAGACATGAATAGCTCCATGAGTTTTCTGCCTCTAGCCTTTAGTAAATTCCATGGCTGAGGCAACGCAGCTGAATATTCATAGCGGAGCATGGGATCACTAAAATACATGCAGCGACCTCACAGGCTAAGATTTACACCCACTGAGGAAAGCAGTTCCCAACCTGTGCAAAGGGAAAGGGTGGAAAAGACTAGATAAAGTATGCAAGTGCAAGCTCATGTCTGCAAAGTTTCCAATGGGATAAGTGAAGCTACACAAACACATTAGCACTTGACCCCAAGGCTTGTTTGGGTTGGAGGTCTAATGCAAAAGCTGTTCTCAGTTCTAGTCAGCTGCTCCTTGGCTTTGGGCATGACCACAGCTTTGCATGACCTCATTTCAGTTGGAAAACACTTTGAGTTCCATACAAAAACAGTTAGTCTTGAAATGACAGATTTTCTGCTTTAGATTTAGCTACTTTCTGTGACGTTTGGTTCACCAAATGTCAGCAAGGCTGCCCAGAAGAGCTCAACTTGTTGTGTGTTTTACTTGAGCCAGTTCAAAACTATTGGAGTTGCAATGAAAAAGAAATTTTAAGTAAGGCAAAGTATCACTTTTGTATAAAGTTAGAAAAAAAGAGACTGATAACCAGCAGCCAGTGGTGCTCACAGACACAAGAGGCAACACATCAAAACACGTGATTTCCACCTGAATAAAAAACATCCCAAGCCCCACAATCTGAAGATAGAACAGGCTGCCTAGAGAGCAAGCAGAGTCTCCATCCTTGGAGATACTCAAAACTTGGCTGCACAGAGTCACGGGCAACCTGGTTTAAACGACCCTGCTTGACTTGGGGGGGTGGACAGCGATCTCAAAAGGTCCCAGCCAATCTGAAACATTCTGTGACCTGTGTTCCTATGTTAGATACTGTGCAAAGGTAAAGCAGGCAACGAGTGGGTCAGCCCACAGAGAGACTTTATCTCTTGAATTTTCTGTGGTCAGAATTCCTGTTATTTGGTGAGCCACATTGCAGCACTTCATCCTCCTCTCAATTTGTAGTCAGAGAAGTCAAAATCCACTGAGACTTCCAATACAGATATTTGCACTCCAGAACATACAAGCATCTCAAGACAATTATTTTCCTTTCAAAAGGTTCTTAACTTCCCCTCCACAAGACAGGTATCCTCACCTAAAGACATTTGCTCTTTGCAGATGTTTTCAGACTTAGAACCAGAGATGACATCTGGAATGTCAAAAATTCTCAACAGTGGATTCCATCCCACAGGGATACGACCAGAGGCTCTATTTGCTTTCCTTTGAAGCCTGAAGCTCAGCTACTTCAGGAAAACAACTTCGATTGCATTCGGGAAACTTCCTCTTAGTTTGCCAGCTTTTGTTTTTATTCCTACTTGTCTTTGTTGCTCTTTGTCAGCTAACACCTCAAGAAACCTGCAACATCCAAACATAAACTAAAATTTAGCCTTTTCTCAAATCCAAGTTAATAGGTGTGGAAATAAAACCTTAAACAGACCAACAGATAGTTGATGTTCAATCCACATGCACATTTGAATCACTCATAACCTTTTTTGCCTTTAATGTGGAAATTAAACTAAAAGATGTTGGAGTGCCCCAGCTAACATCTCCAGATATTTGATAGGAATGTGTTTGTCTCTAGTGCAAGAAGTCCTGTTTTTCTGGATTCTAGACTACACGCATATGCTCAAGAGAATGCTCTGAGAAGCACAAAGATAGGAGCTGGAGTATTTGTTGAACCAAAAGCTTTAAAATAAAGCAGAAAAGCTGAGATGCATGTGCAGAATCTGTGTTCTCTGAGTTTATCTTTGAGGCTCTTAAAGAACAGCATGATTATTACAAAGGTGTCTAAGCATTCCAATCTGCTGTTCGAATGACAGAAGAACGTCTTTTATGGAGTAGGACACTGCAAAGAATGAAAAGCATTTGGTTTCTTTTTGTAAATTAGAGACAATTCACATTGTATTCAACTTAGCCATAAAGAATTCATTGTTATTAGACTTCAATGTACTGTCACACCAGTTAAGTGCAGCTTATTCTGGTGATTTTACTGACTCTAAGTTGCTACCAAAACTATGAAACCAAAAACATCATCTGAAAGAATTGCTGTCAACTGATGCCAGCACATGGACTAACTACAACAGCTACCGTTTAATTTCACAGATCCCTGACCAAATTCACTCTGTTTTGAGACAGCAAGAAGCGGAAGGTCTAGCTTTGCTCAAGGTGCAATGCACATGATGGATAGAAAAGAGCCATACAGCTCTAAAGCCTTATGGCTTGAAAACTGTGCTATCAATAATCCTGTAACTCCCAGATAACACCTCAGATTGTCTTAATTTTGTTAGCAGCCTCATGAACATGCTGGAGCCAGCTTTCAGCAGTGTACCTCACCTTGGCACTATCTTTTGCTCTATGTAGATCTGTTAGTCATCAATATTCTTAAATAAACTGTGTGATATCAGAGAGATAATTAACCATCCTCAAAAGCAACAATAACTGTGAAATTGAGATGAAATTTGCAAATTGTGCTCCTGGTATTGAAGAATTCAGGTATTTTGAACAAAGGGAACCTGAGAGTAACTACAGTGTCAAATGCTAGCAACAGAAAATTTGAGACCAATCTTGCAGTCTTCTTACAGACTTACAGGGAGATTAAGACATTTCTGACAGTGGCTACAACCAGAATTCCTAGAGCAGAAATTTGCTCCAGACAGGAAGCTTTTATCATGGTATTTCCAAGTATAATCTTTTGCTCTTGAAATTCAGAGCTTTAATGTTTTTCTTTTCAGTCTCCTGGTTACTAGAGTTTGCCTAAGGAGAGTAGCTTCTCCTGTGTACCCTTATTGTCATGGACTTCTATCCACTACCAGGAAATCTGAACCCTCGCAGAACCAAACCTGGACTCTGGAGGGAGAGAGGAGTACCTGTGCTCTGGCAGAAGGAGCTGTCTCCTGCCTTGTGGAACTGGGGGCTCTGCTTTTGCACTCCTCTGTTCTGAATTCTCTCTTATTCCATAGTTTCTTTCTATTGTTAAAGCAGGAATGATACTGCTAAGAAACATTCATTCATTATTCATCTATTCATCTGTCCCTCATGCCATCATTATAATGTCTTCGTTTGAAAGGTTTTGTGAGGGCTCACTGACACCAAGATGCAATGTATTGGTTGGAATGGTGTTTTTTATTTTATGCACAAATATTACCATGAGAAGCTTTCCCTTTGTACCCACCGTATTACTGGGAACTGAAAGAACTCTACTCTCTCTTACACGGAACTGGGTGTAAAAGAAGAACCCCATTAGTGGGAGCAGGATGCACTGAAGCGTGTTTCTGCTGACAAGGTACAAGGTATTACAGTCTGACCCCTCATAGGAACACATTTCCACAGCAAATACACAAACTGTTTACAATGGCAGTGATAAAGCATTTCATGCTCTTGTCTCCTGCCTTTCCGCTTAGGCCAGCGGCCAAGAGGAAAGATGAGGCTCCTGGATACTGTGATAGTCTGGATAAAATTGACCCTAGGAGGCAGAGGTCCACTTTAATAAACTGAGTCAAAGGCTGGGTTGGAAATTCTTGTCCTTGTCAAGCTTCTACTTCTTAATAGTTGGGGGATTCAGGTTATACTGGTAAAGTACTGATTCCTGGTGATTGCTGCATTCATTCTAATTGGTGCTGCTGGAGAGGGCTGGGAAGCATCAGCTACGTGAGGGCTATTTTCATGGCATGATGACAGGCACAGAACAGGAGCAAGCTCTGCCTCAAAGATGTAGGCAGACAGGCTGCAGAATGAGAAGGCTGAGGCACAAAGATAGCGGTTTGCCTAAGGTGAGTCAAACAGAGCTTTGCAAACAGTGCATAAGAAAATGGATAATGTGAGCTCTGATAGCAGCTCTCCCTGCTGCTCATCCAGCAGCTACAGGTCTGCATTTATGTGTCTGTTACTTGAATGAAGGCAAAGGAAAAAGTAATTTTCATAATTATTAGGCAAACTCTCCCACTCAGCTTGCTGCCTCCTCTCAATCTGGCACAGTACCCCACTTAGCACATCAGTAAACAACAAAAAAAAAGTAGATGTAGCTGAACATATTCATATGGATTGGAAACTTTCAACTTTTCTTGCTTTTTTCTCCTCTATTTTGCACTGCTGCAACAACCCACATCCCTGCTGGGCTCTGATTGCAGCTTTAGCTAATTATATTAGTCGAGACATTTTGTCATAGAGTGAATCAGATCCTCAACTGATTTAAATGAATGCAGCTGCACTGATGTTAGTGGAGATTTGCCTGTTCTTACCGATTATTCATTATCTCCCCTAAAATGAAAATGCAAACTGCTATACCCTAAAATACAGCTTTTAAAGCAAAGGGGTATGTCTTTAATAGCTCTACACAATTTATTTCCTAGAACATGTTGAGAACTCTGTCTGCACTCTTAGAAAGCAAAGAAAAAGCTTGCTGACCAACAAAGAAACAAACTATGCCTTCAGTACATTCTCCAGGTGTATCTTCCCATAGAAATAAAACATCAAGACTACTGCCACATTCAAACCTATTACTTATAGCCAAGAAACCAACAAGCATGGAAGACTACTGGATGACCAGTTTTATGTACAGGGTAAGAGAAATCAGAACAGGGAAGATTGCCTCAGAGTTATCCTCCAGACTCAAATTTATCGTGGATTGTCACACAAAACCAACAGTAAAAATGTTGTTTTTCTTTGTCTTATACCAGTTCAATTTGGTCTGGAAACGGTCATAATTTCTGGCATGTCAAAAGATTTACAAAGCTAATGAATAAATCCAGCTAGAAGCAAACTAGCTTTGAAAGGCTCCAGTGTTCTGTAGCTATTGGTGTTCAGGGCACTGGATTTGCTTTTTCAAATACTGTGGCATGAGATAAAAGCAGATGACTTTCTGCAACCAGCTACAGATTTTCTCAGTCTTTTTGCACAGATGACTGTACAAATTCTTTAGCTATCAGCACCTAAACATTCAAATGCTTTTTCTGGCAACAGTAACTCAGGTTAAATTTCAGCTGTCACTCTGTCTTGTCCCTGATGCCTAGAGATGCATCTTCATAGATCCACTCATTTTCCACAGCCTTAAACCTTCTGGGGAAAAGCAGAAAAGCAGCAGCCTAACAGAAGTTTATTTCTGCTTTGGCATGCAGCTTAAACTTCATATATCAGATATTTAATGACTTGTTTTCCACAGCATTGCTGGCACCAGCCTTCCTGCTGCAGAGGTTCCTTAGAAATGAGCGGCTGCTTTGTAGCTGGCAAAGTGGCAGGAGGTGGCAAGTGAACCTTGTGGCAACTCCCACCCAAGCCTGGCCTGGGGCTGTCCTTACTTTTGTGTCCTCCCACCTGGGAGCACAGGAACGGTTCTGAGATGCTGTGGCTCTTCCAGCCGCAGCACAGACGCTGCAGGTTGCTCGTGCATGCTGCTGCCGTCTGCTCATCATAGGGAAAGTTCTCAGCCCTCACCTTAAGAAGGAGGAGCAGCAGCACCCTGGGCAGCCTGGGTTCCTCACCCTACATGGGCTGCCAGAGCCCTGGGAGTAGGTGCCTTCTCTCAGCCTCAGGGGCTTTGTAACTTGGGAGGGAGAGGTAGCTGCACTTGCTGCTCCAGTGCCAGGTCTGGCACTTGCAAATTATTCAGGTGATTAGGACAATGTTTTTCCCTTTCCTTTCAATTTTACCAGCCCCAGTGTTCACAACCTTTCTTGAGCACAAGAAAGTAACAACAGCTCATAATAGTCATCTACACTTTCCCCCATCTTTCTCCATTTCTCAAGGGAAACCATTAAAACCAATCCTTCCTACCATACCTAAGCTGAGAAAATGGGTTTTCTCCATTCTTTCCTCTGACAGTCTTACACTCTTACCTCCTGCTGAGAAAGACTATGACACTGCTGGTTTTTTAATGGTGATTTTGCTGATTTTTTCCACCATAAATGAAGACGCTTTTGAACACGGTAGTGTTCAATTACCTGATTGTGAAACTCTAATGTTAACAGGATTGTTCATGCAAGCACTCTCCATATTATGAAAGAAGTGCAAAATCACTGCCTCAGGTTCCATCTCTAGATTCTCCAAACCTCATCCTCCCACCCTGTTACAAGTTTTCATGCTGCATGCAGCCACGGCAAAAAAAGCCTTCAATAAATACGGAAGACAAGGCATTTAAACTTGGATTCTCACAACTTTCTAATGCACCTTTTAGCACTAGAGCTCTAGAGACTGCTTGAAGGGATCTGGGGAGTTTTCTCATTTGGTTGTGTGGTTGGTTTCCTTTGGGTGTTTTTTTGTTGTTTACTGAAAGTAACAGAAGTGGTGAAGACAAAATAGTTTCTCCCAGTTTCTTCCTGCAAGTGAACAAAGTTTTGTTTTACAGCAAACACAAATGGAAGTGCAGCTGTTCAAAATGGGTTTCTAGACATTGCCATTCCAAATGGAAAGAGGGAAGTAAGGTGATTGTTGCTGTCTTTTCTTTGCTTCTCACACTCAGGCTCTGTTTTTAGCCACTGCTCTAATGGTTTTACTAGTCTTCTAATAATTACATTGTTTCTATGTGGTCAAAAGGTGAATAAAAACGTTCAGCGTTTGGAAGGCGTATTGCTCTGCAGGGACCAAGACTTATCATCCATACCAGAAACAGTAGTAAAATTAGAGACCATCTGGCCTATTTACCTGCTCATGGAGAAGCAACATTCCCCAGGCCAGCTGGAGTTGTATTTGCCAACATTTTGGAAGTCCCCAAAGCTGAAATTAATGACCAGATGTTAGTGGAAGCTCAGCATCACCAGCTCCACTTCACACGCCCCACACCTTCCTGCCACAGTTTCAGTTGCTGGTGGGTGCATGAAGCATGGAAAAACTGGCTTCAGCTACTCTTTGAGCCCTGTCTCCAGGCTTCTCGGGATAAGCTGATTTTGCGTAGCTGTAGGGAAGGGATGGAGTGTGTCCATGAAACAATGTCTGTGACACTAAATCCAATCTGAACCTCATAAATATGCTTGCTACTCTGAGAGAGCTGTGTGTTTGAAAAGATGATCAAAATGCAAATGCTGTATACTCCCAGGCTCTCTCTGTACTAACATATTTGCATTTTTCCTGTACAGCATCAGAAGCCAGTGTCCTGACTCCAGGCTCTCCTCTTTCTTTATGCTTCCATGTCTGGCTGTTTCTTTTTTTTTTGTCTCCTGTCATCTATATCACACAGCAAGGAAAACACAGAGCATTTCAGTGTAAGCAGTCGCTAAGGCTGGCTCAGTGACACAGATTCCTTCAAGAGACAATACTGAATATATTATAGCACTCTGTGAATGCATTTGACATCCAGCACGGGCTGTTGAGATAAGAAACTTGAATTGGTGCTTGTAGGTACCTGATGCAGGAGCCAAACCCCTCAGATCCACTGGTCTTTGGGAAAGAGGATGGTAAGAGTTGCCTAATGCATTAGAAGGCTGGAACTAGCACGTGTACAATGATGGTGGATCTTCAGAGCACAGAACTGGAAACTACAAGTATTGCCCTCCCCTGATCAAGCCTCTTCAGCCACCTGACATCAAGGTAAAGGCTCGGGAAAACTAGACTATTAATAGGTACTGCAGATGTTACGGGGACCACAGGTTTACATTACAGGTGTTTTCCATATTGGTTTCTGAACAAACTGTAGGCTTCAAATACCCAGTAATACTAATTTGACCCCTTGGAAATTTTTTTTTCCCCTTCCGTCTTTGTCAGGGTTAGAACAATAAACACTTCTCTCTCAGTCTACAGAACCAGTCATTTCATCCCAGAAGGTAGGCTACCAGATTGTTCAGGTAGTTTGACCTTAGTAAATCTATTCTAGTTGTTCCAAATCATCACCTTGTCCGAGATGGAACCAAAGATGAAAAATACAAAACAGTATACTGGTGACAGATTCCAGCCCACACGGATCCCTGAGGACTATACACAATTATTACAAAACAAACGTAAGGATGAGAAAGTCTAACACTCTGGGGTCTATTAGCTTCCCCCAACACACTCAAACCCCAGGAAACTGACAGTATGCAAGTTTCTTTTGCACATGTAGAATAATACAGATGGTCATATATTTCCAATAGCAACCACTCTTTGTTAGAGGAATATGTTCCCATTCTCAGAAATTCCATCCTAACATAAACCAGACTGATATCATTTACTGATATCAGTAAATGCCAGTAGAAACCTTGCCTTCTCTTCACTTCAATTACTTCCAAATGTGCACAGTTTATCTAAAGGTGCATGGGGCATCTCTGCATCTCTCCATTTGGTAGTGCAAGAAAAAAAACACAAAATGCTGTCAGCTACCTCATTTTAATAGGGAAAACACATTAGTAACTGCAAAGCAGCTTGCAAGCCTTGACTTCCTCAACGTTTACAGCTTCCTCTGCTTAGGCACACTTCTTGTTTGATTAAGAGTGAGAGATTTCAGAAGCTGGCCAGTAGCTCAGCAATGAGAAAAGATTCTAGGTATCAAGTCATAGTGCCCTTTTTGTTCGTCTTTGAGCAGGTTCATTCTTTAAATATATTAAATCTAGTGCTTTTATTTCCTTATGGATTGACGTAAAGCTCTTTAGAATCAGTGAGAAGAATTCCATCAACAGGCATTGGACTAATGCCTGCTCAAGCACTGACTTCTGTGGATTACAGGACCTACACATACCCAACTGTGTATCATGAACTTACAGAACTTCTAACATAAAAACGTGGGCAAAACCTTCATCTATCTAAAACACAGGTGTCCCATTTGGAGGGCAAGTCTGTAAAAGGTCAGTAAATGGCCTTTATCCCAACTTATGACCCTCTACTCCAGAACAACAACAACAACAACAACAAGTTCTTCATAAAGATATGAGGGCTTTATTCTCTGCATGGTAAGAAGCACTTAAAGGTAGTTTTCCTTCTTCCTGGTTTTGCATCTCCTGGAAGTATTACTCACTATATTTTGTCAAAGGGTCTCTGTTCTAAAGAGATTTCAGTTCTGGAAAAAAAATAACATGCTGGGCTGGAAAAGTGGAGGACAGCAAAAATTACAGTAAAAAAAGATGGTTACAGCTGTAAGGGGAACTAGTCATAAAGTAGTTTCCAATTCACAGGAAATATGCCTGTTCTAGACTTTGGATTTTGACAAATTTGAACTGACAGCAAGAAAATTTCAAAACCATGTTGTTTCCACAGAAAGTAAGTTCTCAGGACCCTGCAGCTGCACTGGCTGACCCACTTTCTCTAAGATTTGCCATGCTCAAAACTGATGGATTCTGGCCAGACCTGCTGGGAAGTCAGCTCCCAAGTCAATGGGGACAACTATCCCCATTTTTTCAAGCCTTCACCCACACTTTTGCCAGGGCCTTGGTGTACTAATTATGCCTCAGGAACGTTGGGGCAGCCAGAGGGGCTTTCCACTCAGGACAGAGCTTGGAATTTCTGCCATAGCAAACTGAGACACAAATGTTGCAGGCCTATGCCCAGCGTAGGAGCAATCTACCTAGACTCCAAAGACTGCACTTTTTGGGGTAAAATCTTAGGACAACCAGTTTTCCAAAGGTAAATATCAAGTCCTTTGGAAAAGTTTCATCACACTCACAATCAACTGGGCAGCCTTTGTGAACATGACAGGCATTTCGGTTTCCACAAATTGGCATCTGTATGTATAATAAAGCTCCCTTTTCCTGAAACACCTCTAGGTTTATTTCTTACTTTGGTCCATGAAGCAGGTATAAATAAGCTAAAGGTTTAGCTATCATCCTTGTCACCTGATGGATCATGGGCAAAACCCATATGCACCTAATTTAAGATCTATTCCATCAGTTCCAGTACAATTGTTTTGTCTTTTATGTATGTATTGTACTGCATTGATATTACATTTATTTCAGTTCATGAAATGAATTCATGAGACATCTAGTGCTTCCAAGATTTAATTAAGACTCGATCAGATAGCAGGTTACACCTTCCACATAAATATAACTACTGACCAGCAAACTAATTTATGAATATAAATGCCTCTTTCTACCAAAATGTGTCCTTTCTAATAGGTCTCTGAAACCCAGTTAATAAATACACCACTAGATCCTATCTCCACTTTACATATACAGTATGTGACAGTACTGTTCTGCAGTAGCTGCAAAGTCATAAAAGCAGGGCATAGGAAAGTTTATACATGGATGAAATACTGCACTAGGAACAGATGAGAAAATGGAGTCAGAAGGAAACTTTTCAGTAAGGAGAAAATACGTAGAGGAAAATTTATTCAGGTGGAATGTTTAATTATTTCTTCTGAGAAGAGATTTGATCCTGTGCAAAACACGTGGTATGTACTGTAAAGAATTATTCAGAACTGTAGAAATTCGTTCAGTTTCTCAAAATTTACTCTCTGGTGCTTGTTCCTTCTTTTCAGTTCACATCAAAACCCATTATGAATTTTACAACAGGTGAAACCTTAAGTTCTGTCTCATGACATTCCATTCCCAGAGTAAGTACAAGTGTAAAATCTCTATAGGCTATAAAAGCTTTAATGAAGCTATTGGAGTGTTAGTGTGTTTGTTTTGCAGACATATACACTGAGATCTAGATTATTTTCTAACTAAACAAAGCTGAGGGCATGGATGAAAAACACTCGAAGTCTTTGATGCAGCACTGGTCTACTGAAGGGCACTGCACCATGGCAAAACGTGGCAGAACTGTAGAATATCTGTACAACTTGCAATGATACTATGTGGCTACAAGCTCCATTTGCTACTCAAAAAGCCTGAGTTTGTTTCTTAGGTTATTTTTAAAATAAAAGTTTTTACTATTTTTTAACTGTTTTAAAAGCTTTTTCAAAGCTGAAAGAACACAAGTAAAATATATCCATTCTTATCAATTTATACAATAACAATTATTTTCTATTAATTACAGAATCACAGAATCTTAAGGGTTGGAAGGGACATCGAAAGATCATCCAGTGCAACCCTACTGCCAGAGCAGGACCACCTAGAGTAGGTCATGTAGGAACTTATCCAGCTGGGTTGGAATGTCTCCAGAGAAGGAGATTCCACAGCCCATCTGGGCAGTCCCTTCCAGTGCTCCCTCACCTGAACAGGGAAGTTTTTCCTCATATTTCTTTGGAATCATTTCTGTTCCAGCTTGTACCCATTGCCCCTTGTCCTATCACTGGACATCATTGAGAACAGCCTTATTCCATCCTCCTGACACCTGCCCTTTATGTATTTGTAAATATGAATGAGGTCACCTCTCATTTTTTTCTTTAAGAGTTGCACAAAACAAAATCCATGATATAGTCACAGCTACTTGTAAGCTTTAGTCTGTAACTGTGAGGAAAGCACAGAGAAGATACATGAAATACCTCAGCACTGAGTCTGACTGCATTCCTCATCTACGGCTTAGTTCAGAGTAGTTTACAATCTGCCTTCACAACACCGATTGACAGCCTTCAAACTGCTGCCTGCCTCCTAACAGTATATAGCTGAGGATTTGTTTATAGCAATGGATATTTCAGATAAGATCTATCCCATCAGTTCTAGTACAATTGTTTTAGTATAAAGGACCTAGAGAATCTGATCCATTGTCTTTCCATTACAATGATTTAATTGGTAGCTATTCTGTCAAAGCTAAACACATAGTTTTACACTTCATTTCATAACTTTGACTAGATATGTTTGTATTCCCATGTTATCATGCATTTGAAATCTCCAGGAGGGATATAATGATTCCAGCTCTGCCTTTCTTCAACTATCAAACTAGCCAAACTATCAATTAGTGGTGCAAGTTAATAATCTGACAAAGATTTCCATAGTGCACACAGTTGTCCACAGAAAAATTGATTACAATTCAGCTCTGTCATACAGGCTATCTTACACTCAGTCAGAGAAGAGCCTGAATATGTAAAGATCTGAGGTGTTTCAGGTTGAGAACTGTATACTCATATCCAATATGCAACATTCATCCTGGCACCTGAAAGCTCTGGCTTATTCTGATACATGCACTCTGTTTTAGAAGACAGCCAGTCTGGGCAAGAAAGGTCTCTTCATTTCTTTAAGTGAATGAATAGAAAAAGCAGTGGATTGACTTCAGAGCAACAGAGTCACAATACAGAGTCACCTAGAGGAAGTTTGTGAAGCTGGTAAATGCTTGGTCACTAAGAGGATGGACATTAAAAATGAAACCATATAGACAAAATAAAATAAAAAAGCTTTTACTTTTAATGGAATAGCCTTTTGCCAATTATATAAGCAAGGTCAGCCTGTAATGGGATAAAACTCCAAATACATAGGAAAGGATAAATTTTTTACGGCCAGGATAACAGTTACATACTTCAATTTAACAAAATTGAATGAATCCTTAAAGTCTAATTCTGACCTTCTTAGAGTGCAGCAACTGTTAACTTCAACCCACGGTGTTTGGCTTGGGAAAGGCTTTTATTCTTTATCCACACCTGGCTTTGCTGGGTGTGTGTGTATATAAACTGCCTGAGCTTGCAGTGATGTACTGCAGGTGCTACTGCATCATTAGGCAGGGTTTATGGAACTGCACTGGAATCCCCATTTGCTCTGTTGCAAGTTACTCAGAACGGGTTTGTTTTTTTTTTTTTTTCCTCTGGAGTATGCCAGGCATTTTCTTCTCTTCATGCTGTGATTGATACTCAGCTCAATTATCTGATTCAATGGCAAAACTTAAGAAGTCTCTTTCCAAAAAAAGAAGAGATCTGGATGTCCTCCAGAAAACACATTATCCTCTTTTCTGTTCATCAAGATGTTATTCCCCACCAGCGCTCTTACAATTCATTGTTGTACTGTCTAGAATCTGCCAAAGAAGAGTCTAAACTTTTCTGTTTACGTATCACAGGAAAGATCTGTAGCTTTCCCTTTTCTTTCAGTTTGTGAATTTAGAATGAATTGGTTTGAGGTTGAAAAGTTCCTATTCCATTATCATTTACATTTTACTGACCCTAAACAAGCCAAAAAATAGAGAGCAGCTTCCAATTTAGATCCCTTCAAAGAGTGAAGGAGGCACCTCCTTAAATTTACAAAGCTTAACCTCCTTCCTTTAAAGAACAGAATAGTTTATTGGGATTTGTTACAAGTACTTTACAAAGGTATTAATTATCTGATCTGAGTTTACATCTGTTTTATCTTCTTTTTGTGCAGACAGTAACATATTAATTTCACATTGCCTCCTTCAAAATGGTTATTAGAGCAGCAATTGATGTTGAAATGAATTCAAGTCAACTTTAACATGGGACGTGCCTCAGTAGCATAGCACTGCCTAGTATACCCCAGATGAAGGAAAGATGAGTCCAATGATAAAGAAGGAGAAAGGAAATAACTAATTCAACGTTAGAGATTTCTTTTAGACTCATTGCTCATACGAGTCTGTAATAATTGTCCAAGGAGAAAATTTTGTACTTAGTACAAGTCTTGTTGATGTTCAGTAAGATCCATGTGTACAGCCCCCTGGGGTGTTTTGAAAATTATTCATTTCAGTGCCAGTAAAAACCTTTGTGGTACATTTTCTGTCAGCCTAAATAGCAAGCCATGAGTTTGTTTAAAGGGATACTGGCCTTAATGGAAATTTACAGGGGATCATACTTGTATTCCCAGTGTCCAGACATTACAGTACCACAGAAGGCAAGTGGCCATGTCAGCAGGTTTTTGGGTATTAGTCTACCTCTGAGAAAAATTATTACATTGCAGGACACTAGAGACAGCTGTGAATGTTTTCCTTCATATGAGGTAAGGACAACTGAGGAAAATGGATGAGATTTTTCTTCATTTCTGTCAAAGTCCATACACAAAGAAAACATTTCATTTCTGAACAGGGTATGAAGCAACCTGTCTAAAATAAACAAGTCTGGCTTAAAAAAAAAAAAATCAGGTATGAGATGGCAAGGACTGCTGCTAGCATCTATAAGAAATGATTCCATAGAGTAGGGTGAAGTCCATTTGAAATGACAGGACAAGATAAATATAGCTGTGTGTTACCAACTTCCACTGACTCACACAATATCAAATCTAAGCGCAATGTTTTCTTCTGCTGCAGTTGGTCTAAAACAAGCCCTTCTATGACCAAAAATTTAGAGGAAAGGGCTGGGAAATGGTATAATTTTACTTCTCAATAACTTGCTTGTTTTTCAGCCTTGGTGATCTCAATTAAAATTCCTGCCTCATGAATAAGTTAATTGTTTTAACTTTGACGACCAACAAACCCAGTATACTCCTTAAGATTTCTATGTCAAGGACCCCTTATTTTAAGGTTAATGGAAAATACACCCAAAAATAAGTTACCCTTCCACATCATGAGGGCAGCAGAGTCCCAAACAGGCCTTCTAGGGATACAGAGTTACTGCTTATAGGTGTCCCCTCAAGAAAGCAGCATCTTTGTGGCAGCTGGACTTCCCATTTAGACTATGCCAAACATTTGCACACTATCAACAGTAGTGCACATCCAAATGTCAATAGCTGTGACCTGAGTCTTTGCAGCTCAAAAGCAGCCCTTGGGTACAAAAACTAATTTTGGGGTAGTAAATCATCTGGGCTAAGAGCTCACTGGTAGTACAGTGAAATTGATGTTCTACCTGCCTATATATAACACACCCACATATGAAAAGCACAAGTCTAATAATTAGCTACAGAAACATGGTCAATATTGTCTTGTAATGATTGTATTGCCTATTTTATGGATTACACCTGAAATTTCTGTGAAGAGGAACTGAAGCTTCAGCCCAGATGCAGCTTCTAGGTACGTATTCCAAAGTGCCTGAAATTCCAGCTTTAGGCATGGAGCTCAGAAAATGGAAAAGGTGACGAAATTGAGGTTTCTAAGTACCTGCACAGCTAAAAGGCTCTCTGATGCAACAAACAAAAGCATGATAAAACTCACTGCAAGATATCCCGGGGGCAGAAACTCATTTGTGGTGAAATAGCACATATTTCCCACAAAGGTGGCAAAACAGCACCAGCTTCAGACTAACAACAACTAAATGGAAAGGGATGCTACAATTTCAGGCTCTTTGCTAAACAGCAATCTAAGAAATAGCTCAATCCCTATTTATTCCCAAGCTTGAGGGTGAAGGGCTTTGTACAGGAGTTGCTCTGAAGTCTGTGGAACCTGTGAACAGGTTGTTTGAGACAGCACGATAATCGAAGGGGACTGCTCATGTCTGGGGAAGAAAGAAGAACAAGTTGTTCCACAAGCACAGGAGCAAACTACATCTGGTTTCCACTGGACTCCTACATTCTAGTTGATTGACTTTTAATGGAATGTGTGAGCTCACTCTAATTAAACATCCAGTAGGTGTTAAGCTGGAAAAAAAAAAAAAAAGATCTTCAATTGCTCCTTGTTTGAAAACACAAACCTCACAGGAGAGAAGGTTTAGCTGAGGAGGGGATTCTCTAATGTCTGGAACAGCAGAAACTCCAAAAGAGTGTTCTTTTTTTTCCCAAGCAGTTAAGCTTTCATAAAGTAATATCCTGTGTAAAATTGTTTACATTACTAAGAATTTATGTAATACTTATTTTTCACTCCCTCCAGTGGATATACTAATAGGATCTTTGCTTTACAGGAGAGCTTTTTTTCATTACTTATTAGGAATTTAATATGATTAAGAACTCCATTCACAAACATGTCTGGTTGGAAATGGGAAGACAGGTAAAGATGTTAACATAAACCTTATTTCCTTAGGAAATAAGGATTCAAATAATTCAGATAAGCAGAGAGGTGGGAATAACCTGAGGGGCTGGGTAAACATGGAATTCACAGTGGTTTCCCTGTTGATTAGTGAATCTTATTTCAACATTTCTCACAGTGGAAGAACAAATGTCCCTGGAAAGCCCAACTACTATTTCTATGGTTACTGCATCACAATCTACCACTCAAAGAGTCCGTGATCCACACAAACAAATACAGGAGGAAATATTCTTTCTATTTTACAAACAGGCAATTCTCACACTGTTGCCATTTACAATGATCTCTGCATGTTTGGGGACCTGTGGCTTAATCTCCGAGCTCAGATTTCCAGATCTCCATGCTAAGGCCTTAAGCACAGAATGATTTTTCCTCCTGGACATACTCAGGGATACACAAACTCTTCCATGTGAGTAATCTCAAAAGGGAAAGGTGATACATCTGTGCAGTGGAACATGGTACCTGGCAGGCAGCCAGTGAACCCAGCACTGGGGATTCTGGATGTCATTTATAAAAGGGAATTTAGGCTGCCTGATTATTTTCCAGATTTTTCTCGTTGTGGACTGCAAGGGGACAGACTAAGCAAAGACAGTGCTAAGTAGAAATCAGGAATATTGGGTGAAAGATAAAGGCACAGTCAATCTTTGCATGCTTGAAATAGTGCTCTGCCACATTGGTAACAACAATGAAAAACTATTGCTGGAAAACTTTGCTCTATTCGCTTGTTAATATAAGGAAATGCCAACAGAATAAACTTCAGGTTTTATTATGGGCATGTTCAGAAGAGTATCAATGTGTTTCTGTTTGGATATTTCTTCTCAATATGCATGACAACTACTGTGATCTGTTTTACAAAATGACTCAGCTTCGAGATAAAGTGAGAGTATGTCTGCTAAATGTTGCCAGTCTCCAAGTAAAAGCGTTCTTTAGTACATTTTCCTGGGCATGTGGCATTTCCACTAAATTTGGGCTGTTTCTTATTTCCCAGCTTACAAGTGATTTTTGTTTCTTTTAACATGAGTGGAAGTGATAAATCTACTATGAAACCATAGTCTCCTAGAAAGATTTCCACTGATTTCATAGTGATCCAAATCAGATTCTGTTTGACAACCAGACAAAATACACTTGGCTATTTCCACCAGAGAATACAATTTAGAAATGATAACCAGCAGAAAAGAATGAAGTTTCCTGTCCTGCAGTCAGAGAGATGCATGAACAGAAGAGGAAAAGGAAGGTGTAACTCCATTCTGAATGGATAAAAAGCAGAATTAACTCCACTAATTATCTGCTTCAAAAGGAGTGGCAATTACATAGCCCTAGGAATTTTCCAAGGCATGAGCCCTAGAAAAAAAACTCCGGTAGTTCATTAGCCAGTCCCATAAGCTGGAACCAACAATCAGTTAGCAAGGACTCTAAATTTAAAGTTAATGACTTGTTTTGTTGCTTCTGTCTTTTTATCACTTAATTGCATTAACTCTAACCTGTTGTTAAGTAAACATCTCCTAAAAAACAATCTCATCTTAGACGGCTTCTAAATGATCTACCCCAGCACAGCACATCCCAATTCCAACAGGCAGCTGGAGAGGGAGTAGCTGACACAAAGCACAGGGAAGGGAGAAAGGCAGCCCAGTACTCCTCTTCAAAGCTTCATGGGCATCTTTAGAGACTACAGACAGTACTGGACATTAGCTTGGGACTGCTCGTTGGGTGGTGGTGAAGAAACCTCCCAATAATCACAAGCACAATCCACACGGCATGGAAACACCAAGGCAGTCCCCTTGTTTTCATCCGTGGAGGGGGATAAGCTGCCGCCCAGGTTATCAAGCAAGTGTAAAAGCAGTCCTCTCCCAGTACTGCTGTTGTGCTTAGAAGCAGGAAACGATATTATAAAATAGCATCAATTATATAGAGCATGTGCAGGAATTTCAGAATGATGGCTCTCATAGCACAGGTAACAAAGAATCTGCAAGGAAGTCACACTTACTCCTAGCCCTTGTGGTAGTGTACTTTCTTCTCACTTATTCCTCCAGTAAGAAACTGCTTGCTTAGTTCTCACAGTTCTATGCAGAATGAGCCCATTAAAAAATAAATAAATGAAGAATTATATGAAGAGATAGTAGATACTCAAATGCTACCTTCTGCTCCTTAAATCTGTTCCTTTGTGATGGGCAACAGTGAAATCAGACAGTTGGGCCTATTAGGACCACCAGTGGAGACTGCAGAACAGAAAGGAAGAAAAGCCTTTATCTGCTTTTTCCATTTCTGAAGCTGCATTGGCCAGCTTCCATCACATTAGTAACAGTAAAAAGTGATATCATTTTGCACTGCCTCCACCCTTCTATCACAGTCTTCAGGGAGGATGCTCTGCTACTGGGAATTCACAGAGCAGTTTTAGAAACTTGCCATCCCGAAGAGCTGAAACCACAATTTACTATTTTTATCTCCTTTGTGTCTCTAACAGGAGGAAGATTCAGATGCCCTCTATATTTAAAGATGTCTTTTCCATGCAATCTGTCAAAACTTCTCTAGGGACCCGCTCCTCCCTGACACAAATAACTTCCATAGGTACAGAAGGAAGCTGATGCACATTTTCTGTCTGCTCTACACAATCCTTGCAACAGCTGCTGTATTTCAGTGGAAACCAGAAGCTATGAGGTATCTCTAAGTAAAATAGACAGGGAAATCCCAGAGCCAATCTTTAACAAGATACATTAGACACAGTTAATCATGTTCTCTGAAAGCTACATAGGAGAGTAAACACATGCAGAACAACAGGTTGAGCATTTGGTCCTCACCCTGTGCTGCTACTTTTACACATTTAGGGAAAACTCCAGAAAAGATCTAGGTGAATGAGTCTTGATTCCTCTCTGCCTTCCTAGAACAGTATTCTGAATTGGAATCTATTTTTACTCAGTTTTAAAAGATTCTAAAACAAATTTCAATGTCATGGTGCCGCTGGGGCACTTGGTCCAGGCATACACATAACAACTGGCAATTCATTTGTAAACCTGGCAAACTTAGTTAAATCCTCTAATGTAAGTTCTTGCTTTGCAGTCACATCTAGGACATGTGATTTCCATCACTGACAAGTTCCAGGACAGAAGACATCCATTTTTAGGCCCATCTGAAACAGCTGGCTGTCCTTTTTAAACATCTTCTCACTCCTGATTCAGGATGAGTGCCACCTACTGACAGCAAGACCTGTTTCTATTTGCTTCATTCAATTCATCAAGAGTTCTAACCTGAGTTGCTGTTGTTTCAGGCAGCTTTTTTTTCAAGTCTAAGGGTTGACAAGAGGCCTCAAAGAAAAAGGAACACTTAAAAAACATGGAATGATACAGGCCAGATCCTGGTTAAAACCTTCCTGCCCATGCTGCTGCTGACTGATGAATTCCCCAGCACTCCCTTCAGCAATCACTTTACCAACCTTTTCTAATAACAAAGTAGAGTGCAAATCATTCACCCTCTATAGATAATCAGGTATTGAAGATGTGAACTAGAAAGAAAATAAATCAAACAAAAGAGTTAAAAATCTGTAGAGCTGTGTCTAAACTTGGCAAAGACAACAAACCTCTACATCAAGGAAACTGAGCATTACAGGATGAATAAAAATATCACTGCATTGTAAAAAGTCAGCTGCATGGCCTCATCAAAAAGTCTTCTGGAAAAGATTTACTATAAATTACACCTCTGCTCTATATACAAGCTTCATAAATGAAGTATAGGATTTTAAGAGACATTTTCTCTTTCTTTTGTCAGGTCTGGAGTCATTAAACAGAGATTAGCTGGATAAATAGAGGAAGTGATTTTTAAACTGTTTGCAAACTTAATGTGAAGAGCCCAGCCTTGCAAATTATCACGTCTAATCAGAGATGCACGCTTCACTGCTCCAGTAATTGTACTAGTATTAGTCAAATTCTTGTTGTCTCCTCATTAGCCATGAAAAGGAGACTCAAGATGTACTTCATTAGAGTATCCTGAATATAAATTGTTAGTATAAGGAGGAAGAGATGTATTACATACTGTACTGTATATAGTAGAAAAATATTAAGGACATAAACCATATTGAATCATTCTGGTGTTACACTGAATATACGGCTTTAACACTGACTTTAACAACCAAACCCCTCTCCTCTCTTTCCATTTTTACTGTCTTGATCCCCTTTTATTTGCAGTGAGACCGTAGTACTTGAAAATGTAATTTACAACCAATATCATAAAAAAAAACCCCAAGAAATGTGGTGTATTATGCAGTCAGTCCTGTTTCTGTAGCCAGAGGAACGCAGCTTAATCAAGAATTGAGTCTTTGATAGAGACATTTGGTAAATTCTCGACTACTGTGTAACAGGTAAAGGTGATCTAACTCACATAAAATGTAGATGAAATCAAAAGCTTTGTTCCTTTGATCAGCAAAGCATTTAAGTACATGTTCACGTCTTTCTTTATTCAGCAATGCCCTTAAGTACATGCCTCTAAATCAAGAGAATTTAAGCACATGCCTAACATATGAAGCATGTGCTTAAGGGAATTGGGGGTTTGAAAAATTTAGCTTGAATAGGATTTCCAACCAGGTCTATTAAAAGGGTAAAACTGAAAATATTTCCAAGAATTTGAGCAGGAGCAGAGACAGAGCAAATATTCACATTTATTTTTCATGGATATTTCTGTCGGTGAAAATTTGAGTCTGAAAGATTTGTATCGCTCAACAACAGCTGAGGGAAGCTGCCAATGAGCTAGGCAGCTCACCAGGATGCCATCAAATGCCTTCTATTTCTCTATTTTATCCCAGATGAAAAAGAATCAAAAAGCAAATAACATGCAAAACCCTACCCTTTCACCTCTTGAACTACAACGTTAACACATAACAAAATCTGATGTCTTAAAACTAAAGATCTAAGCCAATTCTGGTCTAGCATTTCTTTGCATGGAAGACTTGGTGTGATGGCAGTCAGCAATTCAAAAACAGGAATTAAGTCCATAATATATTGTTCAGTAACTCTGAGAACAGCTAGAAAATGACCTACACTTCTAAGTCTAAGTTTTGATCCCCATTCCACTGTGTCCTCACCCAACTTCAGTTCTGTTATCATAGAATGGCAGAGCTGGAAGGGACTTTTAGTGATCATCTAGCCCGACAACCCACAGAAGCAGGTTCACCTAGATCAGGTGGCACAGGAACATGTCCAGGTAGGTCTTGAATAAAATAAAAGATACCACAATCTTCAATTTATTATTCTTTCCTATAATTTCCACAGCATGTAGGAGCTCACCATGGGAAGGACTTGGTCTATGTATCCTGGACTATAAAACATACTTCTGAAATATCTACATATCCTGGACAAAAAAAAATACTTCTGAAATACTTCTTGGTGCCTTTCTGAACAATATTAAAACACTTCAGCAACCTTTCATACAGAATTAATTAACATAAAAACCAGCCTCCACAATGCAGCAGAGCCCTAAAGTGGTTTCTGGAATTTAATTAGGCCAACCTTCTTTTCTCTACATTGGTACCACTCTATAATAAGTGCAAATCATTATTAATTCCTTTGGTGTTCACTGTAATAACATTAATCATGATGAACTCTTTTGGTAGTAAAGTGTATGTAATATGTAATTCCATAATAATTTAGCATTAACTTGAAATTAATTTATAAAATATACTATTTGTCACCACAGATTGAACATTTATAAAATTCCACATCGTCATTACTATTAGGATAACTTGTATTAAAAAAACCTGCATTGGCTATAGACTATAAAAGTTTATAAATACATTTGGAAGATGGAGTAAGAGGTGTTGGTGATCGTTTATTTAGTAACTTTTCCTTTAAAAACTGCAGTAGATTAAATAGTAATAAAATATCATCTATTTTGGGAAACACCTAGATCCTTTATCCAGTACTAAAGTTTGTGCAACAGTTTCTGGTTTAAAGCTGATTAAAGTCTGGAATTTAAAAGAGAGTTTGAGGATATGTAGCAAAGGATAACTTAGCCAATTTAAAGATAACAGAAACACATATAGAAACAATTTGAACTGTAGTCTGGATGTGTTGAAACAAGTGATGTGAGAGTACTGCTCCATACCTAAGAACTGACCAGCTAATTTATGATAGTGGGAGATGATAGAGTTTGAATTAATTAGATTTTTGTTAATTATTCTTACTTTATGAAGTGACCATGAGATGTTGAGATTTGGGTTTGTTGCATCAGGAGACGTTAGCAACATGGTAATACAGACCAGCTCACACATTGCTAACGCTAACAGCTTCAACCACTCTCACCAAGACATGACAGCTTCAATTACGGTTCCAAAGCAAATAAGGGCAAATAGGAAGCTGCCCACTGATTAAAATTATCTAGATGGAATACTTTGGTTATAAATAATTTGGGAAGAGCTGTGGAGAGAAGGCATTGCAGTGCAGCAAACAGAAAATGAAAGCAAGGTCAAGCTCAGTCAGAGTGATTGTTGGTACCAGATACCCAAAAGGTCTGCGATACAGAGGGGTTTTTTAGTACTAGCTGAAAAACCTGATGATTTGGTGCAAGAAAACTGTTCCTCAATTTTCTTTGTTTCGTTGGTTTCTCTGGAATTGGAGACAAACTCAGGACTATTGTTTGTAAAGAAACAATTTTGTATCAGAGTGCTTCATCTGATCAATTAATTCCTTTGGATATTAATTCTTTAATTAAGTGAAAAGTACAGCACATTGGATGGGCTTTGGATCTTACAAAAAAAAAAAAAAA
>WBNH01003785.1:173402-379681 GCA_013401255.1 Urocolius indicus
GATGGGCTTTGAAACTAAAAAAAAAAAAAAAAAAAAGACGAGGAAGATGCAAAATGAAAGTGTTTGTCAAGTGGCATATCTTTGTTGCTACAAATGGCAAAGTGATTAAGACGCTATCAGACACTGAACTTATACAAGCACCCTCAGTGACTGATACTAATGGAAAAACAGTTTTGTCTTTCCATGGATGATTTGTTTTCATCACTGGACAATGCAAAAATCTCTGTATTAAAAATTCACAAAGGATGCACTCAGAATCCTTTTATCTGTCTGTCTTAAGTATTTCTAAGGTGCCAATCACTATATTATCTAAACGCATTAACAGAGTAGCTGGCTTTTACTAAATATGAAAAGAGATTCCAAAAGCATTCAAGATCAAAACACCTTCTTACCCAGCCACAGAAAGCCCTTTTTGGTGCTGGGAAAGGCTTCTCATGACCATTCTATGATGACAGCTTCAAGGAGCGCTCTGGGGCAGAGTCAGATGCAAGTGACACTTGCCCTCCATTTGCAGGCCCCAGAAGCTGATGGGAACACATTTATTTATACAGCTTAGAGCTCTGAATTCTTTCTGAAGTTACTTAATGTTGCAGCTTTTGGACTGTGCTACAGCTGATGTAAGCTGTGTGACAGTGAAGCAACAGGACATGGAAGCATACGCTCAGAGTGGGAATGAATTGAAGTGTGTCTTTGGATACTTGGCTGAATCAGGCTCCTCGTCATTCGAGCAGATCTTCAACATACTTTATATCAGCATTACCTCAGCAGAGATGCCTCTCCTTTAAATTGGTACCAGTAAAAAGCAAGAATTATGTCCCATAAATTTGCGAGGTATTGACAGGTCTTTCCCACCTTAAATGAAAAATACTGGGTATGTCTTTTACTCTGTGTAATTACTTTTCCATAATACCGGGTATCCGTCGTGAAAAATGGTTATTTAAACAATTTCTTCTAGCCTAATATTTAAAGCTGTATTTTGCTCTTAAAAATTTAATTTAATTTACACAGAAGGAGACTCTGCTCTGGAAAAAAAAAAAAATCAAGGATCCTTTGTCTCCTCTATTTCCTGCAATGATTTAAGGATGGATAAAATAGACAAGAAGGATCAGATCTTCTCCTGGTATAAATTGTTAGTCGCAGACCTTGCATCATAAATATCTTCCCCTTTTATGTTATTGTTAATGTTAATTACAGGACACCCTCTAAGAAGTTACTCTTAATGAAGTATCAGCCATGATCCTGAGGTTCAGCCTATGCTAAATGTTCTTCATTCAGCTATTTGCTTACACATAAGGAAAACAGTTCATTGCTCCCCAAATCATAGAATCACAGAATGGTAGGGTTGGAAGGGACCTCTAGAGATCATCAAGTCCAATTCCTCTGCAGAAGCAGGTCAACCTAGATCAGGTGGCATAGGAACATGCAGAAAGTTTAACAGTGTCTATTCATACCCAAATGACTTACATTTCAGAAATCTCCTCAGGCCTGCTGTTCCAATTCAGAGTATGATGGAATTCCATTTAGGTTTAGTGACAGCCATCATTCAGTAATAATTCACCATGTGCTGGAAAACAAGACAGAAAAAAATTAAACTTTGGAAAATTATATTCTACTTGCATATTTGATACCTAACTAAGTGTTTTCTCAGTCATACTGGAGAGCTCTTTCCCGTTCTGCATTTCTCTGTGTGTTTCCCTCATCGGTACTGGAATTGAACCATTGGAATTGGAGAGGGACAAGTTTTAATTAGTCTTACCCTCATTACAAGAGCTACTGGGGCTCTTTTCTGAGCTGCCACAGATCAGCACTGGCCTAATTCCAGCACTGCTTCTTATGCTTTTTCTCTTGCTTGCTCTGTTCTTTTTCTTAACCTTACTCTCCATTTTTCATGTGCTCTTTCCTGTATCATTTTTCCCCTCGCGATTTGCATCACTTTCGTATCCTCCCTCTACCATTTTCTTTCCTCCTGGATCCAGTATCTAGCCTTCAAATCTCACTTCTTTTTTCCTCCCTTCCCTTTTATTTTTCTTTTCTCTTCAAGTTTTCCCCTTTGATGAAGGCCCTTCTTCTACCCATCAGCATTTAAAAAAGAAACCCCATCAAATTTCCTCTCTGTGCAAACTGAGGCTTTCTTTAAAGAGACCATTTTTTATTGCAGCTCCAAATATGCTCCCACTGATACTACAACTTCACTCAACTCAAGGTCATAAAAAGTAGCTTATATATTTTACCAGCCTAGTGATTTTAAGTGTTTATTCTCAACAGATGTGAGCCTGAATTAAAATCTGCTGCACATGCCAGAAATCACAGGTATTGCTCCAAACAAATTACTGCTCAAAGACTTCATGACACCATCATTCCAGGAAAAGGGTATTTTCTAGGTACTGTATCAAAGCCCCAGACAAGCAACATTTGAAGGCCTAGTCATGATGCTTTATGTACTCTGTAAAAGTACTTTTCATTCCTGAGTGTTCTTTAAGAACTATCCCTTTGCAGATGCCTTTGGGGTGGAGTTGTTTGACAAAAGGATCTCAAGTAGGAATTTTAGTCAAGTCAGATTCTTGAAGAACAAATGATGTAGGATCCCTGACATTCTGCAATAAACAGAAAGCTTGTGATTTCAAGTAGGAGTAGAAAAACACCACATTTCTTGCTTAAAAATTTAATGATTATATAATGTGGAAATAAATGAAAAGGGAATTATTAAGGATTTTTTGTTATTATTTTAATGAAAGATTCCTTGGAAGGTGTTCTCAACAATTGGCTGTGATTTGAAACATCCTTTTGTGTGTGGAATTGCACACAGAGAAAAAAGCTAAGTCAATTAATTACATGCAGAAACTGGGCCAGGTAACATTCATGCCACAGTTTCTTTACATAATACAGAACTCTTGTGTACATGAAAGAAACAGGAAGCTTCCTAAAATTATTATATCAAATCCTTGGCTGGGGTAAATGAGCACAGCTCTTTTGTGCTTTGAAAGTGGAAAGAATTTATATAGCTAAATGTTATTTAATCACTGATTAATAGCAAGAATGATGGCTCAATGTAAGACATTATCCTCCCCTCTAATTCGTCCCTGCACTTCATGGGTCTGCCTTCCAAAGATACAGGCTAGCCAGCAGTTTTCTACACTTCCACCTCTCATGCATGCTCAGAACTGGCAGACTCTCCATCCAACACGTTATTGTAGCTGAAGCCATTTATTCTACTACTTGGATGTCTCCCACATCAATGAAACATTACCATAAGCTCTTCTTTCCCTACTGCACAGCAGTGGGGCAACTAGGCCCTCTATTTTCTCTATTCAGGCATCAGCTTCCCTTCTCTGAGATGAAGGATGTCATATGTAAGACCATGCATCTATAAGACATTGCTTTAGCAACATAGTCCTCCATGGAACAATGACACATTGCTTTTTGTGCCCAGAAGACATCCCTGATAGCAGGACTGCTCCCCATATGTGGGCTGCTGGATCAGCTTGCCTGGGAAACTTGACGTTTACTACTGGCAAGGTAAATAATCCTGCCAGTAAGTCTGTACCTTACAGCTTCATAAATAAAGACAAACCTGTGTTTTTTCCTTGACAGAACTATTTGCCTAAGCTTTTTTAAAGTGTTATATATACTAATTCATTAGCAACCCTTTAATGTAATCCCCATCTACAGCTACACCAAAAGGAAACTCTGCAGGTCATTAGCTAACAATCACCTAAAAAAGCTAAACGGGTTTCTATCCAGGGCAGGGAAATAGGAAAGGAGAGATTAATAAGGGTTTGCCCCAGCTTTGGCTCATATTTAAATTATAAACTAATTCAGATAGGGAACATATCGAGATTAACAATGAAGCTGGAGTACCAATGTGTAACAAAGATTAATGTAAGTCAGTTTGATGCTGTCAATTCACATCTTTTTAAAGAGCCATGATGGAACCAGGGGCTTAGAGCCACTTGCAGTTCACTCATCCAAAACACAAACACCAAAGCTTCTGGATGCTGCACAGGTGTCTGTGTGGTAGCTCTTGTAGGTGGGAATCACAAGCTGAAAGACAAGCTTCACCTATATTCCAGTGAAGCAGCAGTGCCACCCACATCTCCTGCAAAGTTCATGGCAAGTCTACTGTGCCTGTATAACACAATGAGGAAAACATTAGCCTCTGCCATCAGAAAAAACACTGTTATAAGGGCTAGGGTTGATTCATCACATCTGGTACTGCCTTACTAGAGAGAAGGCTGGCTATGCCCTTTCATTAGATCTGTCTTATCTGTCTTTTCTCTGGATGAAGCTAACAGATTAGTGCATTTCTCAAAAACATTGAGTTAAGTGAATTTTGCCACTCCCTGGGAAGCTTCAAGGAAATTGTCTTAACAAGAGGATGGTTTACTCTGTGCTTTGGGTGCATGTGGGGTTCCAAGATCTCAGCACACCTCTGCAAATTAAATAAAGTTCAGATACAGCTGTGATTTTCACAAGACAGAAAAATCTTGTCCCAGATCCTGACCTGCCCAGCAAACTCTCCCTCTCTTTGCTTCCATAGAGAAGCTATGCACTTACAACTCCACTGTTTAAGACAGTAAAAAAGCATTTTGTGCATTCATATCACTCTTGCTTTAAGAGAATATATGAAAAAGCCTTCCTAAAAAAAACTTGCCAAGGATAAGGGGCAAATAGTTTGGCACTAGAACTGCATCTGATAGGAAAACAAATTCTCTGTACTAACTGCCATTTCTTTGACATGCAGAAATAGGCTCCAGAAAAGTTGCCAGAGCAGTTCTGACCAGTCGTGGCCAAAATTTTGGATAGATTCCTTCTAATTTTTCAAAACCAGAATTCTGCAAGTGTGTCAAACAGGCAGGGTGAAAACAGCCACCACAAAACTGTCTCCAAAAAGCACAGCACTCATTTTGCAGCCACGTTTGCAGGATAACACCATTACTTGAGGTTTTCTAATACAAAGGTTGGATGCCAGAGAAGGGACTAAGGCAATTGATTCAGTGAAACTCATTTCAGTTCCTCTTAATTTCTTTTAAGTTGCACCTTCCTAATCCCTTCTTGCTGCTGCTGAGGATTTCCCAGCCCCTTGGTGCTGATTCTCTTCCCCCTCTGCTATCCTCTGCCCTACCTGTCTTGGTGGCAGATGTCACACAGCCCCATCTGCCACGCTGCTCTTCTCTTCCAAAGCTGCAGGCTTCTTTTTCCTGCAGCTAGCCTGAGCAGCACCATAGGAATAAATTCCAGCATACAATAAATAATCTTATCTACCAGGTAACAAAATTCCTCATAAAATCATTAAAACCCTCATCTTAACTCTTTTATGCTAGGTAATTTTGAACAGAAATGAGAGGATAAAGGAGGAGGTTCCCTTAATTTTGTTGCAGGTTTTTTTCTTCCAGCCCAGTGCTTTAGACAATTTATGTCCCACAGTGCGAGACGAAAAAAAAAAAGAAAGAAATCAAAATAGCCACCCTACAGTAAAATTATAGGCAGTGCCTTTCTCTTTAAGCAGATAAATTATTGCCAACTGACTGATGAATCCACTCTGGAGAAGGCAACGTGACACAGTTTACAACCTTAAGGATTACAGTAGTCCAGATGCTATCATCTTAATTGGAAAAACACAGTGTTGCCAACTGTCCATGCTAGAAAATGGAAGGTTGCATTCTTATTATTTTTCCTTTGCCTCCACCTCTTTCTTTTCCTCCAAATGGCCAAGAACTATAAGATCCTTCATATGGTTTTCCTTACTGAAGCCTTTTTATCAGCTCATAAAGACAGCCTTTTGAGGTAAGTCCCACTGCATGGGAGCTCAGTGCTTCCATCCCAACACTCTCATTTTCCTATCAAAAAGGGGACTAACAGAAAAGCCTTTTCATACATTCAAGTTCATCCTCAGAAAGTGCCCAAGTTTAAGCCCCTGTGTCAATAAAACAGTAATTAAATCATATATGATAGACCACAAACAGTAATTCCAGTGAGGGAAGGGAAGAAGGATAATTAAACAGCTAAGGTAATCATCCACAAGTCAGGAACTTCGTGGTCTGCCTCCTCTTGTTCTCCTCTTAGCTGCATGCCCACAACAACAGTCTAGAGCACTTCAATTTTTTTTTACATCATTATCTCATACTACTGTGAAAAAGATAATCTCCTGTTTAAACATACAAGGACTTTTAGAAGCACCTGGCAAGGCACTGAATTAAACTGGTGAGGCTCAAGCTAAGGCTCTAGCCATTGCTCCTTCTTTCTGTCCTTGGGTGAATCACTGGATCTCAATTTTCCATGTGTAAAAAAAAACCTCTTAAGTTGTAGACTATGCTTCACCAAGACTAGTGTTTTTGTAGGGAAAGGTACAGTCCTGCCTTCAGCTGCAGTTGCTGTCGCCCATCCTTCCAGTGGTCTCTGTCCCACTTGTCTGGTGTCAGAATGCTGAGCTGCAGCTAGCTATGAACCCTTGAAAGGAGAGATTGTACAAACTGTCTGGCAAATGCCGGGAGATGTGAATGTAGCACCAGAGGAACACAAGACCAGTCAAACATGAAATTGAAACAGAAGCTCAGAGATTTGACAGAAATGCTGTCCATGTGCAGAAGTGGAGTTTTTGTCAGAAAGATGAGCAATGAAATGGCAGAATCAAGTGTCTGTACAGAAAACGTTTTATTAAAATGAACAAAGGAAGATGATCGTGATAGATGATTATGCTCTTTTCCTTTGCTTACTGAGGGACTTTGCACTGAGTAAACATATCTATCCCTTAATATTTCCATATGTAAAAATGTAGCTAACGTTATTTGAGCTTTTGTGGTCCTTTTTTTTTTTGCTTGAATTCTCCCCACCCCTCCATATGTGATAAGAGACCATGTTGTGTATGTTCTAATTAACCTTTTGCTTAATCACTGAAAATATGTTTTTAAATCTCATCCCTGTGGGTGCTACAAGATGGGACAGAAAAGTCAATGGGTTACAATGCTGAGAACCAGGTCTCAGTGTGAAGTGGAGTGGGGAACATTGTGCTCCCTGGGAGAAAGATGAACTCGTGATAACATAATCAGCTCAGTGTGACTGTTTGGCTAGGAGGTACATTCAAATCAACTGTCTCTCCTACAGCCAAACAATTTTCCCCTTTTTTTTCCCCTTCCCCTGCACTGTGTTGCCAAGTAAATCATCCTACAGCATGTTGGTTCTCTTCACAAGATGTCTGACATCTGTGTCTGCATTAAAGATGCCAGCTTGGTTTTCTGTGAGTATGAAAAGCCACAATAAATCCAACGCTTCACATGTTTGCTTGAAGAATGATGCTGTGCTGTGTAACTACCAAGATTTCCTTCACTTCATTACAAAGTATCTCAAATGAAACGAGAAAAGAACCCCAGCAGAACCTTAATGTACAGGTTTAAAATCAACCCCGTAACTTTAATTTGTTCTCTTTGAGTTAGAGAGATGATTATGAAGACCAATCAGAGGTCATGTACTCCTTTTGTCATTAGCTGGAACGGGAAATATTCTAATTAAAACTTCCAGAAGAAAGATTGTTGCAAGTTTTCAAAGTTCATCAGACTTGGGATCCTATGAAGTGCTTAATAATGAACAAATTCTATGGAGAATTTTGAGTCAAGGAAGAAGAAATATGCCATTTCTTAATTAGTTTGTAGCCTGTTTCCCCACTGGGCAATCCCACCTCTCAGAGCACTTTAAGTAAAACAATCCACAAGTGGCTTCTGCTACAAACACATCTTTGCATGTTCACTGCATAGGCTTTGATTGGGCATTTGAAAACCATTCAAGAGACAAGGAGGAAGAAATCACCCATTGCCATTAAACATTGAGAGTAACCAGCAGACATTTTCATTTCACTGCAGCCAGTAAATACAAGCAGTCTTTGATTCATCTGCAGTGTTTTGTTAAGACCTTCTTCACTCACTGAGAGATGAATATTTGAAGCTCTTGATTAATTTCAAAGTGAAGCTGTATAAACCTTTCAATCTGGAGAGACTTCTCTAACAGAAAATACAGATTCTATTTACTTTCAAAAAAAAAAGAGAGAGATATGCAAACAATGAAAAAAGAAGTGCAAAGATGGAGACTGAAACAAACCAGGACAGAGAAAAGATACATTTACAGAATAGGAAAGAAGGAAATATCTCCCACGTTATTCTCTCAAAGCATCTGTGTTTCCCAGATCTCCAACCATCTAATCATATTATTTTCTGTATTTTCCATTTCCATGTGAGGTCTCTTCCACTCATCATCCCTGGACCAGAACTGATTGCAAAAGGGAATCAACACAGATCAGGCTTTGCTGACACTTACTAAGACCGATCCAAATTAAAACTCAGCCACTTTTTTACAATCAAAGTGAGATCTCTTACTAAATCCTCATGATCTGAGTATCTTTTGCTCTGCTATTTATCTTTCAGCCTTTGGTTTCCTCATTTCTTTTTTTTCTCACTATCTTGCTTTTCTTCCTTCCTGTTCACCCTGAAAACATGAAGTAGAAATGTCAGAAACATAATCTGGAGTAAGCATCATTAAAAGGGACTTAAGAGCTATTAACTAATTCACTGGCAGCAGAAGCAACAGCACACAATCATGGCAGATGCTAAGAAGCAGCAGGGGACCAGTGCCACTGTGATGGTTCTCTGTTATTGATGGCAATCCAGTCAGAATTTTTCCATCTGACAGCTGTGTCCAGAAGACTACAGAATCATAGAATGGCTTGAGTTGGAAGGGACCTTGAAGATTATCTAGTTCCAATCCCCTGCCATGGACAGGGACACCTTCCAGGTTGCTCAAAGCCCTGTCCAACCTGGCCTTGAATGCTTCCAGGGATGGGACATTCACAACTGCTCTGGGCAACCTGTTCCAGTGCCTCACCTTCCTCACAGTAAAGAAATCCTTCCTAATATCTAGTCTAAATCCAAGCTGTTACAGTTTAAAGCCATTTACATGTCATTGCAAAATCTCCCTCTCTATGTTCCTTATAGGCACCTTTAGGTGCCATAAAGTCTCCCCAGACCCTTCTGTTCTCCACGCTGAATAACTCCAACTCTCTCAGTCAGTCCTTACAGGAGAGGATAAAGAAAAATGTTTAGCACATACAGAGAATTTACAGTCTTTTTGTTTTTCTTACATCTAAGATCAAGTTGCCAGCTGCTGTACCTTGGCCTGCTTTAGTGGACTACACGGTGTTCGGGAGATGTATGGCAGAAGCAGTCATTGGTACATGGTGACTTGAAGCCTTTTTACTTCTACAAGAAACAGAAATGATGACAAATATTCTTCAATGCCATCTGCTGGCACTTTATTTAATAGTGAATTCTTCACAAAGATCTACATTCAGCTTTCTTACAAAACCAGGTGTCTGAGGATTCATATTGCTTAGCTTTCCATGGGTGAACATAGCGAAACATGAATCCAATTGCTCGTGACCACTGCTCCAATTCCCCGTTACCTTCAGAGCTAAAGGATGACACACTTTTTTAGTGGCAGGAATGACTGAGCTATTTAAAGGGTCTAATCCACTTCAGTAAGTACTAGTAAACACTTCATACCCTAACTACATAATAAAAGTATTATTTAATTGGTGAGGTGTCCAAGATACTAAAATTTACAGATTTCCTAAATCTATTTGTATATAAAAACTATGAGAGTACTAATAATTACAGCTAATGTGCTTGCAACTCAGTGTTTCACACAGCCATTAACTAGATCTTTTCCTTACCCTTCCCTCTGTCTGTAAGCACAGTGGACAGAACGAATGCTGAGAAGGCCTGACAAGCTTTTCTGTGTGGAGAGGAGTTGGATCTGACATTAAAAAGCAGAGGTATATTTGTAACGGGACCAACAGCTGAAAGATACAGAAGACTTGTAAGAAGCTTAATGTGCAACAGAGCTTGATGCTGGGGGTGAAAGAGAGGGCACTGGGACAACCAGAGCTTGTGATCTCTGCCTAGTCTCCCTGTAACATCATGATAAATGATCCTCAATGAATTCTACATTATGGACTCCTGGTTACACTGAAATTATTTTGAAAGCTTAGGTTTGGGTTAAATTAACACTTTCTCGTGATTTCTAGAATAAGGCTGCCCAGTGCTGTCACAGACTGTAAATGAGCTTTTGCACTATTTGGGCTTAGTCTTGTCTGGTCTTTTTTCTGTAAGAAATTGATTAAGAAGCTATGTTGCTCAGATTGTTTTCATACTCCTTCCACTTGAGAGAAGCAGCAAGGAGGTTACTTATTATTATTGGCACTTACTTTATTCACCCTTTTGTGTATTATTTTAATTAATCCAGGGCAGACATAATTCAGAGGACCTTCTTCAAACTAATCTGACTGTAAATCAATGCAAATTATTAACCTATTAATATTTTACATTTTACAGAGGCACTTCAACCACCATACATCAAATTCTCACCATTCTCCTTTTTTAGAGAAGCTTTCTTTTTTAAATCAGCAGAGTTAATCCAGGAGGAAGATGTGGTCCCAAGTCACAAGGGACACAACCAGACTGAAATTGCTTAAATAGCACAAAAGTACTGGAACAGTTCATGACATGTAGCATGTCATTGCCCATTATTTTGCACCTTTTGCAGTCATTTATATCAATACATTTATACCAATGCCTGCAAATTGCAGACACACACATAACTCTATTCCCAGGAAATCCTGTGATACCGGACCAAACCCTTACAGCTCCTGCAAAAAGAAATGGACTACAATTTATACCCAGTTATTCAACTCTGAAAGACTAATATGAAGTTCGGACCTATACAATATTAATATCCTTTTAAGTCATATGAAAGCTGTTCCATTTTAATAACAGAGCTTCTTATCCATATTAATATAATAAAAAATTACTTGTATTAAAAAATAAATTTATATATTGCGTCATTCTCTGCAATGACTTCCTTAATTTTGTGAGGATGCATTGACTCTTAGATTTCAGGGCTAAATTCAGTATGAAACAACTGCATACATCTCTTCAGGAAACGGGCAGGTTAAGAAGTCAAACTGCAGAGGTAATCACTAAGCTCCAAAGAGGAAGAAAAAGATAAGAGAAAAAATTTGAAGATTAAGTGAAATACTTGTTTGTCAGCCTACCAATGGCTCCATCCTGTCTATATTTTACAGTCTCAATTCCTTCAATTAAAAATACCCCAACCACATCAAACTACCTTTTCTGAATGTACTGGATACGTTTCCTGTACCCTCAATAGTGAGGGACCTGCATAAGTTCAATTGCTGAGTTTCAGAAGAAGAGGTGGTTGTTGTTGATTGGAAGGACTGAAACTTGCACCTATAAATCTGTATCATGGAGAAAATTGTCAGTTTCAGTGGTGCTAGTCAAATTTTTTCCAGCTGGGACCTGACTCTAGCTGTGATATAGCTATTAAATCAAAAATGAGGGCTGAACAGTCCCTGATTTGGCTAATAAACTCAAAGATAAAATCAATCAAAGTTCAAGCTATAGGAAAATGTACTTCTATTTAGGAACCTCTCATTTAAAATCTTTTTGCAATTATTTTTAGGCATATGCTTTCAAAAAGGAGCAGGAAAGAGTGTATCCTGTCCCAAAGACAATAACAAAAAATGAACCAGAGCTGTTGAGTTCACCAGCAGAACCAGCACGGGCAAGTACCAGATGTGGCCACTGGTAGAAACAGTGTTTGATCTGGCACAGTTCTACATCATCAGTAATTTAGCACAAACTGATTTTACTCTGTCAGACATTCCTGGTGATAGCAAGTGAATTGTTCCACTGGAATTTAAAGCAGGTATAATCAAGAGGAAAAAGAGGAAACACATAGTATTCTTCACAATTGAAGTGATAAACCCATCTACTCTAAAAACATCCAGGCTAAAATATGCCCTTAGTACAAATCCATAGGATTTAATTCAAGGATGAATTCAGGGTGAGTATTTCTACCTAGCCTCAAATTACAAGAAAGATTCTTAGAAACAGAAAGCACAGCAACCTCATTTCATATCATGAAGCCACATAGACTTATACACACCTATCGTTAGAAACCATTGAACTTTTTTCTGTCATTCCAAATGCATTTGGGCTTTGCCATTCAGAATGTCAGCTAAAATGCCTGCATCAATTTTGATTCAAAATAAAAAAGGTGGGGGGAAAAAAGGGGAAAAAATAATAGAAGTAAAAGAAAACCCAGAGAAAGCATTAGGGAAAGTAAAACTAATCCATTAAAAATGCAAAAAGTAGGCTGAGGCATTAGGATTGCAAGTCCCTCATAAATGACTACTTCATTTTACATGGATTTTTTTTTTTTCTCCCTGTCAGTACAGTTAGACTGAAAATTTAATGTTCTGGAAACAAACACTTGGGATCAATGGGAGTTTAACACACTGACTTAAAGAAGTTACTCTGAAATTAGTTGCATCATTCACAAACGACTTTTTGATCCTTTGGTTTTGATCAAAATTATTATTTTTATCAAGATAGTGAAATGATTTGAATTCCTCCTTTCCTTCTGTTGATAGATAAAAGAAATAAGGAAGTAAAAGGGAATGAGGTGAAAAAAAGAAAGGCTTTTTCTTTGTGAGAATTAAAACAAGTAAATCATGCAGAGGCTAGGATAAAAAGCATTCCAGACAGTGGTTAGGTTACCAAAGAATTACTTGAACTAAATGACAAAGAATACCCTGCTAGGGAAGTTAGTCTGTTGCAGAACAGTGGCATTGTGTACCATGGAGAAAAATCACTCCTGCACTGCAATTGGGAAAGTCACAGGGACTATTTCCAAAAGTGACTACTATGTGAATGAAAACCTTTTTCACTAATGTCAGTCAAAACTTCCAGTGGGATGAAGGTTTTGAGCCTTCTAAAACGTAAACTGTAACACTGGTCCTTAAAAAAGAAAAAGAAATCAAGCCTGAGGGAGGGCACTAAGAGAACCACAGTATGGAGGGCACTAATATTACTAAATGTCTTTCAAACCACATTATTTTTTCCCAATAACTCAAAAGTTAACACGGGTGGGTTAAAAATAATACCTCTATTATGTGAAATTGCAATAAAAATTATTCTCCTAGTAAGAACCACTGCATCCTTCTCTGGAGACATTCAAACTCACCTGAATGAGTTCCTGTGTAACCTATTCTAGGTGGTCCTGCTCTGGCAGGGGGGGTTGGACTAGATGATCTTCCGAGGTCCCTTCCAACCCTGAACATTCTGTGATCTCTATAACGTCACAGAAGTGTAACAGGAAAACAATTTTTAACATCTTCCAATTATTTAAGATACCATTTGGGTTCACAAATATTAGAAATAAAATCCCAACAGCAGGTTTTACTAGCCTATAAGAGAAGAAAATATATGATTGGTTAATTTAGGATGGATAGGACAAATAGATAGATGTCCTGCAGCAAGCAACCTTGCATTTCCAGTGAGTTGCACAAGATGACCTAATGTGTCTTTTCCATAAGCCTGGGATTTAGCCAGATGCTCAGAATCAAAAATATTCATCTGAGAGTGACCAATTATGAAACTAAGCTCTAAATCTTCATGGAAATAAACAGTCCCATTTTTAAAAAGCAAAACTGAACCCAGTGAATACACTACATCAGAAAGTCTAATTGAAGTCACTGGAGACATTACAAATGAGGAAAACAAAACAATCAGAGCAATCAGCTGTTAGGAGATGGGCTTTTTCCTTTTCTTGAAAATGCTTTTTTCCAATGTTTCACTGAAGGGAAGACTTTTGGATTCATTTTTGCTCCTAGGCTGTCTACATGATGTTACACTTGAAAACTAGTTGGAAACTCCTGGCCAGAGCAGGAAAAAGCTCTTCATGGACCCTAGTTGGGGAGAGGGTGGGGGTTCAATACAATTATACAGAACTATATATGTTGGATCATATTGGCTACCTCAGAGTCAATATATCAAAGTCGTGTTGCTGATGGACCTCTGTCTTATACGTTATACATAGTATACTTTAGCAAGAATCAGCACTGCATCTTGTGTCACATGGACTCAAACAATTATGAGGTGTACTACTGCCTTGGCATCAAGTTTCTAGGAGAAATGTCTATCATTGCTCTAAAAAACATAGCTGGGATGTGACATGCAACCCTCTCTGAATGTAGTGATTAAAAGGCTGAAATAATGTATGATGTGAAAAAAATCCCAACCACAAAAGTACATTAGCTCCAAGCAGTGATTTTTCATCTCTCAGACACATACACTTCCATCACCTCCCCAGCAAAGCCTGGATCCATTCATTTTCAAGCATTTTTGACCTCTCAACTCCATTTCTGTGAGCAGACAGCGCACACTTAACAGTGCAAAGAATATAACTGCCTTTAAACTGACTTGTTTTGATCATTTTCTATTGTTTATTGTGTTCCTCTTAGGTGAGACTCATTCCAGAGATCACCTGCATGTACCTTTTATGTGCAGCAAACACTATATATAGAGAAATTGCAACAGGCTTGGCTATGCCACACTGTGGGGACAAGTGCAGGTGCAGTCTGCCGCCCTAGCACCTCAAGGACACAGCAAAAGGTGCTTCTGAAGCAGACAAGTCAGCCAAACTGCAAGAGAAAGGCTGTAGGTTTTGGAGTGTGATGATCAGGAAGATAAGTGAAGAATTCTTTGAGCACCTGGGGGAGGTATCACTAGAAATAATGTGATGGAACTGAGACAAGGGAAGTTTCAATCTAATATTATGACGCACTCATCAGTGTCACCAGGACTGGTGAGATTTGTTCAGCTGTGTAATAATTACCCAGGAAAACAGATGAAGTTTTGCCACATGAAAAATGGAAGAATAATTTGACACATCATTCAGATGTATGCTTTCTGAAACTGTTCTGCACTGGCAGGTGGATAGGACAAGCCAGCTCTTTTTCCAGATCTGGGGCCAGCTCCTTATCAGCTGTATATCAGTGTCTCTTTCCTGAAATCAAGGAAGCAATCCTACCTTACATGTGACAGCTTTGACACTGAATTTCTGTGAGGCTTAATGTCTGCCTACAAAGCACCTTCACTGAAGTCTCATAGGGATTTTGACTCTGTAATCGTGTGACATGAAAATCTCCAAAACAGTAACAGAAAACTCAGACACACCATAGGAACAAGTGATTATTCCCTAATAAGATATCTCTCTGATAGTGCAAGAGACCTGATGCGTGTGAAAACTCTGTGCCCTTAGTGGGGGACAGAACTCAAGTCTAGTCTTTAATGGAGTTAGGAGGGGGAGGGATGTTTAATATAATGTCAGAGGATTCATTTTCTTCAATGCAAAGCAGATTTCAGGAAAAAAAATAAAAGTAGTTTCCCACTTGAAAGTATTTTACCCGTGAGCTGGACTGTTCTCCCTTTAAGAGAAAAGACAGCTCTATGCAAAAGGAGTTGATATTACGATACTCATTAAGGGAAATCACAGTCTACAGCAAAGCCATTTCTGTAACTTCCATGAAAATCTTCTGCCACTTTTCCACTGGTCATAGATCACATTCTCCAGCCTCAGACATCAGAAGCCTGATAATCCTTAAAGAGTCTGCCTTCATCTTTTGCAGCCTGCAGGGAAAGGGCTTCTCTGAGATCCAAAAGCTCACTGATGGCAAATGGTTCAGGTGAGACCATTTTCTCCAGCAGTTTTATCCTCACTGAAGTTAAACCCACTGCACTGAGTACTCAGTTCCTATTTGAGGGGAAGAAAAGAAAAAAGAATGAAATGCAATCTTTCTCCAGCTCAATCCAAATTCCTTTTCTGTGGACCTTGGAAACTGATTGCAATTGCAGTGAAAAGTGCTTATCTAGTGAGGGCTACCTTCAGCTCACAAAGCATCCTAACCAAGGGGTTGTGTACAAAATGCACCTCGGGAGAATTACATCCAAGTGGGAGGCTCACTTCTTTCTGTCACTTGGTTTGTTTCAGCACTGTATGATGCAATCTGTTATCAGCCAGGGCAGGATCCACCATGTTAAAACCTCACTTCACCCAGTCTGTGAGGAGTGAGGAATGACGCTGGAGCTCTCAGCAACTCCCTGCTTGCTCACATGTTTGACAGCTCAGCCAGGCATTTCACCCACGGCATTTCTTCAAAGCTTCCACATCCCCCACAACTCCAAACACACACACACACACACACAAACACCCACAGAGTTTAAGAAATAATAGCAGTGTGCTGACAAAGATTCATTGTGAAGCACGCTGTCATGGCAGCAAAGGCCTTTCTAAATCCACACAAATGTTTTCCATTAGCAAGATCTAACTGATGCTGCTTACTTATAGGAACCAAAATTGACAGTAAAGGAAGACAAGGTAAAAAGAGTAGCTCGTGGTTAGACTCTGTGATATTGCAGAAGGAGAAAGGGATCACCTTCTACTTGGGATTAAAAATATATTTATGTATTTGTGTAAATTCTTTTTGTACCACTATGTTTCCTCTCGACTGTGGAAAAAAAAGGAGACTGAAATCTGTGGTCTTTGCACTTTGCTTGTCTAGCAGCAGACATGTGTAATAAGATATGTTTAGTTTGTTTGCTACTTACTTATAACTTCAACTAGAAATATTCCTAAAGAATAGCACTTGCATTGTAGCAGCTGATTAAAGGTTTTCCTGAGAAGAAACACAGAAAGCTTCACTTTCCCATAGCACTGAGCTCTATAGAGCCTCTGCTAGTCAGGAGCTGTGCCTGGCACATCTCTGTGGAAACGAAGAATGCCTTAGTCAGAGCCATGGGAGGACTTTTTCCCCTGCTGCACACATGAAAAGCTGGAAGAGCTGAAGCATGAGTCCTAATTGAAGGACCAAGGAACAACTCCATGCACCAGGACAGGCTGGGGGTCAAACTTCTGAAGAGCAGCACTGCAGAGAGAGACCTGGGAGTCCTGATTGATAATAAACTAACCATGAGCCAGCAATGTGCCCTCGTGGCCGAGAAGGCCAATTGCATCCTGGGATGCATTAAGAAGAGTGTGGCCAGCAGGTCAAGGGAGGTTCTTCTCCCCCTCTACTCTGCCCTGGTGAGGCCTCATCTGGAGTCCTGTGTCCAGTTCTGGGCTCCTCAGCTCAAGAGGGATAGAGAACTGCTGAAGAGAGGCCAGCACAGGGCCACCAAGATGATCAGGGGACTGGAACATCTTTCATACAAGGAAAGACTGCAGGAACTGGGGCTGTTTAGTCTGGAGGAGACTGAGGGGAGATCTTATTAACATTTACAAATATCTAAAGGGTGGGTGTCAGGAGATTGGGGCATCCCTTTTTTCTATAGTAGCTAGCAACAGGACAAAGGATAATGGGACGAAGCTGGAACATAAAAAGTTCCACTTAAATATAAGAAAAAATTCTTTCGCTGTGAGGGTGAGGGAGCAGTGGCACAGGCTGCCCAGAGGGAGTGTGGAGTCTCCTTCCTTGGAGGTCTTCAAGACCCACCTGGACATGTTCCAATGTGACCTGATCTAGGTGAACCTGCTTCTGCAGGGGGGTTGGACTAGATGATCTCTAAAGGTCCTTTCCCACCCCTACCATTCTATGGTTCTGTGATTCTATTAATTCCAAATGTATTTCTTTTCCCAAGAGCAATTGTGGCAGGTCTTAGGGCACAGCTGGGGATACAACTAAACAGCTCCCTTCTAAATCCAGGAGAAATAAGAAACTAAGACTAGTCCTTGCAGGATACAGGGTATTTAACTGGCTGGACAGTGAGTCTGAGGCCACGTGGTTATTCTTTTCTGCACATGTTCTGACAGTTATGTTTGCTCTCCCACGGCTAGGGGAGACAACTTCTTGATTTCTGCTCCATTATAAATAGTCAAAATAATATTTTTTTTTTTTGGTCATCATTAACTCTCTAGTATTTTCTTAATTTAATCTCTTCCACTTTCAATTATGAAAGCCTTTGAGATTAGAGTTGTTGAGCACAGGAGTGCTTTGTTTAAGGGCTTTTTGCAATGGTTTAATTAGCAATCAGAAGCTTAGCTGCTTTGCTCAGAGACACTGTCAGAAGAAATAGTGATACTTTGATACTAAGTTTGGACAAGTAGCTTTCTACATATGTTTTATGAGCTGAGGTAGTTCTGATTTCTTTCTCACTCTCAACACCACAATAATGAGCATTTTCATTTTCTAGTTCTCAAAAAAAAAAAAGGCACTCCTTGTCTCTCGCCTTAGAGAAACAGAACTTGAAGTTTTCCTTACTGAAATAACAAAATTCATACATTCTTGAGGTCAGAGACGACCATTCGATGTAATACAACATTGCAGGAGACATTAACAGTTTGGTATAGAAAATTACATTGTAAACTTAAGTTGCAATAAGCAGAACCTTGTTTTCTAAGGTCGTGGCATCAGGACATGCAGTTACTGCTTAGCTGCTTATGACTGCATGTGCCAATTAGCTGCATGTGCATTTTCCTGCCTAGATTTCCAAACACATTTGGAAAGATGCCTAAAACACCTTTCCCTCTGTTGTTGGAAACAATTTTCATTATGTAAAAAGTCTTTCCATTAGGAAGCCTTCAATGTGAGACGTCAAGCCCTTTCTCCATGGGAGGAGAGGAATCAATGCTTGTGCTACAGCCACACACTGAATGAAGCTGCTTTGTTTCAATGCATACAGTGTTATCATGGAAGAGCTGACAGTATGGTTATCAATTTAATACTGCAGATGATAACACAAGCTATATGGATATTCTGAATTTTAAACAAGGCTGGGTATACTACAGAAACAGAATTCATCAACTAAGTTAATGAATGCTTGGAGTGAGCTGAAAAATAACTGCTAGCTCACTTCCTGTAGTAACGTTGACTTTTATCATCTGAAAGTCTGTTAAATAAAGACACTTCTGGAAAGCTCCAAAGGAGAAGTTTTGGATGTACCTCATTGCAATATTTAGTTTCAATACATTCATCAGAAATAGAATTGACTTTTTCTTACGGAAAGCTCTCTTTCAGGGAATCCTTATTTGCTGCTGGGAAAACTTACTGTCTAAAATATTTTAAACTGTGATACTTCTGATTATTTGAAGTTTAGATATGCCACAGATACTGTGAAGTATCATACATAGAGCAGACTAAAAAGTATAATCCACATCATACGGCTTTCAAGCCTTTTTTTTTTTTTCATGAAGCACTAAAGCTGTTAAAAACTACTTTGCTTCACTGGAAGTGAAGCCTCTGGGATAGCCTGTGTTCTGTGCCCAACTGTCCCAGAGGGATTTGTCACTAGGATTTCAGATGAAGTTATGATGTTTTAAGGCCATTATAGGTCACTTTTCTAGACAGGCCAGGATGCCTTCAGGGTCTCAAGCATCCTGGGCGTAGCAGGAGCTCAGTATGCTCCCACTAAAATCTGAAGTGTTCTACACAATACTAGCTAAGCACTTGTGTTCTTTCGGCCTGGTCGTCTTTAGGAAGCTCAACTGATAGACTGCAAACACATGATCAGATCAAGAGTAGAAAGCAGTGGCAGTGATTAAAACCACAATGATCTACATTGTACCTTTTATATTTTAAATAAGATGAGCTAGGTCATAAAGTTTAAGGACTCTTGGTCTACAAAACAGAGAAAAGTTTTACGGCAACATCACAGAATGCCATAAGAGACACCCTTGCAGACACAGGAGAAATACAAGAAAGCTAAAAGGCACTGGCTATGATTATACACATTACTGCAATTCAGTCTCTGGGCTTCCTGCTGGGAATGCTTGAGAGAGTGGCAGTGATGGTCAGTTGCTGATTTATGTACCAGAAGCATACTGTCAGGGAAAAAAAAAACCACCGTATTCTGCCCTTTGTGTAAGGCCTCAGAATTACCTCAAAGCATTTTTAATAACAATTATGTTGACAGCATTGCAGAAGAGGTTAATATCAATAGTTCCTCTAATGGAGGCAAAGCAAATATCTGGGCATCTGAGGTAGATTATTGCCTACTAGTGCACATGCACGTGTGAATGTGCACGTGTGTGACTGAAATGACCAGCCTCCCCTGCAGAATGCACCACTGGGGATAGAATGATACAGGGAATGGCTTATGGTCTGTGTGTCTGACGGTAAAAATCAATGACTTGCCTTATTGAAAGGTGCCCTCAGGGGCAAAAAGCAGTGAATAGCTTATTAGTTTGTGTGTGCATGCTGGCAGATGATAAAGCAGCATTGAAATCAGTCATAGACCATAATAAAGTACCCATCCCCATCTTAAAGCCAGTGTGTACTTCTGTCTCAGGGGGATAAGCCTCCATTAACCCAAACTGTGCAGTAACTCATCTCTAACCACAGTACAAATATGCAGCAGAAGAGGAACAAAAAAAAAAATGATTTCTTATGGTTACTGATGCAAGAAACATAGTGGATAAATTACTGGTGTGCAGGGCAAGATTCTTCTTGGTGTAATATTCCATAACTCTGTTTTACTGCTATCTGGAATGCTATGGATGGACTCCAGCTGAGGCATTGGCCTGGTACCAGAAATGTTTTACTCATTTCCAAAATAAAAGAGGAAAACATGGAGTGATGCAACAAAGAAAAGATGCAAGAGACAAAATGTTCTGACCTTTTTTTTTCCCCCCATCAGCAAACTCCATTTTGGAGTATATTCAGGTCATCCATGCAGATATATGAGACCCTCACACAGCTACATTGTCATGGAAGTATCTATTGACCTTAAAACGTTGTCATGTTACGTGTCATAGCCTGGGATGCTTTGCTTTGATGGCATACGTCTGATTAATGCCAATAATGCCTTCAGCAAACATAACAGCCATTTAATGTGAAATTTTCCCATAAACTCACTAGGGTAGGTCTGACCTAAGAAGCAGAGGTGATGATTTCTCTTGGTTGCAAGGTGAAAGTACTGTCTTCAGTAAATATTTTCACGATTTAATTATTTCCTAAGAGATGCTGATGGCATCTGTGCTTGTATCCATGGATATCCCAAACTAGTACAAAGTGTATCTTTTTTAAAGGACTTGACACTTCAAATATGTAGTATTTTGTCTTGAAATATGTCACAGTGATGGCCATATGGGGCAGAATAATTCCCTTAGCTGGAGTAACTGATGTGTAGCATTTATTAAACAGATGGACAGACACGTGTACACTCACATGCAGATCTGCTAACAACATTATGTTAGTTGTGACACTCCCTCAAGGACATGCCTCTGGAAACCACAGGCAGGAATCCTGTCATTGTATTGTTATGTAGAAAGGTGCTAATGGCTTCCATAATAGAGCTTCTCATAAAACACTATACAAAAATAGTTAAGCATATTATATAGCAGTTGCATCCTGAAAGTCAACGGGGCTCTTGCACCACTTCAGCACTTGCTCGTGTCTTAGAAATATCTGAACTTCCCATTGCAGCAGCTGCTGAAAGAAAAGGAATGAGGCTATCTTTGCAACGCTGCTCGTCTCAGAGGAGCCTTATAGCAGGAGTTTGGAAGGTGTAAAGCCCAGGGAGCAACAGGGAAATTCCAAGTATCTGGATTTGACTGATATTTCTAAGTGTCCTGGAACAAAGTGGCAGAAGTATTGATGGGTAGGATAGAGATAGCTCAGCTGAGAAAGCTACAGCTAGAAGTTGCTGTCTGTCCCCTCTTCTTAAGGAAGCAGGTCTTACCAGGTATAAACCGTATCCCTCTTCCATTTAGGATAATCCACACTTCATCACAATGTTAAAGACTATTCCTTTTCTATCGTGTCAGATGTCCAGAGCTTTACTGACTGTCCAGTGTAATTCAAACAAAAAAATCCGAAGAAACAGGAGCAAAAATCCCGATCAAAACCTTCACAGACAAATTAAACTTGTGAAACATAAATGGCAGTGGCTCCCTATTAGCTGCTCACAAATTTGAATGTATGAGAAGACAACAAACCATTATGTAACTGGGAAAATGTTTGCAAAATAAAGCAGCAGTTGTGAAAGAAATGAGACACATCAGATGGAAGCGAGTGGCCAAATTTTTCCCCTCTGTATTACAGAAAAGCATTTACACAGCCTGGGACAAATTCAAGATTGTTTCACAGGTATGCATGAAGCATGCTGCAAAGCAGTGCTGAAGGAACACAGCACTTTGTGCATTTCTCTTACTCTGTCTTCCTCAGAACAAGTCTCAGCTGATATTAAGCTGTCAATGTTTTCAATTATTCATTATTTCATTCCACTGGATGAAGCACTTTCTTGGGGGTGATTCTACATGTGTGAACCTGGACGAGCCACCCCTTGTATGGCATTTTCCCATCAGCTGTGTAGTGATAAAAATATTTATAGCACCAGCATGTTGTGAGGACTGATCAGGAGGAAAGATTGGAAACCGGCTAGTATCTCTGGTAATATGGAGCACATATGTATCTAAGAGAGATTAAAAGTGATGTGCTTTGTGTGATATATTGCATAAAACATCTTTGGAATTTGTCAACATTGTGAACTGCTCCATTATGGATCATTCTCTTCCTTGTCATTGCAGTTTGGCCTTTCAACACAGTCACAAAAGGATTTCAAACGACACTAGGAGAATATGCAGGTGAATGGAAGTGAACTTGGAAAAGGAAGTGGGGTCTTTCTGTAAAGAAAACTGGCTTTTATCTCCTCACAGCTAACCACATGCTCCTGAGTGCAGGCTATTCCCCAGCTAAACATGCAGACAGAAAGGCAAAAGTGAATCCATTATTACTGCTGATTTTTTAGAGGGGAAACACAACCTTCCTTGTACTAGTCCACAGATCCTCCAGTTTTTTAAAAGACACGTGGTGTGCCTGGACTTGTTGCACCACAGATTGAGAAAGAGAATTAAAATGACTATGTTACCAGTATGGACAATTTCCCAGGAGGTTTTCCCCAACCAAGAGTAACACACAATCAAGAACATCATCTATTGTGCACTTCATTCTGATGCTTCCTCCACAGAAAGCTCACAGAAGTAACCACCCTTGCTTGGTGTCTCAGTTTCTCTTAATTTTCTTGAAAGGAAAATGATGACCAAGAGCCTCGTCTGTTCCAAAGCCTGCTGACTTCAATATGGGCATTTATGTTAGCATTTCAGAGGAGATGAAGCTGGTCCTTTAAAAACAAGTCTTCCACTTCCCCCCATTTACTGTGCTTTGGTTTGCTCTGGGAGAGCACTGCAATGCACTCCAGGAGCATACCTGTGCATGCTGGTTCGTGATAGGAGGTCAGCCCATGAAACCAGACCAGAGCTAATCTACAGCAAACCTCTCTTCCCAAACACACACACACACACACACTGTGGCTACCAGGTCCTCAGCAGACACTGCTTCAAGCTGCAGATAGGCACCTATTGTGCTGCCCTCCTTATGAATGCAGATATAGCTAAAGAGGTTCCTTTCTGGACTCCTGACCCCTGCAGAGTCTGGTGAAATTGGAAGAGAACCCTGCACAAAAGAAGGGGAAGGTTGGTTAGCATTATAAGTCATGACACAGGTTTCCAGCTAAAATGGGAAAACATATTTTGTTTTTCTCTAGCTGGATTTTTCCTCAGGAGCTGCAATTTCACACACAGCAAAGAAAATAAAGGTAAAAATTATTGTGGACAGTAACACTTCTGATTTTTTTTTTCTCTTTCCTAGGAACCTTATAATAAGACTATCTCAGTTCCCTAAGGAGGCAAATTTGATACGTCTCCAGTGTGAATCCAGACCCCTTCTGGATATTAATCCACTTCACAAAGTCATTACGAATAATTTAGCATAAAAGCAGCCTTTTCCCTCACAAGACAAAGCGCTGAGGCTGAAGCATTTGTAGAGCAGTGTGAAAAACATACTGTATCTGCCTTGGCTCCATTTGGATGGAGTATAAATAAGGAATTTTGGCTGCAAATCCTGTCAAGTCTCTTAGTCTTATTTAGCACAAATATTCAGGAAAAACAATGATAATATAATTTGGCTTCTTTTTCTTCCCCCCCCACTTTCTTCTTTTTTTTTATAGTGCTAAGTCAATGCATAATTACTGGAAAGCCTTTCTGACTGAATTTTAGATGAGCATTTTGACAAAATGTAATATTGGAAACAATCTTTATCAAACATTCATGTGTAGTGTGAGAGATAAAAACAGGAATCCATAATTCATACGGCAGAGTGTATTACCAAGTGTGAATAAGAGGCTGAATTTAAATGAGAGGGTCTGAACAATATTTTCTGCAAGGCATCTGCTTTAATCATTTACATTATTCACTGGGTTTTCCAGAACTGTAAATCTTAAATATATATTTGTGTTTGTGAGAGTGTGGATGTAAATACACACATATCTGCACACATACACAAAGCGTTATACACGTCCACACATCAGCACATATCCACACGCACACACACAGATGTGTTTGTACACAAAGACACAACAGCTTAGGGCCCGATTCTGCAAACATTCCACACAAATGAGAAGGCTCCTACTGACAGTGATGGATTTGGGGATCAAGACCTTAGTGGCTTGGTTTTTTCACCTCTTACCCTAAGTTGGCAGTGCTATGAATTAGATTAAGGTGAAAGGAAAGACAAGTTTGTATTTACCCGATAATAATTGGAACATTTACTTAGCTGACAACACACATTACACAAAAGCAAAAAAGCCCACAGTGAATCCCCCTACATTGAGCTGAAATCCTAAAGATCTTTCTGTCAACTGATACAAATCTGACTGACGTTCTCACCCAAACTGTGTTTTGAGGACTGGCTCCCTATGCCTCAGGGTGCAATGGCAGGAGAGACCCTTGGGTCAGCAGTTGTGTAGGACTCGATCGCAGCCTGCATGGGCCACATCCAGATCCAAAGCCTCCCTTTACTCCCCTGACCCACCTCATCTCAGACAGGAAGGGATTTTAATCCTCCTCTCAATGGTTGTTTCTGCTTAGTTGGACTCTGCCTATGCCATTTGCCGTGGCAGCAACAGGAGTCACCTAACAGTTGCTGGGTGCTTCCCTGAACAGATTTCTGGTCCTTCATGATGAAGCAGGCTCTCTTCTCATTTGGCTTTCAAATCCCAGAGTGGTTTTTTCCTTTTGTTTACAACACAATAACACTCAGATTTCACATAAACTTATCGACTTGCTAATCATCCTTAACACTTTCATACAAGTACAGTTTATGCATACAGCAGTTAACTGGCTCATCTTTTATTTCCAGGAAGGCAAGTGAGGCTGATAATAAGTCTGGGAGCTTGCTATTCCCCACCCTGTTTTGCAGGGGTATCAAGATAGTCCTTCCTTTTCTGGTTGTGGTGTACAGTACAGTCTTCTTACTGGGAATCCCTTTTCAGAGACTTGCTTAGGACAGTGTAGTACCTGATAAAGATTCATGATGGCAAATAACAAAAGCCAAAGGCACACTCTAACCCACGTTCAGGGTCTGATGCTCACATACCATTTCTGAAATAATATCCTACATAAGGAGCATCCCCTGTGCCAGCTTCTGTGTAACTATATCATCTGCATAACTAATCCTTTTATTTCCATGTCCCAGTTTAGTAGCTGGTAAAGGAATGTTACAAAGCAGTAGCTGTCACTTTGTTTCAGGAGAAGGCCAGAGGACTAGAAATAGCTGAGCTGTACCTCAGGGACGAGCTTCACCTCCTCTGACGGGCCTCAGAGGCTGCCTGTTTAAAGAAATCTGTCTCTGCTCCTTCCACTACTGTTCATTTGTTACAAACAACCTCAACTCTGAGTGTTGCTTCTGTATCCATCTCACTTCTCACCCCCTTTCTGTTTCAAAAAGAATGTGCATCTTGATTCCAGAAGATCTGTTTGCCAGGTCAGGAACAGCACAGGAGGTTGTCTTACTTTGGTCTGTGTGTGTTTATTTCAGTAATGGTTGCTTTCTTGGAAGGTAACAGTGAACAAATGACTAAAGAAAAATACCAGAACAGTGCAAATCTTTCTGAACACAGCATTCACTGAGTTATAGAGGGCACATTAAAGGAAATCACAAAGTTTTTAATTATATACAGCAGACAAGTCCATGAGGAATCATGCATGAAATCCATGTACTCTGAAGACCAATGAAAAGGAATTTCACCTCTTTTTATGAAGCTGAGCCCAAGTGATTAAAATGATTGTGCCCTATCATTTTAATTCTCTTTCCTCTAAGCTTTCTTTAATGGTGCCCTCTTCCATGCTTAAGCAAAATGATGAATTAATTCAGTTCCTCCCCTGTGGGGTAGAAGAAAGGCAAGATTCAACACATCCCAATTTGCCAATATTTCATTCACAAGGCACGTTACTTTTACCCATTTCTTCCCTCCTTGATTGTTTTATATTGTTATCCTGAGGAATGTACACAGATCATAGAATTTATGATTGTGAGACGTTCTGAGAAGGTGAGAAATCAGATGTACTGAAACATTGTGCAACCTGATTTGGAACAAAGCATGGCTGAGAGGGTGGGAAGAAGGGCAGGCACAGAGTTACTAGAAGAGAAGAAGGCTCCCCTTCCGTTAATACTGTCCTGTCTGGGGTATATACTACTGAAGCAGCTGCATAACTCTTATAGCTTGTACTATCCTGCTCACAGCTGCATCCAGTGATCTTCCTTTGTGACCTCTGGCAAGTCACTTTGGAGTACTGACACTGCCCAGCTTTAGGTCTTTAAATGAGATGGGAACCTAGGCTCTAGCTGTATCCCAGCTGCCCTTTTATAGCATCTGTGATAGCTGTGAGGCCAAATCTGTATTTTGGCCTCGAGGCCAAATGCTCTAACTTTATTCAGACTATGGAAAGATCTTCAGGATTCTCATGTGCTTCCTAACTGGAAATCCAGGAGAAGTACCTCAGGGCTCTGAAATACTGCTCCATGATGAGCAGTGGATGAAACATATCTCAGAATGTCTCTGGTGGGGATCTCCTGAATCCATCAGCCCATGTCCCACAAGGCTCTGTGACATGGTCCTCACCACTAAGTCTTCACAAATTGTCCTGCCACTCCAAATCACACAATCACACAGTGTCTTTTCAATGGCTCTTTGGTACACTGATATGGCTGTGGGCCTCCTCCAACCAAAGAATGGTCACTAGACCAAAGAAAGCTTTGGCTAGCCTGGCCCATGCCCAGTTTATGTAGCCTCTGTAGTACTTCTGTCCTCCCAAGGATGACCACAGACCTCATTCCAGGAAGAGTTACTATTAACACTATGTATTTGGCCAACAAGGCACTTCATCAGCCAGTCTCAGGTCCATTTAATGACCAGGACTCCTTCAGATGGATGTACATCATCCCTGTAAAAGGCAATCCAAGGCTTCCTTGTGTCTGAGTGACAGCTGGCTTGAATAAAGCTCCTTTGCTACGTCTTCTCTGAGTAATATCTTCTCTGTGGAATATGCCTTCCTTCTTCTTGGAGAAACCTCAGTAACAATTAAGGAGTAATGCAGTATGACAGTGAATTTTCTGAGATATTCTGCTCTAAAAACGGGAAAGGTTAAAGATGTGATTCGGTTTTGAACCAAATTTTGGTCACAGGAAAGCAAGCAGGGTATGGGACTTCTGTGTTTGAGTCTAAACTGCAGCAACATTCAGACTCTTGACACAGGGCAAAACATTTTCACTTGATGGAGCCTTTGTCATGGTAATTGATGACTATATTGTCACATCTTTTCAGTAAATCACATCTTTTCAGAAACTCCCAAAAAGATCTGGGTTGACTGCAGCAGGGTCATGAAAGTCATCAGGCAGGGAGAGAATAGATTGTGACAGTGGCACAGGGCACCCATATGTTTCTGAAAAACATCTGTTTGAGTGCCCTTTTTGTGAGGGTAAATCAGTGTAGAGAAATGAAGGATAGAAGTGGGCAGGGACTTTCAAGATGTCACAAAGCGTGTATTAGGCAGATGAGGGAAGTAGGGGTGAATACTGGAAGGGCCTTACTAAGGAAGCTTAAAGAACTGAAAGCTAAAGCACTGAAAGATTTGCCTCCCCATGTGATATGCAGATGGAATTCACTTCAGGTAGGTAGCTGTCCTGAAAGTTTGAAATGTAGATTTGCAAGGGTGGTGCAGCTCAGGGAGCAACCACTGGTGGAGACCTCCAGTCAGCATCAGAGTGACCATTAGGATTAAATGGGATGGGCCAGTGGACCTCTTTCACTGACCTGCCACTTCTGCCTTGGAGAAGATGAGAGGTGTCTTGAGGGCAAGAAAATCCTCCTTTTGTGCTGCAGGATTCAGTTAGACAAAGCGAAAAGAAAGCAAACAATGCCTACATATGTTGACTAACAAAACAAAGGAGATGCTCTTAATTACGTTTCTCAGTCTTAACAGTATCACCTTAAAAGGAAGCAATGCTAATGTTGTGAGCAACTGAAAAATGATCCAGCACAACTAAATCCTAACAGTGAGGATTAAAGAAAGTGCATGCTTCTTCTTTTGTATGGCCAGTTTCTCCTTCAAGGAGAATAATTCAGCCTTATATACACATTTATAAAAGAACAGATTCAGACAAGATATTCTGCTACAACTTGAACAAGAGCAATGTTAAAAGGTAGTTTCCTCATAAAGATTCCATCCACATAAATAATGGCTTACAGCAGCCTAATAAAGTTACCCCTCCTACATAATTATGTAGGAAGTGTAATATTGTGTTGCCTTGGTCCAACGTTCTCTTCCCCGTCACACACTCAAACACACAGATTCCGTCAGTAATTAACAGGAAATGTCTCTGTATTAGTTTTCTTTGCACTTTCTAGAATAACAGAGCGATTAATTAAGAGGTCTGTATTTCTATTTCAAGGTTCAAGTACTTTCACTGAGCACCTTGTGCTTTCAGAATCTGTAGTGTCAGCAGAACTCCAGACTTCAAAACACAGACGTTTCTCTTCCTTAAATTTTCCTTTTATACATGCAATTACTAACTGATTGTGAATAGTCAGGAGGCCCAGACAACACTGTCACCTGTTATAAATCTAAGGCCAGAGTCTCCTGTGCTGTGGATGTGTGCATAAACATTACGGGACCAGGTGATCCTGACTGAAGAGGCCCTTAGATCTTAGCTGTCACCCCGTAAGCTGTCCTGGAAAATCTGAGTCTGGTGAAAGCACTTACATCTTCATTGAAACGAATGGGACTTCCCCCACACCAACTCCCATGCCTGTGCTTCCCATAGACAGAACAGCCTTTAGGTGTACTGCTATAATTCAGACATGAGCTGTATCAGAGACAGTACTCTCTCTGCAGCCCTTGATGTTAATCATTTTCGCATGCTGCACTTGCAGACAAAGACATGGACAAGGTAATGAAACCCCCTGCAGTACCCTCAAACCCACCACCTTTTTGTTTGCCTTTTGATAAATTCAAAACAATTTTTCTAGTCAATACTGAGGCTCACTCACACATCTCAAATGTTATTAGATTTTGCTCTGATGACTCAAATCAATTATTTAATTAAGTTGAAAAACTGCTTAAAAGCACTCTATACATGCAGTTAAAATTTGCTTGGCACACATGCACGGCAAAAAAAAAAAGGACCTTTCAATGATGCTCACACTTAACTGAAGCACAGTGTTGTCTTTAAATATAGCCTTTCGTTAGCAAACCAGACAAACGAATAGAAAACATTCTTTTTCCTTGAATTATCTTCTGTGACCCCTGTTGCTACTTCTTTTTCCAGTGGGTGAGCTGTCCTATTTCGAAGTCTATTCATGTAGGTACTAATCCCAATTTCTGTACAGAAGTAGTGCCACTAGGTATGAGAGTGAGGCTGAAAAACAAGAACTTCCATATAAACCATTTAGTCCTGTTCAGCAGAAATCTCTGAGTTTTGCTGACTGAGTTTACATCTTCCCTTAAAGACAAACAGAGATTTAAATGATTACCCTGAAGAGGAGCCTTGGTGTCTGCAAATAAATATACAGAGAGCAGAAAATAGCAGAATTATACTCTCTTCCACTGGTGCCCAGAAAAATATTTCTCTGCTGTTGTGCCATAACTGTGGTTCTGTGAGATGGGAAGTGATCTCTCAGGAATGAGAGAAATGTTATCTCGTGACAGAATTGGATGAAGATTGTGGGCCTGACTCCTGCTTGTTTTGTTCTTAAGCAGCTGAGTATTTTAAGCAACTCCCATGGAGATTCGTGGGCATCGTGAACACTCACTTACTAATAAAGGCAGAGCCAATCAGGTATTAAGGGGCAACATTGTTCAGCAGACTCTTTTAACCAAGAATTTTAACTTAAGATCACAGTTAAAATGAAGAAGAGAACAATTTGCCAGCAAGGCAAGGGCCAAGGAGCTGCACTTTGAAGTTCTTGCATGAAGACTTCATTATTAACACCACCAACATACGGAGTTCTCAGGAGTAACAACATCCCCACCATTATCAAAACAAGAGTAGTGCAATGATCTTTCTGGAACATCCTTGCAAGGGCGTGGTTTTGGTCCATCTAGGTAAGCTACTGGCTTAGTTCCTGTGATGTTTAATGTATAGTTATTGCAAATAAAAGCCTAAACAGCTTATAACAATTGAAAGGCCTAGACCCAACCCTTTACTTTCCAGTATGTCACAAGTTCTTCAGAAATAAGGACTGCTTGTACTTCTAAAACAGATTGCAGAAAAGCATGATAAAGTCAATATAAACCGGGAAGAAAGTTGTAGCTAGTCCACAGCATATCAAAACCTCTGGGATCATACTCTGAGATGAGTTCAGCACATGGCATGGGATGTATGGCACTGCTGAAAAGCTGAAACAGGAATGTGGTTGACATGTATTAGCAAACATGTTCTAAAAATGTTTTAAAGGCCTAAGGCAACTGAGTGTATGATAAAATATTCACTGACTGCTCCATGCTAGATGGTGTGAGTATATTGGAATAGACTGATTAGCATATGATAATACCATAGCTTTAAACAAAGCCCAGGTGGTAAAGAGAACCCAACAGCCTAGCTCTCATTCAAGAAAATGTAGTGGATGTTGCTTCCCAATAATTTGGAAAACAGACAGAAATTCCTGAGCATTTTTTTAAGTGCTGAAAACCCGAAAATTAAAAGACAAGCACGAAATCAAGGCAAATTTAGGAATCATAGAAATGAGGCACTGCAAACGAAAGGTCTTGCTTCTGTGACAGAAGCTGCCATGAGGCTGAAAGGTTCCCCTCCTGCTCAGCCTTTGTGGCATATTACCACAGTCAGTCTTGGGCTGACTTAGACATTTCAGGGGTGATACATTTCAGGCAGAGAATCCAACTCAGAGAGGAGAATTAACAGAATGAGGTAACCAAAGTAGAAATATCAAAATACTGGTTTGGAGGTTTTATTTTTTTGGAGGAAAGTCTAGATTTGTGAGAAATAAGAGCTCTCTTTTGTGGAACATTTGCTTAAATACTTTCCAACTGAAAACAATTTTTGAAACAAAAATTGTTGATTGTCCTTATCTGACATGTCTTGGAAAAGCTCAATTATTTCATTGAGAAGTGCTCTGTCTGATGCTTGTTTGCTCTGCTTGAGAAATACAATGATCTTTAGGCCTTTTTCTGATTTCCAGATGTCTTCTTAAAGATCAGAGAGGTCCTTAGCACTGCTTGTCCTTGTCACCGAGGCAAAGGTGTTGGAAAGTATTATTTTGAAACATATTGAAAGAAAATAGTAATATTCCCATTGTTTATGTAGATTGACTTTAAATAAATGCATATTAAAATAAGTTTTGATGCCTACACCAAAGGACTACTCTAACATATATAATTCACAGGAGATAATTCATGATAATTTAATTAGCTCTTTGTTTCCCCTTGATTCACCACTCAAATGTGAGACACTTTGTCACGGATTTGCAGAGAATGGGAAACATCAGAGGTGTAGTGAAGCATGTCTTTTGGAAAGGAATGAAAATTTTGCACTTTCTCAGTAGACTTTAACAGCCTGTCATCCAAGGGAAAATCCCCATGGGTCTTCTAATCCCAAACAATATTTTGGGAAAATCCTGTTATCAAACCCACAGCCTTCTGAATTGAGACTGAGAACTATATTCAGTTAATCTTTGGGTCCACCTAAGTATTAATCACGCTTCTAAGTCGACCTTTAAAAGTGTCTATGTAAAGCTCCCTGGTTTTTTTTTTTGAAGAGTAGACTGTTAAATCATGCTCTCCTGAAGATATCTTTATGCCTCTCTTAAAAAGTGAAAATAAAATAGGAACCACAACTATATCTCATAGAAAATCACTGTTTTGTGGGGTGGGTTTTTTTAGGATAACTGAGAGAAAAAAAACCCAACAAGATCTTTTCAAAAACCATGGCAGTGACAGTAGTTAGGAGGGTAACCTACTCCTACAATGACCTCAAACTGAGAAAGCTCTTTGTTACCAGCTCAGATGGCAGAGAACAAAAATCATTATCTAACTGATGGTTACTCAGAAATGTAGGAGAGCATGAGTGGAGTATCTCAATTCATTTCTTAGTGGATAAATATGGATTCACAGCATGCAAATGCTTCTCATGCTGTCAAAAGTCACTAAATTAGCTGTGATCAAGGGTTGATTAGGTTGATTTATGATTATCAAGGATAATCATACTTTTCTTCCTCATCCAAAAAACTGCTCTCAGCAGAACAGGACAGCAGTTAAAGGATGATGTTAGCTTTATCATACGCTCAATAGAGTTCAACTAAACACACTACAGGCCTGAACCTAAGGCTGTTTTTTCTGGCATCTTTCTCACAGTTGCATTGGACTTCCCTAAAAATTTTTGATTTAAAGTATCTTAAACCATAGCTGGTTAGAGCTTATGTTTAACTGAACCTTCTTCTTGAATCACCATTAGCATAAGAATAGATTTTGTTTTCTGAAGCTTTATCAAGACCTATCAGGCCCATAATTATCTAGTAGGTAATAAAACATGCACCAGCCATGCAATCTCCTGCAATGATTTAATCTTTCCTTCTCCCTCTATCCTCCTTCTCTCAGCCTTTATACACTCTCTGTCCCTTCAGGAACATACATGGATTGCTCAGTGTCTCTAGAACCATTTAGTTTCCCGACTGCCCTGTAACAATATGAATCCAACCTTGTTCCCCAGAATTTCCCTCATATTGGCAGAGGTTTCTTTTCAAAGTGAGTGTTAGATGTTATATTGAGCTTATTTTTTCCAATGGGGAGTAGGGAACCACAGAATATTGGCTTGAAAATGTTTTGGTTTAAACTTATTTTAAAACTTTCATGTTCCAGGATGTAGGAAAAGGAGGTTATTTGGGTTTTTTTGGGGCGGCAGGGGGAAGGGGAACAGATCACTCAGTTATCAGCTGATAACTGTATCCTTGGGACTGTGCCCAGTTTCTGCACATTGCTCAATTAACACACTTCATGTTTTACAAGGTATAAAGTTGTGCCTCATGAGATGCATGACCCCAAGCCCAGAGGGATGTGGCCATACTTGTCACGTTAGTGGGCTTTCAGAAAACAGTGCTAAATTCATGGCTCTTTTTTTTGCTGGAAACCTGATTTCAAACTCAAGTCTCAAGCTCAGAGGCTAGTATATTAACCTAATGTGCCTACTTGACTTTCTCTTAAGTATCATGATAGATTTCTTTTAATCTGCTGCAGAAAATAAATTGCTGGAGAAAAAAAAAATATGAAGATTTGTACTCTTTAAAGACTAATCACTTTCAGGCACTGCATGGCAAACAGTGAGATTCAGAATGAATCCTTTTACTGCATTACTCATGACAGCTTACAACCCAGACTATTAAACATTCATCAATAAAAATTTAACATCCCATCTTCCCTTTGATATCCTCAACTGCTCCCTACATAAGACAACAAGAAGGCTTTCCACAGCTCAGTGTGATGGCAGGACATCAAAGCAGCCTCCACAGCTAGCCTGCTTCGAACAGTTTCTTGTATTTAGAAAGTAGAGTTGTCACATGGGAGGGGGAAAAGCAACGCAGGAGATTCTCCCAGGTTTGAACATACAAAATCCCTCCCAAGGGGTGCAGCATGTCCATGTTGTGGCTGAGCAGCAAGTTGCAATTCCCTTTTCTTCAGATAAGTATCTGACAGACCACATAGAAGCAGGAAAGAAGAGCTGGTTATAAACAATAAGTACTGCTTGCCAGGACTTTAACTGCTTAGAAACAAAGGAAAGATTTTTGCTTAAAAGATTTCCAGGTTTTATTATATCCTGGACTGAACAATTTGTTGTATCTACTGTTTGCTGGAGAAGCAAAGTTTGTAAACAAATAAATCTATTTGCTTTCCTGCCACCTTATGAAGATTTGTTGCGGACTTAGAAAAGCCAAGCAGGAAATTTTCAATGGGCAAGGTCAGTTCAAATCAGTGAGTTCCATTTTCAGCTGCTTAACAGAAAAGAGGTAGAAAATTAGAGCCTGAACTTAAGTCTAGAAATCTCAGAGACAGGTTCACAAGAAAAGACTTTGGGCAGTTTCTGTACCTCCAACCATTCTCAAACATTGCTCCCTGGTGATTTTTAACTTCTCTCTTGTCTACTCTAAAGCCTAAAGCAAAAGGACAGTGTTGCATGAATTTGAGGGAGACAAAACTGGCTCAGACTTTTAAACGTTCAATCTAGGCTGAAGGTTCAGCTCACTAATGTGATACCCATTTATGCACTTCAAATTTAGATGACAGGTTTCACCCATTCTCAGTCCCAGTCTGGAACAACAACAGGTGGGATTACCTAGGTGTGTGTATCGTTATACCAGTAAATTACTTGCACATAAAGACAACATTAAAATAATTATTTCTTATTTAATCCATTTGTCATGAAGCTTTAGTTTCGTAGGGGAAAAAGATGGAATTTATCAAATGGCTGCTTGAAAACATACTATTCACAAGTACTGAACCACATCTGGAAATTGATGATTTTTATCTTGGAAACACTCCTCTCTGGTTCCCTTTGTCTCTGTAAATTCTTCCTAAATCCCTCTTACCCAAATGACACAAGTTGCCTTGAATCTGTTTGCCTGGAACTGAAGAGCTGTTCAATTTTGTTGGAAAGCACACCCCTTGGCCAAGCTGTGGCTGAATGCAGCTTGTCTCTCATTCTGAAATTAGGTCCATTCATCTTGCAACTATATGCATTATCACTACACAGACTGTATACCACCAGCCCTACCAGAGATCTGGCTGTATCTTCTACCAACAAGCGCTGGGTCTTAGTCATATATGTTGGCCTGAACCTGACTCAAATCCCATTGTAGCTGCAAGACTCCTGTGACACAGGTGGATTTTGGATCAACTGCTAAACTGAAAATGCCTTGGAGCTGACAAGTTTTGTCCCATTTGCCTTTCTACATCTCCTATATCCTGACACTGGTCATTTTCTCCCTGCTGCCCATCTGGGGTTTCAGGAGCAATGCTCCCGTCCAAAGTCTGACTATTCCAGGGCCTGAAGCTAGAAAAAAGAAATCCCACAGTGAGTACCTTTTCAGTTATCACTTTCTCAGTCACAGCTGCAGCAGGATGAGGGATGCAACAGGGCAAAAAGGAAGACAATAAAAGAAGGAAAATTATGTTCTCGTGATGGTGGAAATTTTTCAAGGCTCTTGGATTCCTTTGTGGTTTGTTTTTTTTGGTTTTTTTTTTTTATCGGGTGACTGGTAACATCCAGAAGCTGTCATTTTGCACAGCTTTTGATAACACGTTACCATATCAGCTGGCTAAATAAACTGAATTGATGTCAGCAAAGGTGTGGAAGGAAGTATTGCCCACAATTATGGGTTGATTGACGTGGCTTTGCTTAATTTTTCTGAACCTGTTTAGAAGGCAGAGTGCTGCTAAAGGAAGCTCTTTCTGTCCTGCTGTGTTGTCAGCAGAGAACCAAACTTGTTCATATTCCACATGAGCTGCAATCACGTAAGTGTTTAGCTCTGGCCTTATAATTTGCTTTAGTTTCCCTCACGTGAAGTCCTTTGCACTCTGTTCCACTACACCACTGAAATATTTCCAGAACAACAGACTAAGTTTTAAACAAATGAGACAAAGGCCAGAAATTCTTTTTTTTTGGGTATTTGTGCTTATACTTAAAATCTCTTCCCAGCGTTTTCAATTTTCCCTTTAGCAATAGCAGCAGCAACAAATAATAAAGTCACAAAGATGTATTAGAACAATTAATGGGCTCAAAAGTTATGGAAATTGATAATTTTATTTCTGCCCTTTAAGAAGCAGATTTTGTTACTCTCTGTTATTTTTGGGTTTGGGTTGTTTTTTTTTTCCCAGTTATGAAATAATTCTGTCTTCAGCTACCCAGGATCTATCTGTCATTTGCTTAAGGGCTTTCTATTGGCTTTCAGGCATTACCAGTAAACTAAAATGGGGTAAAGTGAGAAAATGAAATGCTCTAGCTGGGACAAGAGATTTCATTTGATTTTGAGAGTCAAAAAGGACCAGAGATGGAAAATCACACCTCTTTACGTTGCTTCAGAGATGTAAAAGTCAATACTCTTAGGGCAGGGTTAGCACTGAAATCCCAATAACTGGTGCTGCATTCAGTAGTGCCACCAGCTGCAGAGATACAGCTTCAAAAACAGCACATGGTGCCTTGTATGTCTCAGGCTACACCATACTTTTTGTTTCAATGCCAGCTCATCCTACACTGGGCTTGGCCTCTGCAACAAACAAATATCCGAGCAAAGACTATTCAGAATGAAAATTACTTATTTGTATGAAAATGTCAGACATTTCCTAATGACGGTTTCTCATAAAAATATCACTAAGACCTTACCCTTGGACCCATTTCATGAGTAATTTCAGCAGGTAGGACTCAATTACTGCTGTTTTCCCAGGATTGTGAGACTAGCACCTTTCATTTCTCTGAAATTCCATGGGAACTTCCATGTAGCTAATGCCACACGTTAGCATCTGTCAAAACACAGCCATCCTATCGAGCAGTCTCTCTCCTTCTTGCTCTTTCACCCAGTTTCCAACACATTCTTGAGCAAACACGGTGTAAATACTCATCAGCATTTTTGGTTCTTCCAATATGCTAATACTCACTGTTTAAGGGGGTGTGGTATGTAGGTTTGAGTCATGTGGATTTGATTAGTGAGACTTAATCGACTGAAAATTGTATGTTAAACATTGCTATCAATATTGACTTTTACTTCTTTATTTCCAAAAGTGGTGCAGCAGGCATTTCTATTTTTAAGCAGGGTATATTCCTAATATAACAATCACATGACATGCAGAATAAGGCTTTGCTGCAGGGCAGAGCTGCATCTGTTATCTCAAATATGTAAGCTGTGACTATCATTTTGAAAGCAAAATTATCTCAATGTACTAGTCGTGCATACAATTTTCCTTCACTTGAAGTAGATTTCGGTTGACTGTCTGTCCTAACTGCAAAGGAATTTGAGCAAATTCTCAGCACTTTGGTTCAAATTCATACCTGTGCAGAGAGATTGCACAGACCAATGTGTCATTCAAGTCCCACTGTGAATCTTGTCCCTACTCAGTTCCTAAAAGATGTTGGGAGAGGAAGGTGCTCAGCATGTTAGACAAGCAAGCACTTTCTCTATCATACAATCTTTTCAAATTGGCACCCAGAAAAAAGTATTAATGGACATACATTTTTACCAATACCTTTAGTAACCTGAAGCTTCAGTGGTGGTAGTGAAGGTATTACAGCACCACAATAAGAACAGGGCAACTGTAAGCTGCTAGTGTTAATGCACAACAGTCAGTCAACTTTAACATTTGTGTACTAGAAGAACAACATAAAAATAACTCATGACAGTAGTAGAATAAGAAAAACATCCATGATACCAACACAGCTGGTAGATTTCACCACTTTGCATCAGTTCCATAGACAACAGACGGGGAGGAAAAAAAAGCATGTCAATTCACAGAAGCTCATTTCCCTGCTAGTAAAAGAATTTTAGGGTTGTACAGTCTCTCAAATGTCAGCCATCTATCTACTCCTGGTCTCAAGGTTTCAGTGGAAAAGTCCTGTGCACGGAACAAATAGTCTGTTCTCCTGCATATAGAAAATCTGAACCAGGAGGAAAATGCAAAGAGTAAAGGATAAGATGTTCCCACCCATTTGATTCCCAACAGCTAACAATCAAAAGCACATTAGCTGCTGTCAGTCACCATCACCATTTTTATAACACTGATATCTGTATAGCAGGAATTCAATCAACATATCAACTCAATTCACATATGTAAACACACAGAAGCCTTTTCAGTCATGATAACCCTAACTACAGTAGAGAGATTAAAATAGCTTCATTTTCACTCCTCCAGCTGCTACTCAAATATATTACGACTGAGAGAATTTAGAACAGCTGAAATAGTATCTTCAGTCTATAGGTAGTGAAGTAAAAGCACAATCTGCAGGATTAAATAAATATCATGCTGAGAAAACCACTATTGTCTACTTTATAGTGCCTGCCCCAGCAAGAAAGGAGACCAGAGAATACAACACTGACACTTAAATCACTTAATCTCAGAGAAGCCAGCACTGAAATGCAGTTCCCACAAAGAATGCCTCCCTCAGATAACTGAGGTGAAAACTACTAACACACGTAAGAGAAGAGAGGTTTTGTTTAATCACAGCAGTGGTTCCACGAGGTCGTGCTTGCAGGCATGGTTGGTTTGAAACTGGCCTGCCTGGGAGTGATCAGTGGGGTGGTACAATAACTTGTAAGTTGCCCTGAATTACTACGAACCATCAGTGTAATACCAACAGTAACAGTGGCGAGCCTTCAGCCAACTCTGCACTCCTTAAATGTTAGAATATTTCTGTGTTTTCATTTCAAACTGAGACAAACAGCTTGAGATTCAAATGTCTCTGTTAAGGAGATACAGCACACTTGCTTAACCCTGTGTTTAAGTCCATCACTCATTCACCAGTTTTTACTCCTAGGATGAGTTTGGCACACAATGCACTGGTCCGGGGATTTCTCACCACTCCCTCCACTCACACAGACACGTTTCACACTAAAACACTTGGCTGGTGTTGAGCTCTAGACTGCCGTGAGTACCACTGCACTTGCTGGGCTGTAAACACGCCGACAAGCAAGAAATTCCAAAGAGCAGGGAGATAGCAGGCATTTAACACAAAATATCCCAGCAGCATATGTTTAGATATAATGAGCTGTCAGTAACACAAGTAAAAAAAGTGGGCAGTATGTTGAATAGTTCATTTTAGTGCATTTCAGTTGTTTTGAAGAAATAATGGTGGAGCTGGTGGTTAACCACTGCTCTTGACATTTTACAGATGTAACCAAGGGCTTGTAATAAAACCATGAAGCCTCCTGCTGTGAATGCTGTCCATTATTTCTTGAAGCATCACTTCTCATATAGCTGGAAGAGGGGAAGACAGACAGTACACAAATAACGATGTTAAGGCACAAAATCACAAAGAGTCACAGCTCTCTACCTTTGGTGATACATTAGTCTAAAAGACACACTGCCAACATAAGGTAGTCCACAGGCCAGGGCTTAATAGCAGAACCTGAAGCTTAAGTTGGTCACACTTCATGTTAGAGTCCATTTAAAATGGTTTACAGAGGGTTAAATCTGTGGCTAATAGATTCTTTAATGGGTACTGCAAGCCATCGTAGCTTTTGTGGTGATTACAGATGGTTGCAGGTGGTTCCATGTACATCAGTATTAAGTGATAAAGATGGTTGTAAGTCACATTTGACCCTTCTATAAACAACCCATAATTATTTATTAAAATATCTAGTAATCATTTATTAACTTCCCATGGAACCCTTGGTTCCACTGCTGACAAGCTGTCATTTCTCACAACATCAAACTTCCATAATCATAAAACAAATAAAACAAAATCAGAAGCCACAGACCTTATGAAAATACTACCTAAAGTTACAGTTCTGTGGCCTGAGTTCTGTGAGATTACTTGAGTTACACATTCACTGTTAGGATTCCTTCTACCCATATACACATTTATTTGTCACTGAAGAGTTCCGCAGCGCTTAGTTTTGGTGAAATAAATTCACAATCCTGATTAAAGAGTCACTGTCATATTTGGTTATAGAGTATCCACACTACTTATATTATGCATTAAAAATAGACAGGCAGTACCAGCCCATAAATGGAAAGGATTATCTTTATCACTTGTGTATATACAGGACTTAGACACATAAAGGATCAAGTTTTCCTGAGAGATCACTGTCTTTGCCTGCAGAGTGTACATCACTGTGGAAAGTGCTTGGCTTGATTTTTAAAAGATAGGAAGCAGAACAAAAATCCAGTGCTCCACTTTCCCAGTGCTATGGGACATAGTCATGCTTTTATAACAGGATCATCCTGTCACTCCTTGTGAATATCAGAGATATATTTAGATAAAGTCATCAAATATTCGGGGCTGAGGACACCTGGGACATATTTAATCCCATCCTCTTTACAGATTTGTCTTCCTACTTCTGACAATCTCAAATATTAAAAATAATAAAAACGTGAGGCAGGCCTCAAAATGATGGTTTTATTTTTCAGTTGTTATTTTTGAATTATCTTAAAAAACTATTAGTTTTTATCGATGAGTAAATCATATTTTCCAAGCTTTTCCATCACATCCTCTGAATTGTAGGAGTTAGAACCTGGCTTTGCAAGTTCTCAAATGAAAGCTACTTTACTTCTGAAAAAAGCAGCAGGGGCCTCAAGGTTTGTTGTCCAATCAAAGGAGGTGGAAATATTGTATATTTTAACCATTTCTGAATACATAGTTTTCTTCCTAATTAAACCAGACATGATACCTAGCAGCTAAATCTGAGTTACAGCTGACTCCAAGAGAATGTTAAGAACCACACGTTCCAGACTTGCTAGACTCAAATAGCTAATGTAACTTCTACAGGTTCCTGTATACTGTCAGACAAAGATCCATCCTAGCCTCTTCATCATTGTTTTTTTTTTTGGTTCTACAAAGATCCAAGAAGTATACCAAAAAAAAAAAAAAAAAGGAGAAAATTAAACAAGTTGAAGTACTTTTAACTCAAAAAGGCTTGACTGAATTTGATTGAAGGACTGGGCAATGTTCCAAGGGTGAATGTGCATTTTATACTATCCAGACTACTTTGCCCTTTCCTTCACATAATGCTAATGAGTAACAGAGCAACTTGAAAATCTGAGCACTGAGGTCTGAATGCATTTGGGTTAGTCTATTCCAGTCTTAAAAAGGATTAAGAATTGGGAACCACAGCTCTACTGAGGTGTGGAGCTGCATTAATGGCTTTATGTGTAATACTGAATCACTAGACCTGTTCCTGAGATTCTTAAGTATCAGACTACATTTGATTCACGTCTCAAATAATTAGACTGAGCATCTAGAATTCAGCAGAACACAAAAGACCAAAGGTGAGTTATCAGGTATTAGGCAAGAAAATGTCTGTATACTCTAGCTACACTATGTAAATTGCCTGATTCTTGCAAACTGTCCAAGAAGGAAATCAATTCTGAGTATGTTCTTAGTGCTCCTTATGAGCCAAACAATATTTTTATCTCTTCTGAGGAAAGTGGCTAACATAATGGCTGTGGAATAATTTTCCATGGAGAGGCTCTATTAAAAATTTATAATATTCTGGAGTATCTCTTCTAAGATAACAGTGATTTCTATTTTGGGACAGGAAGACCATGTAGTTAACTCTTTCAGAACAGTTTTTTTTCTGCAGGAGCTATACTGGTATGTTTCCTCATGCAAACATGGACATTAATGGATTCTCATCAGATGATTACATCCTATTTATACTTCTCTTATTCAAGGGGATATTTTCATCCTCAATTAAAATTGACCCAGCTTCTGTCAAAAGGGACAGTCCTTTCTTACCCTTCAGTTGCATATATGCTTGCTACTCTTCTTCTGTAAACACTTGTGCTTTTATGACTGAGAAGAGATTGAAAAGAAAGAATGAAAATTAACCCAAGACATTGAAAAGAGATAGTTTTCATCAAGATGAATACCTGCTCTGACTGCCAACAAAGCTCTCTGAGTGCTGACAGGAGAAAAGACATTAGACATGCAATGAGAGTGGGGATATCCCACTTGGTGTATGTATGCACTGATATTGCTTGAAAGTAATCATGAAAGTGCACCCTGGCATAATTTCCCTTTCTTTCTCCCCTTGAGATCTGTTTTTCTTTTAAAACTCTAACATACAACCTGAGTAATTCCCAATTACAAAACAAGAAATTTATATAGGAACATAAAATTCAGGTGACTTTTTTTTCCCAAGGGTAGCAACTTTTTGCTACCAAGATGAATTCTTATAAAATACAAACTCTTTGATTTATGCATCGGTTCCAAAATAGAGATTAATTAGATTAGCGTTATTGTTTTCAGGACAAATGATGACAGTTGGGTTACATAATGCTAATACTTTGTTTTAATTTACCAGTGGATACCTGCTGAGGGACTGGCTGTTGTCAAGTTTTCTTAGTCACTTATTTCAACACAACTTGAGATTGCATTTCTGTAAAATTGTGACAGACAGGAAGCATTCACAGCACTTCAGGCTCCTAACTTAGGTGATGAAGTGAGAAATTACTTTCTAGATATCTGTAGAGTCAGTAGAGACAGAGAATCTTCTCTAGAGTTCAAGTCAAAGCAGTTGCTTAATGAAAGCACTGTAAATGACCAAGGCAATCTCTTGCTTTTGCTTGTGATCCTACAGAGAAAGATTTGGTTTAAAGGAAAAAAAAAAAATAAAGATTGGCTTTATCATGTTAATAAAAACAATGAATGATGTATCTTAGATCTTAGTGGAATGAGTTGCATAGTCCCAGGTTTCACACTGTATTTGTTTGAAGGGATTGGATGGAAATGCAATAAGATAGAGAGAGTGGTGCTCATAAATCACTGGAACTAAGGATAAGAAGCTTTGCTTTTCAATTCAACAAGCTGTATGAAGGAAAAGGGGATTTCCAGAAACCTAGGAACAAACCACTTTGGAATAAAGTAACTTTACTGGGAAAGAGGCTTCCCTAGCCTTTGACCAATGCCTCTGTCTATTGAAAGCAGACCAATAGCATTGCACCACCACTTTCTGCCTTCTTGACCTTTGTTCCAGATCATCAGGAATCCTGAGATGATGATGTTGAAAACTGTCCATCATTTGGTCATGCTTTGTATTTTTCTGCTTTTTACATTTTTTGTCTTCTTCTTTTTATTTTTTCAATTAGCTGAGAGATGGGTGAGGCTTTTGTACTTTGATTACAGAGTGTGAAAATGTGTTGTATGTACGAATGTCTGAATGATCCCATGACATCTGCACAAGGAAGACATTAGATAAAGGTTTAAGTATTCTTGAAACAGTCTCATAAAAATATTCAGTACAATGTGTCCTGTATTCTAGGTTTAACATCTCTAAAAATATATAAAGCTGTCAGCTGTTACATTCCTACTAATCAGAGAGTTCTTTTAAGACCAATAATGTAATATCTCTACCAAGGGGAAAATGAAGGAAAGGGTTAGCCATTGCAATATAAATTCAGGAGTGGAAGCTTTCTATTTGGCTCTGATTCTGTGGTTCAAAAATAAGACACTAGTTTGATTTTGGCAGAAGAATACTCAGCCACCCTCAATTTACATTTGGTTGACCCAGTTAAGATGATTTTTGCAAGGTTTCCAACTCTGTGAACAGTCATGCTCCTAAGTAGCTCTTCAGGGTTTATAAAACTCACTGCTACTAATCCAATATTGAATTCTAAACTAGTATTTAAACCATCTCATTGATTTCCTCATGGTGTGATTTGTATTGGTCTGTATTGCTTGTGTTTTGTTTATTTGTCTGTTATGATCAGTAGCCTAGCACTTGTGACAGTATTTTCTTAATGTTAGCTTAGTTACAATAAAATTCATAATAAGGAGTTTATGTTTCATTACAGCAATTACGTGTTCTGGAATCTTTCAGACTCTAGCTAGAAATAAACAGGTTGACCTGAATGCCATCACCAAGTGTGGACTCTCATGTGGAATTCAGATCCATTGTGTTATGCTGACTGTATCATCAGGACAGGCCTTGTAGCTAATGCTCAAAGAAGATTAACAGAAATTCAGATTCAGATTTTTTTCCCTGCTCTGTTGGAAATGTACATGAAAATCTTTTTTCTTGCATTACACTTGTCCCAGACCAAGTATTATCTCAAACAGAGCTGATGTAAATCTACAGTTAACCTGTGTGTAGCTAAAAATGAAAAGCCATGGGTGCTAGCAGCACTTGTACTTTGCACACAACCAGTTGCCTCAGGCCACTAGAGGCTACTGCAGGCTAGTAGTAATACTCATTTTCCAGACTCTTCTGCCATTTATTGATTAAAAAGAGAGGGCATAGAAACAGAGGTTAACACACCTGATTTCTTCAAGTAAATTGAAAAAACCTACAATTAAGGACATGTCTATAAGGGATGTCTTTTTTTTACTCCAAAAGATTTATGCCAAGAGTCTTAACAGTGGCATCAATTAAGAAAGTTGGGGGGTTTGGGGTTTTTTAACTAAATACATTTATTAAGCTTCAACTACCCATGTGATCAAGGTCTTAGAATAAAATTTAGAATTTCTCCTTCCCGACTCTCCAAACCTCACCAAATGTTCTGTTTTGTTTCCAGACAAGTTTCTATAGAAATGCAACAGAAACAACTCTTGCCACGGGCTTTCATGAATCTTTTAAACCAAGTCAAATTATATCAGACTAGACTTAAACCAAGGCAAGTTATATTAGGCAAGACTTGGAACCCCTCAGATCTATTTTATATTCTCTCTCATGTTCATAAAGGTCATGGAGAGGTCATAAAGGTCAGGTCTATATGTGTTCTGTACCTTATAGACATTTTTTACTTTATTTTACCTCAGATGTTACCTACAAAGAAAAACGGCATCTATACTAAAAAAAGGTATCCAGACCTAAAGAAGTTCATCTTTCTAATGCACGTTGGTAACAACACTCTTCACTTCTGAGAACTGGATAGTAGCTTATAAAAAGCAAGAAGAGAGAAAGAAAATATCATTCCACTTTGGACGGTTAATATTCTTACCTAGGCTATGATTTCAGGCCTTTGACAAGTGAATAATAAGCATAATACAAAAGTAATCATTAGCAGCGTTATGCAGAGCTGTTCACCAGTTAATGAAACTATTTGACATTAGCTCTTAAAGGAGACTTTTAAAAGAGATGAGCTGCTGCAAAGGGGAGTTAAAGGGCATATGGCAGAAAAAGGATTAGGAACTCTAAAGCTAGAGAAATAACATCAAATTGTTGCTGCAAATTTACTAGCTACTTGATGCTAAACATTCGCAACAGGTTCAGTTAATAAGCTAGCTGTAGAAAGTTAACCAGTTTTTAGATATTGAAAATGTTGATGTTAGGGGTCACTCCAATACCAGACTTTCTCCCTACATTGTGTTTGCACAGGGGCCAGTATAATTGAGACACAAAAGCTGGGCTTTTTTTCATGCAAGTGAAGAACTCAGGACAGATAATAGTCCACGTGCACTGATACAAAGGAAACTGAGTCAGTTTATGCAAACTTTTAGGTCATTGGTCCAACTGCCTTAGTGACTGCAAAGACCCGATTTTATTTACAGTCTTTTTGTTTAGAACTCCCTGCTCTCAGTTAGTCAGCTGCTGTTTCAGAGGTTTCCAGTTCTACTCTCTGAAGCAAGCAGGTTCCCTCCCCCGCTCAAGATGGCTTTATCTTATCTTGTTTTACTCTCATTTTTCCAAATAGGCTGTGTAGATACCACTGGCAAAATCATGATATTAGTATACTTTAAGGTATGGAGGTTATCCACATCACAGTACAGATCAGGAGAGAAATTGGACCACAACTTGCACAGGGATTTATCACCAGCTGGAACTGTTACCAATGAATGACCTGAGAGGAGCTGCATCTTCCTCCTGGAGAACTCCTGTTAGCCCAGGGCAATGCAAGTGCTGCACTAAGAGGCATTGTCTCCGTGCTCTGGCCACGTTAGGCTGCAGGAACAGCCAGGTGCAGAGAGGTGCACACCACATGCTACTGGCAGCGTCAGTCTGGAGGAGATCCAGAGACAGCTGATGGCTGAGCTGTTCAGGATCCAAATGGAAAAATCCTACTGAATGGAACAGATGTTAGTGGTGCTGGAGGTTTGAGACAAAGGCTATGTCTGAATCGAAGTCAAGTTTGGAGTTATACATGCTCTGACTAGGACAATAATGTATTGGCAGTCTCCAGGGTAGAAAAGTAATCCTGGATTTTTGGATCAAAAAATTGTTTTTCAGTTATCCATGAGCTGCCATTTTAGCATGTTTTGAGAACATTGTGGACTGTAACCTCTGCTCCTATAAGTGAAAAAAACACCAACGGAAAAGGAGTTGCATGACATGTTACTAGTAATGAGTTTGGCTTTAAAATGTCATCATTACTGATACAAGTATCACAAGGGCTGTCTAAGCCTTGACACTACTGCAAAAGCAAAGAATAATATTAATAGATCTCATTCTCAGAGAAAAAAAAAATGGTAGCAATTTGCTAATCCTTTGGGCTCTCACTCCTGAACTTTTTGGTGAACCAGGTCAGGCTGGGCTGGCCAGACAGTGTATTACTCCCATTGCAATGTCCTTTTTGAAGTGTATTACAAAGCAGGCTATAACTCTAGTACAGTGGTATCTTCCAGAGAAGGTACAAAAAGGGATTAGTAAAACTGGTAGGTTACATTTTAAACTAAGTTCATGGAAAGAAAAAAGATGCTTGCACAATGAGACAGAATAACATGGACAGCAAGTCTGTAGGAAGAGCATGGTTAGAAGCTGAGCTACTCAAATATCTCTCCTGTGTCCAAAACAAGGTATGCTGATGGAAGAAGCATTTTGAAATTTTCAGTGTCCTTGCTATGAAATAGCAAAACTATCCATGCAAGTCACTGGTATGCAGTAACATGCAGTCACAGAAGAGGATGGATTTCTCAGTCTGATATTGTGGCTGGGTTTGACGTTTGCATTGTTTTGGTCATTTCAAGATATATGAAATTCTCTCATGCTCTGTGTAGATTTTAGCAGGATCTTCATTACAATTAGCCTGGGGAAAAAAAGGGCACATACAATGGCCTGAACTTTCTTGCTTCAGTAAAAAAAAAAAAAAACCACTTATCAGCAAAAACCGTATTTTTAATGCAAATGTATTCTTGTACAACTCCAGTGCAACTGAGATGAGACATTCTTCCAAAAGGAAAAGAAGAGCCTGCCCAGTAGATAAAAAGAACAAGACACTATCTTAAAACAAGAAAAATAACTAAAGTATCTGGAAGGATTAAATCTTGTGGACAAACTCTCCAGTCAAAACAAAGCTGTCCTTTTGTAAGTTATTTTGTCAAATGTAAAAACAGAGCTTATGTTGTCTCAAGTCTTCCTGTTGTTTTAAATACCAGCTTCAAAGAGCATTAAATATAGCATATATATTTTGATTTGTGTTACAGAACATAAGCAATACATGGAAATCAGCAAGAAGATTGGGATAAAGGGAAATGTAATTTCCAAGATCTAGTGCACTGCAGCGTGAAACTAGATGGTTTCTGGTTTGGTTCATATGTTTATGGGATTCTGCTCTGTGCCTTTCTTTTCCTTTACACGGAATTTGCACAAACTGAAAATGCAGTTTTCAACCCAGGTGAATGACAGAGGCATTTAATTCTACTTCATTCCTTTCACCTCTATTCCGCAAGGTACTAAGGCACAAACCTAACTTTCAAACATAGCCCTTAGTACATAACTAATGTCTCACTGTCCTCATCCAGTCCTAACCACGTGTTCAAAACATGTTGCTGAAGAGGGACAAACTTAACCATGTGCCTAACCAATTTTTCAAGTTAGGATAAGTTCAAATGTAATCAGTTAGAGCTCCCTGAAGGCTAATCTGTAGTAAATTTAAGAGGTAACATTCATATTATAAATAGAAAGCAGATGTGACTTAACAATTTAGTAATGGTTTCATCTTTGCATTGTTTTGTCAAAATAAGAGTAATTACTACAGGCAAAACTGGAGAACTGCTGATGAAATGCATTTTCATTTCCTGTTGAACTTGAATCTCAAAGTATGGTACCCCAGTTCTTGCTAGAATATATGCCCGTGGAAAGAAAATTTCCAGTGTTAACACTGGACTTTTCAATAGAAGATTACATAAAGGATGGTAGTAATAACTGATTTCAAACACCTCAATAACCAAATCTCAGAGACTGTGTTATAATGATTAATTCCAGGTCTCATTAAAGAGGAAAAAAATGGAGAGAAAACTCCTAATCACAAATGTGAAACAGGTTCAAAACCTTATACCCATTTCTCTTTGGTGTCCTCTAATCTAGAGAGGTTCCTGATACAGAAGCTGTGATAATTGTTTAAATCATGGATGTTATCAATAACTGTAATTGCACAGTCAGTCACTGAGGGCAGCCCCTAGTTTGAGAGGTGAGAGGTTTGAGGATATTTGAGGACAAAGAGGATGTTTCTCAGAAGCACTAATAACATTTACAAACACATGTGGATAATTATAAGACATTAATAGTTGTGCTATATCGCTCAAATTTATATTATGCAGATGAGGTTTTCATAAAAAGGTACGTGAACTGACTTTTAGTGAGAAGTGGTTAAAGGCTAGAGATTTACATTTGGAAATGGTTGAATTTTCACCCAGACAGACCTATGTGTGCAACTTGAAGCAGCCATTTCAAGAAATCTTATCCATCATTTACAAAGCTCACCATACCCTTTGATGACTCTTTAATCCCTGTGAGGGTCAGGGAGGAAAAGCTTTCACTACGAAATACAGAGAAAAAAAAGGAAAATAAAAAAAAAAAATGTGTACAATTCTTCCACATTATAAAGTCAGTGAGGAGAAGTTCCTGCTGAGATGGTGGCTGGCAATTCACTCCGGATTTCCAATGGCATTCCCCAGCCTATACCCACTTTTAAGAAGCTTTCAGACATCACTGTTGCTAATAGTAGAATTAGTGTTGTCAGTTAAGTGATTTTTACTTTGCTCATCCCTTGGTGATGAAAATAATAGCAAAATCCAACCGTAGGGAAGGTCTTCACATGCCATTATTGTCTATCACCTTCGAAAGTCAGTACTTCTTACCACACAAACACTAACTATGTACATCTCCACATTGAGCCTTTAGGATCTAAAGGAAAAGAAAAAATCAGTGTTGTGGAGTGACCCGTCTGTTACAACATTCCCTGACAAAATCCCATGTTTTTATTAATACTGAAGAAAAAAAGATGAATAGAATGCAATGTGCCAGGATAGCATTAGAGAGGGACAGTCACTGAGGTTAGATTTTTGGCTTTCATTAAAATCAGAGGAATGAGGAAACTGAAACATCTTCAATACAAACCCTTAGTTCAGTCAAAACTCACTGAGAGGCAAAGAATTTGAAGTAACTTACCCTTGTAGCAGAAAACGAACACACAGGAATGAAAGAAAACAACCCTTTGTTAACAGTGATCCTTATTTACATACTTGGGTCAACGTAAAGGAATTGTTAGTAATTTGTATGAGCATGTTGCTCTGTATCATTAGGGTACAGAGACAAGTTTCTAACCCAAGAGAAAGAGTAAAACTTTAATCACAGTTGCCTGAGTTCAGCCCAATGCAGGAAAGGAATGTCATGATTAACATAGTTAGCCTAGGCACAGGTGTCCAGAAAACAGATTTAATAGAATCACAGAATGGTAGGGTTGGAAGGGACCTTTAGAGATCATCTAGTCCAACTCCCCTGCAGAAGCAGCTCCACCTAGATCAGGTCTCATAGGAACATGGTAATGTTGAAGTCCCATACTACATCCTCTCTAACCACTCACGTTTTCCACAGTTTAAGTCAGATGACCAAAACACTTATATACCTTTAAAAATGTCATCCCCTTAGTTCTTTATTCTGCTTTTTACTTCCTTGGAGCAAATGTTTCTCTCTCAAGGATGAGATTTTCACTATACTCTTTTTTTTTCCTAATCTACACATTTTTTGTACTTAGTTGTCAACAATATATTTCAGTACTTCCTGTTTTCCTTCAAGTAACACCATGAGTAGTGAATGGCTATGATCTCTTATGAAATGTCATTATTTTTCATCTAAAACTAAAAAATCTATTGTTTTGGAGACTATTGCATTTTCTAGCCAATTTGTACTGTCTCATTTTCCATCATTTGTCCCCAGTAATGACATTGCTCAGCCCTTAAATAACATGATTCATAGCTTTTAACATATTTTAATTGTTTGTAATTGACTTTCAGATCTCATAAATATTGATCTCAACCCTTCTTTCTTCACTAGTTTTCTGTCTTAGTTCAAGATTTGGATGCTTTACAAAAGAAGGCAGTGTCTTCTCTGGGACTGATGTCCCTATCACTTGGAAAGGCCTTAGCTTGTTATTTTCATTAGAATGCCAGTTCCATGCATCTGAACTGCATTGCATTTTGTTGATGGGTGGATTTGGTATTCTGGAGAGTTCTTCCAGAATGTGGTTTGTGGTTTGTATAGATGGCCTGGAAAAAGTAATGTGGCAGAAAAGTTACAAAGTCCCCTGGGGGTTGAGATGAAGTCTTACGGCAGACATGTGCTAGAGTGGTTCTGATGCTTTTCTAAAGTACTTTGGGGTAAAAAGTGGTCCTGGAACAGCTTAAATACCAGAAATTACTTGTATGATCGACGGGTGTATTTTCCACCCTCCCCCCAGCTGATGCTCTTTTCCCTCCCCCCAAGTGCAGCTGATGCTCTTTTCCAAGAAATGTGAAGAACAGATTTCTCTAAATTGAAGATGATGGCTTTGTTTCTCCAGATAAAGCATGGTTTTCACAGATGAGTATTTAAGGTAATTCAATGAATACTTTCTCTAAACACTATTTGTTTGCAAACTCTTCATAGATTCTCTATGAGGTTCAGAACTGGGATATGTTGTCTATTCCACAATCGAATAGCCTCCTCTTTCAGCTTTCACTCAGAACTTGCATTTTATTTTCTTACTAAGGGTAATTTTGGATGCTGGCCTGATACAGTCATTTACGAAACCTGTCTTTCAGAAAGGTGACATAGACTCAAATGGGTCCATAAGCTGAATTCATGAAGGATAAAGACACAAATGTTTTCCCTTTATGTTTCTCCATCCCTTGATAATAAGCTCTTTACCTGAATAATCAAGAATAGCACATTTGTGTTGCACGCTGAGGAGTTCCTAGAGAACTGCTCAGCTCTCTTCCCTAAATACTCCACAGCACTCTAATGCCTCTTACACTTGGAGTTGTTTTCAAAGCTTTGATTTTAAAAAAAATTCTGTGAGAAGCGAGGGAGTAGTTTTAAAAAGGAGTAGTTACTGCAAGTCAGCTGCAGGTAGCAACATTTAAACACACTGTGGCTTTCATGTCCACTTGATTTAGACACTTTTCATCAAGGACTCTACCTCTTGGTGAACATGGAGGGTTTCTAGTGTTTTCATTCCATTGATAATCACGAAGCAGAGGACAAGCATTAACCAATCACAAGTAATATGATTACTGTAAAATCACCGGGTTTCTAATAAACAAACCGGATTTGCTATCTTGAAAAAAAGTTGCATGATTTAAACAAACAAATGTGACAAAATGTTACTGACTGATACAAAAGGAGAATGTTGTCTCAATCTTACTCTAGACATGCATTCCGTTTGTGCAATCAACATAAGTTTCTTGTTTTCCTCATGTCTGTCATTTTACAGTTTTGACAAGTAAACATTAAGTAAAGAAACATAAATATGAAGAGGTCTGGTTTTGCTATTGAGGTTGGGAAATAACCAAGCTTACTAAAACAAGATTCAATCATAGATACTTCATTGCACATTGCCTGTGCTGTAGGCCTTGAAAACCAAAACGGCTGTTATAATTAAACGTGTCACTTCTCCACTGGAAAAAATCGTGCCTGTGAATGAATACAAGGGCTATGCTATCCAAAGAAGAGCATGAGAATGTGCCAGTGTAGCAGAGCCAGTGAACTGTGAGCCAGCAGGGCCCACCCAAAGAGAGATTTTGCAAGTGGGAGAATGAGTCACAGCACACTTACACAACCTGAATTTGCATACTGGCCTAAAGGGAAGAGTAAGAGAAAGACTTGAACATAGCTTACACATACATAAGCAAAGCCAGTGCAGCTAGAAGAGAAATAAGAGCTTGTATTGCATAGTATTGGAGTGGAAAATGGCAAAGTTGCAAGAGGACTGACCTATGGTACTGAAGAGAGAAAATTAGGGGGTAGCTGTTAGTAGCATAGCCCAGTGGGCTCAAGGAAAACACCTCCTGGGTTACCCTAAGAGCACATCTAGCAGCAGCTCAATACAACTTCAGAGAATATGCTTGTAATATGTCACTGTTTGACATTACAGGCTGTCAGGTACAAGGACAAGGTGTGCCTCCTATCTTCCAGGCTTTTTTGAGACTCTCATATGGCCATTCACTCTGGCTCAGAACAGCTTGGTGGGATATTAACTAGTTCATGCCTACAAGGAAGTGTGGCTCTCTATCCTCTTTGGATGGTCCTATGTAGAAGCAGGTACAGTTGCACAAAAGTCAGGTTCAAGTGGATAAAAAGTGTATTTCCTCATTTACCTTTTTAATTTTTCTTAAAGCAACACCACAGCAAATTTCAGTTTTGTGTACAAAAGTTCTTCTCTTTGATCAATAAATACTTCTCAAGAGAAAAATCCTACAATCACAAATCAGAGGGTTTTTTTCATGGAGACATCACAGTGTTCAGTGACCTGATCAGTGCTGTACCCAAATGTCTACCATTAACCACTTTCAACTGCTCCTCACTGCACCACTAAGACTTCTTTTGAACACCACTTTCAAAAAAATAGGGTGAGGTGACATTAACTTTGAATTCCTATGGGCAAAACATAACAGGTCATGCAATTTACCTTCTGTATCCTTGTTGTTATCATTACACAATGTAGTGATGTCACAAAAATGCTTTATTACTGTTACAATGAAAGAAAAGTTGGAAAACTGTTGTTTCATACCAAGTGAAACAATTGTCTTCTTTCCAGACTCAAGGAGTGTTTTGTGTTGTTTTTGTTTAATCGGTTTGCCATTTCCTTAATTTGTACTGTAAAGTACAAAACAATATTTAAATATTAAATTCCAAATTAAGGCAAGTAAGAAAATTCCTATCTTTTAATCCAAATTGAAACTTTCAAACGGCAATATTTCTTGCAGAACAAAAAAAAAAAGTCATGTTTTGGTCAGCTTTACATTTCCATTTATCAAAAAATGACAGTAAGCAAACAATACAGTTACTGGCTGTCCTGCAAAGGGTGTTGTCAATTTTCACTTTGCAGGTCCCCAGTCTGAATTAATCTCAAATGCCAATGGTTAGACTTGGACTTGTATCAAGGGAGAAGAAAAATGACAATGACACCTGCTTCAGGCTTTTTTCTAACTTGATTTTGGAATGAGAGTGATCACCTCTTAATGTTACCACCTTTCCTTAATGTGGCATCATCAAGGCTATCTAGAAATGTGGTATGAAGTGTGGGTCAGGCTTTTTTCTCTGCTATTTCTATCACTGAATTGCTTTTGTACAGATTTCCATATTATAGACTGCATTAATTATTCATTACATCATTTCTGTGCACAATTCTTGGTATCTAACTCACTGTTCATTTTGACTAGACACACAGGTCCTTGATTAAGTAACCATGTCCCTTAGTATCAGCTACTTGGAAGAAATAGGATTCTGAATTAGGAATTCACTCTCTGTGACACTTCTGTGATATTTATTTGAAAACTGTAGGAAAAATAAAGGCACTTGTTCTTGAAAATGAATATCAGGGACCAGGGAACACTTAAAAGTCAATGTTTCTAATATTCAAACAAATAGCCAAGGAAAATACCGAACTATTCCTACAGCACTCTGTTCAGGTTACTGTGTTTATAAGTATTTGTCCAGAGCTCAGAATTCTAACCACTAACTTTTCTTACATAGAAATAGTACTAGATTCTGAACATATTTTTCTATATAAAGTAATCAGCTGCTTCTCCTTGCACGAGGAGAGGTTTAGATTGCAGATTAGGAAAAACTTCTCCAGTTAAAGAGTTGTCAAGCATTGGAACAGGCTGCTCAGGGAGCTGGTGGAGTCCCCATCCCTGGAAATGTTTAAAAGTCATGTAGCTGAGGTGCTGAGGGACATAGTTTAGTGGTGGGCTTGGCAGTGCTAGGTTAATGGTTGGACTTGATGAAGGTCTTTTGCAACCAAAATGATTCTATGGTTTTATGATATGAGAATAATCAGTATCAGTTAGGCTCATGAAAATATCAGTAATGTGAGAAGTTCTAAACGGTATGTCACAAACATGCTTAATTTTGAAAAGCAATGATTTGATTACTGAGCAGTATTTTTTAAGCTTTTGACATGATATTTTACCTCTAAAGACTTCTTAATGGCTCATTCACTTTGGACACCTTACCATATACTTTGATTTGTAATATAAATAAGCAGGTCACAGAGCTACGTGATAAAAGAGGCATGTTAAATAAATATGTATGCCACACGAGACAGAACCCAACAAAAAAGCTCTTACAGAGCAGTATTCAAGAAGAGCATGATGACACTGCATAGATGGATGATCTTGGGCTTGATGATGCACAAAGGGAACAGCAACGCTACTCTTGCTGCATGGAACAGTGACTGGAATTGACCCTGATCCAAGATTAGCAGCCGGGCATGTCATCAAAACCTTGTACATAACCACATGACAAATGTCAAAGAGCAGACACGGGATGAATGCATCCTAAGAGTCAGGATAAGCTGCCTTTATAACTGATGTGCAGTCCTTATGCCTCCAGGATTAAATAAGATGAGTTACAGGGTGTGCTCAGTCATTGCAGCACACATTCAAACAGCTTCTGTGATCTTTATTCTCCTTTTATGTAGTTTAGCGCTGGAGCTCTTACTGTGTGTACTTTCAGTGGAAGGCAAATTGATCTTCATTACAGATTTTAAGATCTTTTTTGATTGACTTACTTGGACTGTTTTTACCACAAAACACCAATGTAACAGGGAACCAGCCACCTGTAATAAAATATTGCCATCTCCAGGAAGCAGTTATTCTGCACCTGCAGAGCTTCCCATTCTAAAATTCAAAACACCCCAACCTGATGAACTTGGGACCATAAAAAGTAAGGACACAGACAAGATCTTAGGAATCATGTCCTACGTCATAAGCAATGTTTGAAAACCTTTTACAAATTGTTTTACAGCTTATGCAAAATGATGGTATTTCTTAAACCCATCTCAAAGATAAGATTTATGGATGAGTTTATAATTAATATTGGCTCAATTTCAAGGTATAATTTGAAGCTTTATCTTGCTTTAACCCTTTGTCAATATCAAATCAATCATGGAACAATAACTTCAAAATGAATTGGCCAGTGTTTTGCGTTGGCCAGTGATCTAACTTGCACTATCCTGAGAGTTCTTTGTGGAGTAAATTTTCCTCATTCATAAGAGGAACAAATAACAAGGGACAGTGTGCCAAGAGAGTAACAAAGGCCTGGCTACTTGTAGTAGGAGTACTTCAAATGAATGAAATATGAAGTTTTAAAATTGACCTTTTTAGTTTAATGTTGCTTTTCGCAAATTAAATATTGTGGACTTTTTATCTTTGCAAGAAAAATTAGACTTGATTTACGTCTCTCATTTAAACAGCTCCCAAAATAGAGAAATAACTAAAAATCCCTTATTTGAATTCCACGGAGACTTTCCCGAGTCTAGTAACAGAAATGCCACAATAATAACAGAAGAAATAGAGAACTGTGAGAAGTCCAATCTTAGCACAATCAGGAATCCACTATTTTAAATTGCATGGATCTCTGCCAGTGCAAAACTGATTTCTTAAGAACTGCACCAACTCATCTGCTTGACAAATGAGATCATAATCATATAAAATGTCCATAAACAAAGTTCTATGACAAACTGTCGGCATAACACTTATCGTTTCTTGTCTGGAAAAGAAAATATTTAAATTGCTTCTGCTATTCCTTTTGGTAAAGGAGATGTGATATAGAATACTTAATCCATGAAATAGGGAAGCACATTTGTAAGATGAAGGTTTTCCACCAGCACAGGCCCAGCTGAATCAGTCTTGCTAATTAAATCAGGTGACAGAAAACTTGGAAGGCTGATAACATCTGTAACTTACATGGTCTAGGTAAGGAAGGAGAGGGAATCCCTTATGAAATCTTGAACGCTGGACCTGGACACTTGGAATAAGTCTTGGAAGCTGTCCTACTAACAGTAGGAAAAATGTCTGAAAACCCCATACAAGTGGCAGATGGATTTCACTGTGGAAAAATCTAAGTCTTATGGAAACAGAGATACAGAATGAGACTACATAAAGGCTTCCCCTGATGCTATATTCCACAGAGATGTCTCCCTTAGTTTGAAAATGAAAAGTCATACAACACAAATGCAGGTAAGGTGGTAGGAAACCAACATTTCCTAGGCTAAAAGTACCAAGCTTAGCATGGGCTGAAATAGCAGAGGTTTTCTGAATTCTAGCCAAGCCTCCTGCTTGCAGTTCTCTAGGTTATTGTCGGCAGACAGTGCTTCTCCTCTTACACACTCTTATTATGGTCAATGATGGTTCATATCAAGTAATTCCTACTGTAGATAACAGAACTAAAACAATCAGCAAGAAACCCTGGGTTTTCATCACCTTTCCATCGACTATAACAAACTGAGTCCTAAGTTTGTTTAGGGCTGAAATAAACTGACTACATTATCTGCACTCTTTTCCTCCCATTGAGCTAAATTGGGAAGCCTCAAATTAGCCTTTTAGCCCTCCATCCAGCTCATACATATGCTGAGCAGCCTATAGCTCTCTCATTACCATTGCCCCATGTGTTACATGTTCTCTGACACACAGCAGGAGACAGACTGAACTGTTGCATAGTTCCCCACCAGCATTGTTATTTCAGGCAGTCCTGTACATGGCAAATGATGTTTGTTAGGCTTGTGAGTAGTAGCAATATCTAAAGCCTTCAGTGCCCTTGAGAAACGTGAAGCGACAGTGTCTTCTTGTGAAACTGATATTACATGAAAATAAGCAAGTGTGGCAAATTTGAAATCCAAAGGAGTTCTGCTATTTGCTCCAGTGGAGCCGGAATTTCAGCAGTGGCCTACGAATGTAAATCATATCAACTGTTATATTCCCAGGTTGGATGCTCTCCCTCAGTACAGACTGTCATAGTGGAGATAAAACAATGCTAAATAACTTAGGGCTCTTCCCTCTTTAACAAGCATACCCACATCCCTCCCTGTGAGCCTTCCCCAACAAGGTAGGCGAAACAAATCCATGTTGTGGATGTGGCCTTGAACACATAGCCTCTCAGTGCTTTGATGATCTAAGATACATCAAGGTCTGACCTTCCTGGCCTGTCATACTTACCTTACCTTCATGTCATTGTTATTACAGTAGCTGCCTAACACACTTTGTTTCTCCACAGACATTTGTCTCGTACTACACAACCCATGTAAAGCTGTGCAAACAGCTTCAAGGACCTTCTTCTGGGCATTACCTTAGAAAACCCTGTTATTCAGTGAGAGTGTGAAGCTATGAAGATCTCGCTTCACTACAACTTAACTTTGACGGTGAAAGGAGACAAGGGCCTAACAAGTAAAGCCAGAGAAGTAGATTTGTCTCCTTCTTATCTGTGAAGATAAAGATGAGACAAACTTGCTTGGAATCTTTTGTACTTTTTAAAGCACTTACCCCTCTGCACTTCAGCTGGATTACTATTCCCAACAGAGTGTTGAGAAACTATTCAGATAAAATATTTAAAAGCATAGATCTGGCAATTTTATATTGTGAGTTATGAAACCTTTATTTGGTTTCTACCTTTTATTAACCTCCAGGGTTCTCCTGCTGTCCCTAATGACATTACATTGCATCCAAATAAGACTCAAGCTTTTTACTGCGAGCTGTGCTATTGCTCGTGACCTGTTAATGCTAATGTTGAAATTGTGAGTCCTCTGACTGCTGATGAAGCCTCCAAAGACTACAGCACAATTTCCGCTTCACTGCTAGAAAAGAAGAAAGCCAGCACAGTTTGTACCAAAGAGATCACTTGAAGAATGTGCGTAGGGTTACTGCATTTATGAATAAAGCAGAGCATTATCATTTTTAATAGGAATTAAACAGCTAGAGGGAGAAGTAGGGCAATGCTGTGATCAGTGCAAAGGAAAACAATCTAACCATTTTAATTAACTGTATTTTAATAGCTTTAGTTATAATTGAATAATTTAAATACCAAGGGAAATAGTTAAATCTCCTAAAAGCCTTCTTTTTATTTACATTTTAAATACAGTTCATGGAGAAGGGATGACACTGTGAAGTCTTAAAATAAATGGGTGGGGAAAACATTACTAATTTCTGCAGCTGCTGGACCAACAGGAAATATTTATGGGTTCTTAGTCATTGCTCTCTGCAGGTGCTCTAGTCCAAAGCCTAACATATTTTCTACTTTTCTCCTCACTTCCTCAAAATATTACACAAGCTCTGGTGCTATGGCCCTTGACTTTTAGAACCATAAAATGCACAGAAAAACAAACGTGAAGCGTGGATCATCTAATGCAATTTTTACTCTATGCACCAGTGAAAAGGATCACTACAGAAAATAAAGCTGTTGGTCAATGCAGAGTTTCATTTAGACTTATAATAAACTGACACAAACACATTTATCTTACAAAGAAAACCAATACCACTCATAAGCAGAGCCCTTCCCTACTATGTCACCTGCAATGATGGAGATCATTAACTTAGATGGACAATACTGTGGAGATGCACTGTTTTGCAGAGTTAATCTGTTATGGGGCTCATGCTTCCTCTCACACAGACTTCACGGTTCCACTTACTCAGTTGCATTAAACTAGTTGAAGTCGGAGGGTCAGGAGTCCCTGTCCCTGCCACTCCACCTGTCTCTGAGACACACTGTACCATGCACTGAGCTCACTGTCCTAGAGTGGCCAAAGGCAAAAATGTCTTTGCAGGGTAAACACATAGTGATATCACTGTGATACAGTCTTTTGGCATTCAGCAATTTCTGCAATTTAGGGACTTTCTGTGCCAGAGGAAATATTTCTATGTTTAAATAATACAAACCAGAGTTTTCTTCCAGTGATGTGTCTACCTGACGTTTTATATTCTGTTAAATTTTAATATCCAAAGTATCTTATCGTGAAGTCTCTCTGTCATACATTGTCTTTTGCTAGTTTGACCCTTGCCATTACTGGAGGCCAGTTAGTTCTTCTATTAGAAGAGATAGTAAAAGATAATTTTCCAGTCACTTCTTCATGCTGCTTGGGATTTAGTAGATCTCTGTCATATCCTCACCCTCAATGATTTCTTTTCCAAACTGAAGAATTCTAGTCTACTTCATCTTTTGAATGTTCTTCCAGAACTTTGATCATCCTTTCACACACTTCTACTTCTCTAGTTGTCTTAAAACCTTGTCAAAACCAGAGAAGCTGTAACTGCAGACAGTATTGTGTTTCTGTTTTCCTTTCTCTGGTTTTTTTTTTTTTTTTTTTTGGACTGGGTATAAAATATAGAATATAGTACAGATCTACAGCATTTAGTAAGGACAGAGACAAGAGATGTAAGTAACAGTAGGGCCTGGAAAGAATTAAAATACATGTATAAACTAAAATGGCTGTATATTGTTCATCAAAATACATCAATCCAAACACAATCAACTTAGGAACAGATCTTACTATTTTTTTTACCAGGAGTTATTCATGACAACCTTGACTACATGAGATTCCTGTTAGAATACTGTCACTTAATGGAATTACTTAGTAAAATGTCCAAAAAAAACGTACCCAAACATCACCCTATAAATTTTGATAGGCTCAGATTTCTAATTCTGACTCACATCTTTCAAGAAACATAAAGAGCATATTGAATGTCAGTGTCATTGTTTTTACTGGGTGCCTGAAGTGCATTAGGTGCCTCACAGGCAAGTACAGAGATTGGAGTCTGTCTCAAAGTGCTTCCAATCTAAACATGCAAATTTGATTAGGATATTGGAGGGTGGATCCCATGTAAAAACAAGATGATCAGTCTGGTCTGGTTGTCATTTTTCATTAGAGGACATTTGGCAATACTGTAACTTTAAAAATTCATTTCTTCTAGATTTTCCCTTTGACTTCTAAAGACATTAACCCCTCATAATCATCAAGGTTAACAATATCCCCAGTTTTAGTTTTCTTTCCCTCGTCGTTGGAAAAGCCCTGACACACCACCTTGCTGTAGCATGCTGTACGTTTGAGCAAAACCAGGGAATAGGATGCTTTTGATGCTATGGATGACAAGCTGAAGAATACCACAACCGGGAACTCTTCACAGGATCCCAGAGGACGTTTGACTGCCCCAGCATACAGACTGACGTGAACCTCTAGTCTCATTTGCATCTTATGCCTTGCTATTACTGAAATACAAAATATGAAGAACCGTGACACGCTACTCCAACAAACTTTTTAGTATACCTCAAAGAATACTCATTTCTGCATTTTATTGTGGTCAAAGTGAAGTTTCACTGTTTCAGTTTCATGTTTAACAAGGAATATTTTGTGTACCGATTGTGAATTCTACTTGGCAACAATGCATTTGTACTATTCATTTTTAATTTCTAAATTCATCCAGAATATATGTATTTTCTTTTAATTCCAAGTTTTATTTCTGAAGTAGAGAAAGTCAACTGTGGACAATTATTATAAGTTGATAATACTATATATAACAGAAAAAGCTATCTCGGATCATAGCCAGATAGCATCAGGAAGAACAATGATATTCAGGTGGTCATTGGATGGGCACCTTTCACACTTACAAAAGATGCTCAGTATGGCCCTGAGAGAGGGGGACAGAAGTTTTAAAGAACAACATCACTTTGGAATGACTGCAGTAAGAAGAGACAGTGAAAAAATGGCAGCAAGAAGAAATTCCATACTCAGTGAGAAAGTGCAGAGGAGGAAATCTTGAATTCCTCAAAAGGGTCCAACATTTGTCCGAATAATATTAAAGAACAATAAGTGAAGGCAAGAAAAGGGATGATAACACTTTATTGTTTAGTGTCTGCCTATGTGCATTCAAATAATTTTGACAGAAATCCTGTGCAAAGCCCAGCCAGGCATAAGAGCCAAAGACAAAGGTGCCTCCACATTTGGAGCTTTAGGAAAAATATACGTTTATGCTGCTGAGGAATACGGAAAGTCAGAGGCAATCATGGAGGCCAAGGATTTCTAAGGATATGACAACATGTAGCCCACATCTCTCAATGCTCATACCATTCCACTAATTACATTATGCACATAAAGACAGTGGAAAAGTGAAGGGGAGGATGCAGTCTAGCTAAATACTACTATTGTCTTACAGGACTGGGAGCACAAACTAAGCCCACCATTTCAATTTGGGTGCCATAGCTCTCCCACTATCTTGTTGATTACATTTCTTCAGTCTTCCACTTCTTTCTCTTCCTCAAGCTGCTTTGGGAATCAAACAATACACTTGTTAGGGATCTGGCCTAATCCACAATGACACATCTGGTAGGTGTGGGTGGCACTCATTAGAATATGCTCTCCAATAAATGATCTGCTAAGGTTCTGACAAAAGAAATGCTTATTTTCATGATAAGGCACTTACTCCCTGCCTCTTCAAATGCACATCCTCCAAGATATGGCTTCAATCCAAACTGACATCTGAATTACAGTCAAGCATGACGCTGGCTTTTGGTTGTTAACGTGAAAGAGCGCACGTAAAAGCGGAACACAGAAATAGCCATTTAAAATACAGAAACACCATCAATGGTGAGGCCAACCCAAAGAAAGGAACAGTGTCATTAGTTACATACAGACAGAGTTTGCAAGAAAAAGATCAGAAGACAAAAAAGAGTAGGAATAAATAGCAGCAGCAGCCTGAAGAACCTAGCTAGGGACAGTTTATCAGTGCGAGCAGAGAACAGCACTAGAGCCATCAGAGCTAAATGGCTTCATTATGGGATTGTCCAGCAATCCGTTAGCAATATGCACAGCTGCTTTCAGGCAAAGTCTACATCTGTGTTTCTGAAGCTTGTCAGTAACTAGGAAAGAGATGCAAAACAAAGATAATCGAAGCGTGTGTTTGCAGGTCTGTAGTTACCATGAGGAGGGGAAGCTGGACATGCCAAAAATAAAGATTTGATTCTTTTTGACATGATACAAAAAGTACTGAAAGAATGTTTATAGTATGACTCTCTGGTAGAGGAGAAAAAGATACATATGATGTAAACTGTATGACAGATGTCAAGAAGGCTGATGTGTGAGTTAGGAAGATCCTTTTAATGACATGCTTGCAGCAGTTGGAAACAACTTGTCAGCTTAAAAGCAATTCTTTCTACTGCAGACCAGCCCAAGGAAATGGATGTACTGCCTTGGAAAATACAGAAAGGGGAAAGACTGGCCTTACCACAACAAACCAACCTTTTTATTTAGAGATTAACAGAGGGCAAAATTTAAAAAGTGAAAGCTTTTAATCACCTTCAGAGTTCAGCGTGCAGTGGTACGTGTTAAACTGTGTTAATAAAATGCTTTGGACCCTGATATTTTAATCTTCAGTGATAGCCACGCACTTATGCTTCAAATTCCCCGGTCAGTAGATAGGTAATACTAGGTCCTACAGTTTAGAAACCAAACCATCGAGCCTAATGGACTTGCCAAGGTCATACACCAATTTGACCAAGTCTCCTGATTCTCATTCAGTGCCCTAATTAGAAAATCTTCCATTTCCCTTTGTAGTGAGATATGAGATTTACCTGGTTTGCTGTCATGATTTGAATTAAGAAGCCACACAGAGTTTCTTACAACGTAGGCCAAAAACAGGGCAGAGAGGAAAGCAGAAAAGAGATTTTGTATTATTTAGGGTGCAATATTCAGAGACACTCCAAGGCACTTAAAGGAATAATATTAACTCGGTCTATAGCAACCTCTAGAGAGTATTCACAACAGTGTAGCAATTGGACCATCTGATTCAGACACAGCATGAAAGCCGAGATCATTCTTCACATCTCAACTGTTCTTTTTTAGTAAGAACTTAAACGATCCACCATGGTAAACAGAATAAAATGCCAAGTCCTTAGTTAATTCTGCTTACTTATATTTTTCCACCGTTCCAGCTGCAGTTGCTGTTTTACTCTATTTCCTTTCCTACTTGATAGTTTAATGTTGCAACACAATCTTAAACAGATGGCTGCACTTCAGAGATAGGTGACTTCCCCAGAAAGGTCGGCAGCAACACACAATCCTTGGAGATGGAAACAATTATTTAAATGTATTCTTTTCCTTAAAACAAAACAAATGCATGACTTCTGCAGACTATTTTGCAGCAGTTCTGTTGTGAAGTCTCTCCTCACCTCATATTTCAGGAGCTTTGCTTTCCTTCAGAAGGCAAAGTTTTCATTTCTTTCTCACAACGTATTTCTCAACATTTTTTAGTAGAGGTTGAAGCATTCAGTATAGATCAAAACCCTCACAGTGATCTCTGCAAAAGCTCTTCTCTAATGACAAACAAGTAATAGGTAAATAGATCTTTAGAGGTAAACAATTTGTTAGACCTGAAATATCTCAGTTTACGCCACGAGTTATGGATACAGATAGTGGAAATATGTAGTTGGTGTATCTGTATTGTAGACCTGAGATCAAACCTGGAATGGAGTTTTCTCATTTTCTCTCTTTTTTGTTTGTTTGGTTGGTTTTGGGTTTTGTTAAGAAGATATATAATAACTTGATGCATTTATTCCCAAGAATCTCTCTTTATGTGAATTAATATCTCCAGCAATTTATTCCCCTCAGTTTTTTTTTGTCTGTTTTTTTTTTTCTTTAAGGAAAAGGACTACTTTAGCTTGGGGAAAGTAAATAAAAGCTCTATGCTTGGATCTGCATTTTAATGGCAGCCTCTGTACCACAGATGAGTCTCAGACCATAGCTATGATTTATTATTATCTACCACTGAAAGTTCATTACTTTAATGTGTAAAACATGGATTAAAATGTGACAGGAAATGACTACAAAGTACTTAATGAATCAAGTCCAACTGGACCAAATGCTAGTGTAAACAGCATAAACCCAAACCTTCTGAAAATTAAAACCTCCTTTCTTACTTAGCTTTGGGGTTTATCTGAGCTTGTCGTCATTTCTGTGTAGTGAACAATTCATTTGGGGCAAAATCCATCCCCTAATAAGTTTACATAACGTCTATTTGCAATCAGAGAATGATAATGCAGAATGACTTTTGCTATTTAAGAAATGGAATCCTTCTAGTTGGCTATCATTTCAGATGTAACTTGTTTTTTTTTGACCTCAAGCAAAATGTCTCATTTATAGATTGCAATAAGTGGAGGCTGAAGCCCATGGTCACAGTACAAGATCTAACTGGAGTAATTCAAAGTCTTATTCCAAACTATATCATACTATTCACACATTAAAATAAGTAACAAACTTGTATGTTTAAAGACTGATATTAATTACCATTATAAGCTGAAGATCCGGAAGAGCAGATACTGTATATTTTAATTGGGTCTCACAGAAAAAGGGAACAATTTCATGATCCATTTTTATTAAAGAGCTAAATGTGTCTGGGATATGTTAGTGTTTCCAGCAGAAGTGGGGAAGTATAAATTGCACTCTATAAAGTACGGGCACAACTTACTCTGCTTTGCTCCATCATCCATACTCAACAAAGATCAATTCACACAAGAACATTATGTAGAAAGGTTTTAGCCTGCCTAGGAAAGACTTGGAGGATTCTGCCTTCCAAGAAAACTGAAGAGAACTTGGCTTGGGTTGGTTTTGTTGTTTTTTTTTTAAATTAACAGCTGTGATTGTAGTCTATAAACATATCAAAGGAATGAAACTGGTCAACAGCAGAGCTTCCAATGCTAAAATTGTCCAAGTTTAGGCTGGGATAGATACAAAGCTAGTATAAGAACAAGCAGTAGTAAACTGAACAGAAAAGCTCTGACAGAAACTCAGATGTTTTGGTCACTATAGAAATGCAGTTTTTTAATGCAGCAAAAGAATTGGTTTAAAAATGGAATTTGGTAAATCTGCAAATAGGGTTTTACGCTGCTGCTGCTGTAACAGCAGTAGAATGGACCTTGATGACCCAGAAGTTCTGTTCCTGACAATGCTGTAATTTCATTGTAAATGACCTTAAGTCCTACAAAATCAGGATAATGTTCTGCTGTCTCCTCTTTGAGCAAAACAGTCACCAACTCTGAGAAGCGTTCAGATCCTGTAGTGTTGACTGCTGTACTAAAGGTTATACATAATCATACCCTACCTCATGAAACCATAAATCAGATTTGCAGTAACTCAGCAATACTAAGGTACACAATCAGCTCAGACCATTTATTAGGTGCTTTTTTTTATGTGAGTTGAACAGATTTTCTACTTTTGAAGCACCTAGCAACACACAGAAAGACACTAAGTTCACTATGGCAGCATAAGTATTTTCCCATATGGTTGTTGATAGGTTCAAGGTAAATTTGTGATGCAATATGAAGTTTGCAGTGTCAGTACTTCATCACTTTTACAGAGAGATACATAACACACCTCCTAGGATAGTCAATTATTAATTCCCCCCAAACCCTAACTTCACTACTAGTAGTTGAAATTTTACCCTCAATAGGTTTCTAAGGATTTAATCTAATTAAAAAAATGACTAACGTCCATAGGAAGACTCCCAAACTTCAGAATAATCATTATAACACAAAGAAGAGCTTTTATTCATGTCATTTTTCCTCATTTTTTAACCACATGTAGAGGAAAATAGCCATTAACATAAGCTCCACTGTGCTAGCTGATGTATTGAGGGAAGAAACAGTGATACACAGTTTTGAGCGTGATGGTTATTTGATGGGATTGTTCTACATTGTTTATGTTAAGCTTTCAGTTCAAGCTTGCAGATTTAATTTATGAAAAATGCCTAGAGTGTTTGACAGATGCTATAAAATCAAAATGAAATAATTAACTTGAGATGAGAATAATAGGACTAAGGATAAAGACGTGAAAAGAACAACAAAGAGGTTCAAGGTGGGGAAGCAGCAAAAAGCAAAAGCAGTGGCCTCCATCTAATTAGAGTTTTCAGAAGATGACTGAAGAGTGAACTCATTGCACATGCTTTGAATAAAAGGCTTTACAGAGCCAGAAGATGGAAATGCCAATATTTAGGTGGCTAAAAGTCAAAACACTTGGCCACTGGTGAAGATTTACCACTACGACAAACTATCATGGCCAAGAAGATTCTATTGTTGTATTCCAATGCAGACAGGATGCCTTCCTTCAACAGACTTAAGTACAAGTTACAGTAAACAAATTATTTAACTTGCAAATTACTTAACTTAAAAATTACTACACTTGGGCATGTAAAGCCCAATGGTCTGTGAAACACAGGAGAGGAGAATGTAATGCAATAGTAGAAGGCAGCACAGTAACCACTGCTTGTGTAGCACTGGCATCGTGTGACTCAGACAACAGTCAATCTTTAAGATTAAGCTGCTAATGAATTAGTCTGTGGTCTTTTGAACTTATGTGCCTCTCAAAATTTAGGCCTGCCCTCCTGACAGGACCTGGGCATTAAATTGTACAACCATAGCATCTTTTCCCCTTCTGCAGCATGGGCTGTAAACTGCAAGAGGCAGTGAAGTGCTGCTGCAGTCAGCACGGCAGATATCTGAGTTTCTTTATGCTGACCCCAAGGCAGAGCTTGGAGACAATGCAGTGGAATTTGTTAAATAATCTAAAATGACAGGGAGGATACCAAGACACAGCAATTGCACCCTACGGTTCTGAGGAGGCACGAGGCAGAACCAAATGCCTTCCTGATCCCTGCAGGCATGATTATTTGATAATAACCATGCCCACACCCTGCAGCTGCTATTTGCCTAATAAAATATATTTCATTGTCCCATAGTGAAGACAGGAACTTCGATTCTTTCCCAATTAAAAATACAAAAGGTGGCAGATTAAGATGGTAACAGCTATAGTAGACCTAATATTTAACATGAGTAGTCCAGTAAAGCCTGCTAGCCCTTCCATCTCACATGGTTCTGAGACTTTAAGGCCTGTTACAACTGAGAGCCTAGTAACACACGAGATGGTCTTAGAGGCCCTTCTAAAACTAAGTCCTGTGGCTTTGTGCAGGTTCTTTTCAATAAAATGTCTCTTCCCATCTTATAAAAAAACTTAATAATAAGGGGAATAATAGACCTGTTTTATTGTATTCTTAAAGCATGGAAGGATAAATCTCCATGGTGTAAGAAAAAACATCATCATAAGTAAGAGAGACTGAACGCTGTCAAGTGCTGGGTGACTTTCATGAGTAGATTCTGTCCTCTGGAAACATCCCTTGCTGTTTTACCATGTTCAATAAAGGGATGTTGATATGAACAACCAGCTAGCAAGCTGCAGACAGTTGTGAGGGCTCCTAGTCACCCAACATCTTGCATGTGGGCTATGCAAGCCGAAGCCACTTTCCATACAGTAATAGCTTACTAACTTCTGCGGTTTGCATGACTTCCCCTTCTCCTTTTGCCTGGTTATTCAAAGATGTTTGTAAAAAGTATCCTGTCAGGTGCTGTTTTCCTTTTGAACCTGCTGTATAATCAAATTGGACTTCTGGTATCAAATATTCACCCAATGAAAGACAGTGTGTCTATAGTTGCAGGATTATCATGTCTATGTTGTACAGGAAGAAGCAGAAAATACAATGAATACAAGAAAACTCCAGATTCATTTAGACAAATAGTAAAGTGAATACAAACATCAAACAGTAAAACATAAGGATATATGAAGGTGGGGAGGGGGCAAAGACATTCTGTTTTGCCCCAAAGTAGAAGCCTTGTCTGAAAACAAGCAGAAGAGATGCACCACTTATTGTGATGAAAAAAACAGCTGACAGAACAACAGTTTGGGGAAAACCAGACTTGTGTAAACAGAGCTGCTTGTGGGTATCCTTGCTATTCCCAGCATATGGTTGCCCACTATTTCTTATAAAATAAAGCCCACATAGTTGATACAAATCTGTTATCCCCAATAAATAAATTCTTGCTTTCATAACCACTGAGTTATGTGATTGACCATTTGGGAAGATCCAGACTCAGCACAGCTGAAGCTATTTGTTGAGGTAGCATGATACAGACAGCACAGCCAAATAATGCTGGAGCACAAAAGGAACTAACAGGACTCCTTCCTAATATTGTTTTGCAACATACCCTTGATCAAATAATGACAAAGCTTCTGTACTACTAGAGTTTGTTACAGACTATACAACCTCTCTGTGGAGCCTGAGAGCTGCTTTTAATTAATCAGACAGATTTAATCTTTCACATGACCAACAATTCTCCCCCTCCTCAGCCTTTCTTGAAGTTTCTTAGGTTCCTCTAATGGAACATTGCATAATAGAGCAGCAGCTCTCTCCCTAAGCAACTTTTAGAAGATTGAGCCTGACACCATTTGGACCTGAAGGAGAAGCATAACTTCTTCACTCGTTGGAAAGAGCACTCAATTTTATACCACCTTAGTATGAAATTTCAGGACAAGTCACAGTCATCAAAGGTAAACCTGAGACTAACTTCACCAGCTGTTACGTGCACAACTGGCTGGGAACTCTTTGCTTCCTAATGGAAGGAAGACCTGAGAAAAAAGTTCTTTGCTTAATCCTACTAACAGGTTAACTCAGACACACACCCTATCTGCCCATATATAGAAGCTCAAAAGGGAAATCTGAAAGAACTTTGTGTGAAGTTTGAATCTAATAAAGGGTGAAAAAAAAGCAAGAAAAGGGAGGTGTTTTTCTTTTAGCTCATGTTTTCCCCTGCTGTCTTTCACAAAGCATCTAAACCCTAATAGGAGCCAAACCGACCCTTTAGAGCACCTCCCTTTTACAGAGAGCTGAGGAACTACTTAATTCTTGACAGCTGGGTCAGCCCAGAGGCTGGAAATCCCTGTGCTTAGGGGATGCAGCTGTGGATTTCCCCCTAGTCAGGGGGACTATTAACTCTTTCCAGGCATCTGTATGTCCAGAATCTATGCAGACTATGCTCCTAAAGCAAGATTGCACTGTGCACATGTCTAAATCTTAAGAGTTCTCTGCAAAATCTCTGTTAGGAAAGTATTTCTTCAATCTATGCCACTCAAAGCCTTTCCCACAGAAGATCTGTCATGTTTTGTCCCCTGTGAAGTACACAGGTTTTCTGAGAGACTGGCTTATGCTTTTTTGCTCTCATCTGATATTCAGCTGAAATCTAGTCATGCTGATTAATAAATTAGTCAAATATGTAATCCTAAAGTCTCTGTACCTCTCACATTTGGAGAATAAAAACTATTTAAATTCATAAAACTCAGAGGAGTTAATGACAAAGTGATATTGAATCAAATTAGCAACCTACGGGCTAAATTTGCTTGGATCCATTGCTCCATTAAACTTTTTAACTGTGTGGGGTTACATGTCAATTAAGCAGTCCAGCCTATTTAATATTATGAGAGCAAAATTGGATCGGGAAACCAGCAGCTGAGACGAGATGTACGAGGCTGAGCTCTTTCATTTCCTCATTTGGTCACAGTGCAAGAGCAGAGGGAAGAATGCCTCGTGCTCTTCACAGCTAGGCTGGCTCCAGCCACCCCAAGACTCTTTTATCCACCATGCACTGTAGGCTGGGATGTGATGGTACAGGTATGCAATGGGTAGGTTTTGTGTATACATATTTCATACATAATTTACACATAGATCATGACAACTCAATATCCAATCATCAAATTATAGATCTTTGCCTCTACAACCAACAATGATTGCAAGCTATGCTACCTCAGTATCACTTCAATATCATATATGCTGGGCATGAAGTTCACAGAAATGATCTCCATCAAATCCTGTTTCTCCTAAACACCCATTTCACATTGCCTTTTTTGTAAAGGTATCAACCTCTGACCATGTTTTTTGGCCATCTACTCAGTTTTCTTTCATCTACAAGGCTATTCCAAGACCTCTCCCTTAGATAGCAACAATCTCTTCAAATTCCAACCTCTTTTAATTCATGGCAGGCTTAATTTAGTTAGCTCTTCTGTTTCCATGATGTTTACTCCTATGAAGGATTTATTTAGTGCAATGGCATCACCCCCAAAGGGAGAGAATACACTAAAACCAAGCCTTTCAGAAAGTGTTCAAATCTATATTCTTATTCATTGTGTTGACTCTCAGCCTTGAATAAAATACACACAAACAGTTTGCACAGTTTTTAGGCTAATATGGCTCAGCTTCACGGGCTACCAGCTGTAACTCCTCATCTGCGTAAAAGCTATGTAGAATTTGAAGCTGCCAAGACCTTCACAGTAAAACTAATCCCAGGTTGTTTCTGGAAAAGTTGATCTTACATGGGTAAAGGTTTCGTTCAGGAAAGATCCAATTAATCAAACATTTAATAAGCAAAAAAGTAAATCAACTTGGGCCACGATGTAAATGTTTGTTATTTAGAAAGATGCAGCAGGATTCCACTAACAGACAGCAGAAACCCTGCTGTGCAATACCTGCTTTAGAGCTAGGGAAGCTGCCACTAGTTCATTACTGGCTTTCCCTGCTGATTTAGAGTGGGAAGTGGGTGCAGACCAAATCAGAATACCCAAACTGCCTCATACTGTTCTAAAAAGTACCAAAGCTTAGCCCCTTCCTAAAGGCCCTCCAGTCATGTTGGTGTGTAAGCTCATGAAAAGAAATGCTCTTACAATTGCCATACTCACCAGGGAACAAAGCACAGAGTATGAAGCTTTTATTCAGATGTGAAAAGAAAGCTGTATTACCCAACAGTCAGCCATTTGCATGATGATGGAGAAAATGAGAAAGAGACCTATGGAAAGCAATTCAACAGCTTACACTAGAAAATTGTTGTCTGATGCTGTGCATCTAAGCTTCAGCTGCAGATTTATGCTTTGAGTGGATTGTGTTATATCTCTGAATCTCCTTCTCTTGGGAAGGGGTAAAAATGGAATTGGATTTATATCCTTGTGTTTTCTGAACCAGACATTGCCTAATAATACAGGAGTCTAGGCACAGAATGACATTAAAGGCTGTGAGTATTTGATGTTAATCAATGGATGGCTGTCTCAGTGGGAGTTTGCTCATTTCTGCCTTAAGAGAGCTAAATTGCTACATCTGGCTATGCCAGGCAGTATTGAAACAAACAGTCAATACTTTCTTCCAGAATCAATATATAAAAAAGTAACTGGATGGAAGTGACCTGAGAAATGTGTAAGGAGGAGTAAAGTGAGAAGCAGTCTGTCCCATGCACTATACCTCATGCTGGTTAACCAGACAAAAACATACCCAACACCTGTAAGAGGATATGGTATTTCAAAGAGAGGTTGCTTGACCCAGAATTGTCTGTGTAAACTCCTGAACAGGAAGGCTGAAGATTAAAAGCAGAGCAGGCAAATATTCCCCCTTCCATCGACACCTGATACAAAAAAGCACTTAATCATTTGCTTAAGTCTACTCCAATTCAGCCAAGCTGTTAAGCATATGTTTAAGTGCTAGAAAGTCAATAGGATATAAGCATGTGTTTAACTGCTTTGCTGAAAGGGGCAGTTTGCCACTCAGGATGTGAAAGATGTGACTTGAAACCCTGCTTTCTCCGTTGGCCTTTGCCCATGCCAAATCCAGCTTTCCGTCAGGGGCTGCTGGATTCCTTTCCAGCCTTAAAAGAAGGAAATGTTAAAGATGTCACAAGTCATCCCTGCTGAGACCTGATGAGCGCTGTGAGTCTTCTTGATTTTTCTCCAAAGGAGTAAGATTTCTCCATAGGAAAGAGAGGGAATGGGGAGTAGTGCTTGAGAAATAAAAGCAACCAAACTTCTGACCTAAGGTGGAAATCTGCTTACCCCACCATTAATCCAGTATTTGGGGCACCGTTAATCCAGTATTTGGGAAGCACTGGAAGAGACTTACTACTGTTTTGATTGGAGAATAATTGTCTTCTTGTTATGCTATGGTGCATTTCCATGAAACAGCTGAAGTACAAGTGAGGGCTGCAGAATGTGATAGACTCGACTACAAAAAGACAGGAATAAAGTGTAGTGACGCAGTAACACTGAAATGTGGGTGTGTGTCTGTATCCTTGGACTTGTGTGTTTACGTGGAGCAGGAGAGCTGCACCTGTGCCTTAGTCCCAACATCTGCTTTATTCATTGGTCATATGTGGTCTTTAAAAAGCCAATTCGATTATGTGATTTGCAACACGTGAGTCCCAGGAGTTTTCCAGTGAAGAAGCAGAGATGCCCCACACCGATTTCCTGAGCAAAAATAAACATGGGTGGGAAAAGAAAAAACAGTATGCTTCAGAAGTAACATTGTCTGTCTTCTTATACAAGCCTGAAGGAAATTCCATTCATTCCTCAAGCTCCCAAAAGAGACAACTAAAGTTGGTGTATCATAGGCTCCTATAAGGAAGGAAATGGGTGATTGTCATGATGTGTGCTTCATGTCCACTAACTTTTGGTAAAAGTGTAAAAGCTCTCTTTATATAAACAGAGAGGCAAGACCAGTGTACTCTGAGAGGCAGCATCCTGAAAACGAAGAGCACCTCAGTCCATCTGCCAGCCTGTATTGTGATAAGCCTCAGAGACCTTAAGCAAGTCAGATTTGCTCTTAAATTGCTTTTGCTCTCTTTTTTTTCTGTAAGTTTTCTTTTTAAATTATCAATATAGGAGCCAAAATAATAGCTTTTAAATTAAGAAGTTCCTGTAAAAGTGTATCTTCACTAACTTTGTAACTGTTTTCCAGTTCCCAGTAACTATCCTCTTTCCCACTTTACAATAGTTCCTTTCTGGCCCTTTTGATTATTTAGATATTTTTAAGACTCTAAAATTTGGATCCTATATTCCCTGTGTAATATCTCTGCACTCCTAAACAATTCACAGCATCTGAATTAGATGTTTAAAATATGAAACAGTAAGTAGTCCTAAAAGTTTCAAATACAACTCAAAAAGGGATGTTTTTTTCTTCTTTTCACATCCAAGCTTGCATGCAGCTGTGTCATTCAGAGAAAAAGTTTCCAAACAAATACTTCTTTATTTATTTTGGGGAGAAACTCTAGTAATAAATAAAATGGCATAAATAAATCCAGCTATAAACCAAACTCAATGGCAGTGTCAGGGTGATGGTGATTATGTAAAGATTTAGGGGAAAAATAGGGAAGATGAATGGTGCCAAAGGACACATAGCCCACCTTTCTACACATTTGCCATGTGCCTCTTTAAACTGAGAGCTGTGTTGATAAACAAAGCTACCTGGGCTCAGTTTCACTCAGCATACCAAAATGAGAACCTGGTTGTTTCACACAATCTGACATTCCAATGTTAAGATCTTGTATCACTTTAACTGTTTCACAACAGATCATTATTCTTATATCCTAGAAACGTGATCAGTAATAGTTGTTTCATATTTCTAGAGGCCTCTCAGAAAAATCAGTGTATAAAAAAAAGGAAAATTCAGAGCTACCTGAGAAACAAGTCTGTGTAGTATGCCTCAGGGCATATCACTGATAATACGTACCCCAAATGGATAAGTATTGCAGAAAAATGTAATCAGCTGCACAGCAATGAAAAATCATGGTAGGACTTTCTCTTACATATTAGTGCAGCCAGAAACATAACCTGGAAGGTCCCATTGGCCATTAAAAACTGTTCTGACTGTAGTGAGGTCATGTTAGGTCAGCATAGATGCATATATTACTGACTTCTGTATTATAAGTAGACATTAACTTGAAATCAGACGGCTATAACCCACTGGAGATTAGAATATATGTCTATGCTTCACACACCTGGAAAGAAGAATGCAAGGAAGTGGTGCTCAGAACTACAGTTCCCCATCCCAGAGGAAGAGATAGCAACTGGGTCAACATGGAGATGCAAAAAGTTCAGCATCCTCTCTCAGGAAAGGCATTGGGAAAGCAAGTGAGCCAGATACTAGATCGAATGGCATTTTCCAACCTTGACTGCACATTTGAGGGTGATGGAGCGCTGGAACAGGCTGCCCAAGGAAGATCTGCAGTCTCCTTCCTTGAAGGTCTTCAAGATCCACCTGGACATGTTCCTGTGTGAACTGATCTAGGTTGACCTGCTTTGCAGGAGGGTTGGACTAGATGATTTCTAAAGGTCCCTTCCAACCCTACCATTCTATGATTCCATGATTCTGTGATCACACAATCGCTATGACTGTTCATTTCCCAACTGTCAGAAATTATATCCTCACACCACTACGGAGGAGCCAACTCATTTGAGTCAAAATACACCAAAACTGAGCAAATCATAAAAAATGGTAATTCAGCCTCATCATTAAATCATTAAATTAACCAATGATGAATATAATTACATTAATCTTGACTAACTAATTAATATATACACATCAATTTTTGCAGCATAGTACCTTCATTTGAAAAGGAACTTGGTCTGGGAATGTATGTGTAGGAGACGAGGAAAGGTTAGTAGAGGAAGGTAGAATTAAACAGCACGATGTATTGAAGGAAACCAGTATACTAAATGCAACTAGAATTTGGAGAGAAGGTCTTTCAAGGTCCCTTCCAACCCTTAAGATTCCGGGATTCTGTGGCATAATGTTTTTAAATGGAAAGTTGTATCATGTAAATCCAAGAGGATGTTCCCAGCCTCCAAGTGAGAATCATGTTATTTTGGGACTGGTTGGTGTAAACACAGAATATTCTGCAAGCTACATCTTATTTGGGTTGCACTTGTTACCATTGACTGTTTGGAAGTAGTTACCCTTCAAGCACTTAATAGTAAGTAAGTGAGTAAGTAAGTAAATCAAAAGTATCATAATATACTGATTTTTGTAGTGGTCAGTGTTATTCCATTTTCTGGAAAAAAGGAAACACAGACTTAATATCCTAATTCAGCTAAAAAGAAAAGTAACCATTTAATTAATTAAAGTTCATGTCACTCAATTAAAGAGTCAGTTTAGAAATCAGCAGACCATTTTTATAGGTTTATAAAGCTATCTCCATGTTTGCTGTAGGCTGACTTGGTTTGCATTTTTTTTAGCAATTTTTTTTTTTTTTTTTTTTTGCAACTGAAAAATTCATTGTCCATGTTGATGTTAGGAATAAAAAGATGAGGAAAAAAAGCATCTCAACAGAAATTTTTAAATGTCAATTTCTGAAAAGAGAAAGTTATGAAACTGGCACTACACCAGTGCTGTAAAATCTACAGGAGCTTTAATTTATTCATATCTCTAAGATCTAAATAGATCTCATTCTGCACTCAAGCCAGTGGCCTCTTAAGTGTTTAAAATATAATGTTTATCTACCCCAATTTCCTCCTTTCTGGGTAGAAAACATGTTATCGATACAACAGGAAAACAGAAAACAGCAGTGGAAAGGATTTAGTGAAAAAAAGAGCTATGCTTTTTGTGATACTTGACAAACACACCCAACTTCTTAGAAGGCATCAATCACATTCATTGATTCAAAGCCTCTAGCACTAGCAAGGAGTCAGCATTATGTATATAATATAATGCAGACTGTTTACATTAGTGATTTGGTTCAGAGCAGCAGTACAGTTTTGAAGTGAGTATCATGTCTTATTTCAGCCCTCAGAGCATTTTTGGTTTTATTAAGTTAGGATCCATTTGGAGAAAGCCAATGTGACACAGCTACAGACACACATCAAATCTACATCAACACCTGTGGGGAACATATGGGTTTGAACCAGTGATTCTTTATGCAGCTTCAAACTTCATGGATAGTTGGGATATTCACTCTAGGGGACCAGACTTCATTTAGTCTAGAGGAAAACACCAAAGTGAGTAGTGTAGACATAAAGGCTTTAGCACCAACTGTTTAGATCTACTGCCAAGCTCCTATTGTGCCTAATTACCTGCTAACGTAGTTACAGCCTGAAACACTTTTGCTTTTATTTAGCCCCATTACTTCTCCTTCCAGACAGTAAACCTAATTATTCTTGGAAAAACAAATGATTCCCTTTCTTTCTTTTCTAAAATAACATTTACAGACTAGAACACTTTATTCATGTCTTCATTCACTCTCCTATAGATCTCACAACCTAACCCCTCCCTCTTTCAAAACTTTTCTCCTTGCTTTCCTCTGGAACTGCTCAAAGTACTCCATGCCTTCCTAGATGCACAGCCCAGCTCTTATTGGCACAGTGTAAATTGCTTATTTAATGTATTTTACAGAAGATACTCCTCTTAGACAGTCCAATACAAGACCTGCATTTTCCCAATGTAGGAAATGGACATAATGCTGATTCATACTCACTTAAGATCTATTAGAAAGTCTGGATCCTTTTCTACACAGCTGCCACACAACTGTGTTCTCCAGTGTATGTCCATGAAACTGATTATTGCTACCTAAGCCCTAGTCTCACACTGAGTTGCCTACCAAGTCCACCAGCAGAGCTCTACAGAATCTGGATTCTCAATTTTATGGACATTTTTGCATAGATTTGCTACAGATAATTTTTGTAGGACTTTGTTTTGTTGGAAATATCATGGCTGGACTTTAGAAACATAAGGAAAATGCCTGTGTTGATAAACTCGATGCATTACTTTCTCATTTTCACTTGATAAAATTATATCTCTTAGTCTATACAGAAATTATTGAAACACTCATTCCAAAGTAAAACATGCTTTTTCAAAAGTCTAAATGAAATCCTTTTGGTAGTGTGTTTACCAGTTTTCCAGAAACACCATTAAAACTGATGTGCTTTAGCAAAATGTTTAAATGAGCTGACATCTTCCTATAGAAAAATGGATTATGTCAAATAATTTTTGACCAGCTACTCTCTGTGTGGTATCAAGGATAATTTTGTTCTGGATATCGATTTTAGAAAACATTATGCATTGAAGAAAACTCTCAATGTTTGGTAACCATGAGGGACTAGAGGATAGTATTTCCAACTGAGATAGGACCTTATTTCACATAAACAGATGAGAGAGTTTAGAGACAGTACAAGCTGCCCAGTTATTATATAACGTGATGATATGCTACAAATAATCAGGGCATAAAAAATGGGAACATCACTGAAATATTTCTTCACTGCAGACTGTTTTGAATTAACTTTCTTTTTTGACAAAGTTCAAAAATATCTCAGAACACAAGGGGCTGTTAAATAATGTGAATGAAAACTTCATTAAAATTCACAGAAGCAATGAAAACCTTTTTTTTCCTAAAGCCCTTCCTCTGTATTTCTTCTCCTCAGAAGATGTTGAGAACATATGTTTTCATTCTGATCACTGATAATTCAAAAAGCTCAATAAATGCTGTAACAGTAGGACCCGAATGTGAGTGTTTCTCTATGTGTTTCTTGTGAGTGCAAGCAGAAATATGAATCAGAAAGCCAGTGGCACCCAAATGGTCTATGGGTGCTGTTCTGCTCCAACAGCAATGACAGTTCCACAGTTGAAATTTCTGAACCTTGGTTTTAGGGAATTTCTGCTCAGGGATTGTAAGATGAACCCATCTCTGTTAATTGTGCTCTGTGGTTCCATACATTAATAGAGTATTAAAAAAAATGTGAGCAGATTTCCTTCCTCTTGTATCCTAAACTATGACACAAGATTTAATAAGATTTAATAACTAAACAAATATATAAGCTTCCTTCTCTTTCATACATGAATAAAAATAAAACAGGATGAATTATTTCTTGTATTAACTGCTCTTTCATAACCTATATTCTTTTTTAAACAATGATTAAAAGTGACATGTTAATTAACTAATATTTATGAACAGCAAGCACAGGGCTAGTTAACATCAGCCTTAGTTGCTGCACTTTGTACTTGAGCAGATGAGAAGCGTTCACACCCTCTGTTCTGAAGCTGAGGCAGTCACTCAGACCACAGAGGAAAGAATGAAACGTAACTGAATTACTTTCCATGCAATTCTCTTTCATCCTCTCACTCACACACAACGACCAAATACCTCGAGCAATCTGCTCTCCTTTTAAACTCTCTATCCACATTCATTTCCGCTTTGTCTAAATACTTCTCAAAACCCAGACTGAGCCCCAGGCCATGGATCTCACCTGAGATTAGCTTGTGCTAACCTGAGTGCTGCTTGCTTGTTAAGTGTCTTCCTTCTATATACTTTTATCTGTCTATTTTATGATCCTGCCTGCTTCTCTCCATGCAGTGCCTAGCACCATCAGGTCCCTCCTGCCCTTCATCAGCAACTATGAAAACGTTATAATGAATCTGTAGCTCCTGTGTGTGTGTGTGTGTGTGTGTATGTTAAGAAAATAAATACAGCAAAGTGGTATTCACTTTGTATTCATTTCTTTTCCTGCCCTTTAGCTAGCTTCCCGTGCACTAAGATAGCCTATGAGTCTGCTTCTCCATTATGCTAATAATGCTTTGACAGCATGATTGCTCTTCAAGTGGATGTAAACCACTCCCTGAAAATACACCATCTATGAGGAGCCCTTATATTGCAACTCCTCCATAGCATCAAAAAGGTTAAGAGATTTTACAGAAGCATTGCTTCCAGAACCCACATATGGGCAAAACTGAGGGCTCAAGCATTTTCAACCTGTGGACTATGTATTATTTCAGGGAATCTGCTAAAGGTAAGCAGAGAAAATATGCATTTTGTCAAGCTTCAGTCCTTAGCACACAGCTCATATGTCCACTGGGAAACCCCTGAAAATGGGAAGTCATCAAAAAAACCCTGCAATATTAGCCTTTGCTACCATCTTTGGCCAGGGACAACAGAAGCACATACACAGAACACATTTCGTCTACAGAAAGTACAATACTCCGTCTGTGTCAGGATACAGGTGGTTTAAAGTCCTATCTATTATCCTCCTACTCTATTAGCTGTATTAATTGAGATTCAGCTGCCAGAGTCTGAACAACAACAACAAAACCAATCAGGATTGTGCTAGTGTGTTCTATTGAATTAGAATTAAGTCATCTGCAGAAACAGGTGATTAGAAGCCTCTGCTTAGAAATACCATTTGAAAAGTGATTACACGTTTGTATTTTTGCTCTGACAGTTGAATGTGGCAGTTTATGGAATATATATTTTTTTCCTCTTTCAAATTCCTTCCAGTAAGTAGACGAGGTCATCTGCCTTTATTGCTAGCATTTGATCTGCAGCAATTCACTGTCCCTTAGCGGCATGAAAAGCCTCTAATCAACTGGTAGTGGAGACCCCAGCTGGAAAATGCTGTGTACAGTAGCAAAAATGGTACCTGTTAAGAATGAAAATGTACTGGTATGCTTGCTTAAAGCTACAGGTAGCAAATCACCTAGCAGTTTCCTAAGTTTCCTTGCAGGTTCCTAAGCTTGAATTTGATCTTTAGAAAACTGTGGTCCTAAGAATTTGCAGCTGTTGGACGATGTGAACATCTGCAAAGAGTTGACTAAAATGACCAAGGATTTGTGTGCAACAGTCCTTCTATTCTTTTGAATAATTTACGACAAGAAAAAAAACATGCACTTCTGAATGGCACCCTATTTACCCAACAAAGAAATGAGCAGAAGACATAAAGCATGCAAACATTTCTCTTATGTATAATTTTAGCACAACGGTTGTTAGCAGCCTCCCACAAACAGCTCTTCTCAGGCAGAAATTAGTCACTAGGAAATACAGACACGATTGTTTCCCAGTAAGGACAGGGAGGAAGATGTACCCACTCTAACTGTAGTGTATGACAATATTGCCTGAAGATGTCTCCATAAATGCACTTAGCAGACCTATCAGATGGGATACTTCACACACTAATTCCTCAAGGCATTGTACAGAAGAATTAATCAACTGTGTGAAGAAAGATAGAGATAGCAACTATAAAAAGGAGGCACATGCACGCAATTCTTACATTTTTGTGGCTTTTAGCAGCTGCAGTGAATGCTGCCAAATAACAGAGGTTGCCTCAATATATATGCACCCAGGAAACCAGTGAAGGTAAGTGAAACTGTGCATAAGACACAAGAGCAGCCATCGGGGATCAGCCTGCAATCAGAAGATGGGGATTTGCACCAATATAGTTGATGAAGTTAACAAAACCCTAAAAATCAAACCAAAACTCATGAGCTATGAATAGACCACAACACCAGAAGCACGCTGGTGAAAAAGCAAAGGATAAAGAGGCCAAAGACCCAGTTGATGACTTTCATTCAGACGTGAGATAGTGCTCTGGGAAGCTGAGGGGCAGGTCCCAGCTTTCCAGCAGCATTCATGTGCAAGTCAGTGAGGGACTGATGAAACACAAAGCAGACAACTAGCTGGCCACACCTTCTCCTAGGCCTGCTCCATGTAAATACTTAAATGTGAATATTCCTGCCTGTGAAAGTACAGTGTAACTCCTGCTAAATTCTACTAGGATATCTCGGCCAAGAAGAAACGAGGGCAATTTTACATGTGGGGACCAAATACCTATATATAACACTTTACTTTCTGCCAAGAAGGAGAGGAAGAAACAGATGTGACAGGACAACCTGTGTTTTCAACACTCTCATCCATGATAGCTGTGACCCTTCTCCTGAGTGGTGCTGCTGTCTTGAGCAGTCAGTCCAGGAGCAGATCTTTGTGCTGCACCTCTGGCTCATAAGCTTTCCATGTATTACTACATGGAAAGCTTTTCTCCTTTGTGAGAATGTCAACATTTTACTGAAATAATTCAAAAAGAGCTGCCTTATAAACAAAGCATTATTTATTCATTCAGCCAAAGCACTTAGAGCAAAAGGCTAAAAGAACATGCAGGACTATAAATACTTTTTTCCTTTACCAAAAGCTTGATCTTTCAAGCATCATTACCTTCCTTTCATTATGGCTACTCCCATCTCTGGCTAGGAGAATCCTATGGTGTGTCGTGTGAGACCATGAAGCCCTGTTAGCATTCACAGACATTTTCAGAGCAGTCCTGGGAAACTACTCAGCCCCCTTTCTCCCTTTTCATCACGAGGGCAGGGCTGGAAACTGTAAAATTTTGCTAGAAAGTTGGAACCAGCATAGCAGTACTCCACCCCATTAATAGCTTTCCCATCATTTCCCTAAGGACGTCAGGTATTTTCTAGATAATCCTTGCTATTACTCTATGTGGGGGAGGAGGGAGGTTTTCCCAATAGTCTTCATTGCTTTTAACTCTTTAGAGAGAGGAAAATGTCAGAAATGTAAACTGAAGCACACATGAGATAGATATAATAAGTTTTTGTTCTTTATTCTCTTCATGTCAACACTTTCCATGACTTCTGTAAACTAGTCAGAGGAACCCTGTAATGCAGTATACAAGCAGGGATATTAATGAAAATGTGTTTGATTTATAAACAACACAGACAAAAGCCTTGCAGGGAAGCTTCTGTTCTCTTTTCCTTTTTTTTTCTTTCTTTTTAAAAAAAAAAACAATGGTCCATAAATTCTTGTGTGTCTTCAGAATACAGCTAAAGCCTAAGAAAGAATGACGTACCACATATTTGAAATAACTATGATAATAATCAATTTCATGGGTTCTCCAAGGTTGAGAGCAAATTAACCAATCAACCTCCACTTTAATCAACTCTTAGGTGATTAGGGCAAGTGATTTGCACGGCAGCACAAGCAACACATATCAGCTTGCTGAGTTTCTGCTGACTCAAGAAGCCTTCTGTGTTTGCATAATAGATCTAATAAAGATTGAGAACTACAGCTGTGGAAGGCTGCCTGATATGAAATACTCTGTGAAGGATGTTATGATGATAATCTTTCTACTGCTGTCATACAAATAACTCAAGCTGGATATATGTTTTGTTTGCACACATGCTCAATTACTGGCTAGTACCTCCCAGAGTGCAGCTTTTCAAAACAATAATAAAAACCATAGGGTGTCTCTATTTAACGTTAAATACCTAATATGACTAATCAAGTAGTTCTGTTCAATGCCATTGCGCTTCTTCCTCAGCTAAGGCTCTTCTGATCATCTTAAATGTCCTCCTGAGAAAGAAAATACTTCTCAGTGTGAATAGTTCCTCAGGATCCAGTCCTTATCTGGTGATGTAGAGAAATGAAAGATATCTGGTGATGCTGTAAGCAGTAAGTGGTTGAAACATGTGCAGCATATTTTCCTGGGAACAGAAGTGCCAGTGTATCCTGCATTACAAATTTTTTCTCTCTATATGTGAGATGAGGCTTGAGGGAGAAATAAGTCTTTGAACCCTGAAGATGTAAAAGGGGAAGGCCAGGATGCAGTCTAAGTTATCCAGAAGCCTTTACCATGCTGAACACCTGCAGACTCAGGTGTTTCCCCAAGAAAAATGCAGATGTTCAGTATTCCTGAGGATTTATCTGAATGATATTAATAGCAACAGCTATTGTTTGGGTACTTTCTCCAGAGAGAACATGTGCAGATAAATCAAATAATGATACAATCTAATCTAGGTATTTAAAAGAACAGCAGCTACTTGTAACTATGCAGAGCCTTGGGTACACATACTCAGTTCCTCACGACTGCAAGGACAGTTACGTGCTGCAACACAAGAAACACAACTGGCCCTTTTGCTAAAGTCATCTTTTTCTCTCCTGTCTAACAGTTATGTCTTCTGTTATGAAGAATCTTGGCAGTATTTTCTGGTCTCTTTTTGCCTCAGACATATTCTTACAGTCATAATCTCATATAAACCAACTCCTAAGTGGTGGATAGTCAGGTCTCTGGTCCAATTGAGGCTAAGGGAATCTCAGCTACTTTCACAGGCTCCTGTTGTTCTGGGTTTCAGTGAGAATAACAGCTTGACAATGTGAGCAGATCATCACAGGGTAGTACTTGTCTGAATTTCCAGACAGTCTCAGCACAGGGAATAGCTGCAGCTTCTGAAGCTAGACAAGAAACTACCAAGCCCCAAAGCTGACTAAATCTCTGAGAACAAGAAATTGCACTGCACACTATTGAGGTGCATTTAACAGAGATTCCCTTCCACAGATAGGACCCAGTCTAACACCCATAGAAGTCAATAAAGGCTCCAAATCTTAGAAAATGGGAAAAAAACCCCTGATGTACAAATTCCCAGACAAGAAATATTTTTAACTCTCTGTACAAGCACCCAAAAAATATTTAAACAAGAAAATTGAGATTCAGAGATGTAGAGTGGTTTCAGAACCAAAACTGAAGAAGCTCTGTACAGCACTACAAGGACAGTAATGCTTTTTCCTCACGAACTAAAATTCTAAAGCCAACTGCTACTGTAAGATCAGACTGAAATCACCAAAGGAGAGATGAGACAGAAATGCAGGCCTTCTCCAATCTAGTATCCTTGCTTCGTTCATTAGCTGTGCTAAATACATGGTCAAGCGGAGGAGCAGTGGAAAACTCACAGCTTGTGATGCCTGGGAGAATATAGCTAAGGTGGATTTCAGCTTTAATGCTACTGTCATAGAGATGAGCTGTTATGCCAGCTGGATAGTCCCCATGGGTGATGCATGCAGGCCTGATGCCTGCTTATGCCAACCAGTCCACGAGGCAACAGTGGGTTGAGCCCTGCAACTCTGACCAAGGCACATAGCTTGCTTCCTAGGCATGGGTATTTGGCACTCTTATCCAGTATGCAGAGGCTGGAAAAGGAAGGAGAATACCACCCATACAGTATATTGAAAATATTTCTAGTTTGACAGTCCTTTTTTCTCACTGCAACTGCCTATAACCTCCTCAGTAAAACTAAGCCAGGTTCACAGACAGACAGTAAACTGTCTAACTGGATTTTAGAAGGGAAAGCTCTCTCTGTATATAAAATGGACACATATGTGCCTTTGCCAAAATAATGCCTGACTTAGAGCAGCAATACACAGGAAGAAGCACAAACTACAAAGAGAAGAAAACTTGAGTGAATTCTGCAGAACAGAAGATATCTGAAAGCGTTGAAGAAGTCAAAATTTGATATGAGGAAAAAGGATTACCGTCTAAAGAAATAATAATTATTATAATAAACATGGTAATTGTTCAATTAATATTGCAATCTTTCTCCTCAGGGATTACTTTTGATATTTTGAAACCTATGAGTCTACCACTTTGCAAAACGAGTGCAACCTCACGCAACATCTATCAGCACAACACTGCTGTAAACACACAATACAACATTGCACCTAAACCCAGCTAAATGTGGCACATAAAAAATTCAAATCTCAATGTCTACTGCATTTTATTCTCTTTCAGATCCCTCATACAAAAATTAAAAAAATAGATTAAAATAGATTTTCTTTGACATAGAACAGAGGATAGAAGGTATAAGAGAAACCTTAATTAAACTGGTGGAGAGCATCTCTGCAGAGAGAGATCAGGGAGTCCTGATTGATAATAAACTAAACATGAGTCAGCAATGTGCCCTCGTGGCCAAGAAGGCCAATGGCATCCTGGGGTGCATCAAGAGGAGTGTGGCCAGCAGGACAAGGGAGGTTCTTCTCCCCCTCTACTCTGCCCTGGTGAGGCCTCATCTGGAGTCCTGTGTCCAATTCTGGGCTCCTCAGCTCAAGAGGGACTGATGGAGAGAGTCCAGTGAAGGGCCACTAAGATGATCAAGAGACTGGAACATCTTTGATACGAGGAAAGGCTGCGGGAACTGGGGCTGTTTAGTCTGGAGGAGACTGAGGGGGGATCTTATTCACATTCACAGATATCTAAAGGGTGGGTGTCAGGAGGTGGGGGCATCCCTTTTTTCTATGGTAGCTAGCAACAGGACAAGGGGTAATGGGATGAAGCTGGAAGACAAGTTCCACTTAAATATAAGGAAAAATTCTTTCACTGTGAGGGTGAGGGAGCCCTGGCACAGGCTGCCCAGAGGGGTTGTGGAGTCTCCTTCCTTGGAGGTCTTCAAGACCCACCTGGACATGTTCCTATGTGACCTGATCTGTGAACCTGCTTCTGCAGGGGTGTTGGACTACAGGGTCTCTAAAGGTCCCTTCCAATCCCTACCATTTTGTGATTCTATGATTCTAATCACACAATGTCTTCCTCATATGCTTCCATGTATTCCAGATATCATTAACAGCTCTTCATTTAATATAAAAACCAAAAACTAGACATCTCCAATAATGTATTAAAATACATCTGATTTTAAGTATTTTCTTCTTTCAGTACATAGAATTCACATATATACTTAAGAAGATTTTTTTAATTGAACTGAGTTCTTAATAATATAAGTCTATCAGAGTAACTGCTTTGGAGTGGCCTTCAGATGGTGAGCTAGTAGGTCGTCAAGGGAGTTTACAATAAGGTTCATGTTGCCAAATAATGTCCATTTGATAAAGAAGGCAACTAACTTATTATAGGCTCTGCAGGTATTTTTATAGGTGTGATAGCACAGCCTGCAGAATGCATTACAACTGTACAATCCATGCCCAACCTAGAACAACACACGCACTCAGATAAACACAAGTCTTCAGATCTTTTGACCTTGAATCTTCCTGCGATGAATATTACTCTGCAAAACATTAAAATACAAATAACTCTGTATAAAACTATCAACTGAAAGCACCTGCCTTTTTACAAAGGAAGACATTCCTTCAAAAGCCTCTCTTTTCTTTTGTAATGTGTATTTGTTTACAGATTGATGTGTGTTTATGGTCAGAATGACTGGTCTCAGGTTTAATCAAATCAATATGCTTGTGTTGGGGCCTGGGCTATACCATGCCTGTAAATGGGTACTTTTTTTTTTTTTTCAGAAACTTGTGTGGGCTACTAATCTCTACAAGCCCTAATAAAAGGCTCTGTGTGGCAATGAGCTCTAACCCACCCATATATATATAAGCACTATTACATATTGGGAACAAAGTACTGGGGCAAATTATTCGAGTTATAGCAACAGGATCTGGACTATATGGAGTATCTGGTTACATTAACATGCAATCCAGCATACCATAGGAAATTAAAGGAAATATTATCCAAAGAAAAATAATCACTGTTTATTTCTTTTACAATGCCTTAATTTTTCAAATATTTCCCTAGTTTGTCACAAAAGACATTTTAAAATCAAGCTGTGAAATAAGAAACACTAAGTGGCAAATCTCTCAATCAACTTTATTTTCAAGGACTTGAAAAACAAGTCAGTTGAAACCTTTCTGTATTTGAATGTTGTGGAAAAGACTACCTTTCAATTAGTGTTTTAAAAGAGAGAAAAGAGACAGGTACCAGAGCCAGCCTAAAAGTAGCTGGTGCAATAAGATAACATCTGTTCATAGAAGGCTCCAGACCCACAGCACTGCTTATGTGAACAGGCTGTTGTGGTTTTGTACTATCTTCAGAGTAATCTGCTGCTTGTCATGAGAACAAAACCAGGAGATCTGTTCTGTAAATCTTCATGTACACAGGCAGGAGAGCCTATTGTAGGAGGACCAGTGGCCAGGCTGCTTTGGGGCTTGGCCATAACACCTCTGGCTTCCATCCTGACTGCCTCTCAAGTAGAATCATGAAGGTCACTAGCAGCACAAAACCAAGAGTGGACTGAGACATCTTTAGGCTGTAGGAAGAACATCAAAGGAATAATGCTCAGGGCACCTGGGAGTGAGCCAGAGGAAAGGAAGCGCCTACATATCAGGTGAGAAATTACTCATCAGCACAGTAATCACCCAGAGGGCTCTCAGGGTTAATCAATTAATACTCTATGTAAATCACACATGAACCTGTCACTTGTTTGCTGGCACTGTGGTCTTTAGCAGTCTGCCTGTTACTGGATTATTTTAACGTTCTCATGAGGCTTATTCAGCAACTGGTCAGATTAGGCAACAAGACTAGAGACACCCTTACAAATCTGTTATTTCTCATCTGGGCCGAAAGGTTTTCTCTGAACTACCCAGAAGAAGGGATTTCAATAAGATAGTTGACCACCTTCCTTTCTTGTGAGCAGCCCAGCATAGGCCCTAGGGAGAGGACTGAGCTCTGGAATGCTGATGAGAGTCCACATTTATCTTCCTGCTGAAGAGGCTGAATCTCTAGTTTCTTCCTTTCAATAGCATTTCTGCTCTTTTCAGCCCTCTTGTGCTACTTGCACTCAGACAAGGTACTCATAAAGACAGTGATCTCACTTGTGTTCCCCTCCTGAGACCTGGACTTCAGGAGATTATGTGCTTTGTCACACACAGCTGGGCTGCTCTTGGATCTCTCACTTGGAGTGAACAAGCATTGCTGTCTATGTGCAGCGGTGTGCCCTATTTCTCCCTCACAGCTGACCTGCTGCTAGCGCCTGGGCTGCTGCCAGGGATAACCCTGCTGCCTGGATTCAAAACAGAAAGCAAGGCTGAAGAAAAGGGTCCATCTGTTATCCTCATGGGGAACAGGAAGGTCTTTTAATCCATGGGACTCAGCCTTTTCTCCCTGTTCTCATGGAGAATCCCTTTTGTGTTCTTCACGACAGAATACAGAGTAGAACTCAATGCAAGCAGATTTCTACATAACGATGTAACATAACCTATTCAAATATATTTTATCAGAATTCCCTCAAGTATTTGCTTCATGGCTCCAAAACTGAAAGATTCTATGATATTAGAGGGAAAGAAAAAGTGTCAGGAAGATGTGCTGCTTTAGCCTAAAAAAATCATCCTTAAAAGGCTGCTTCTGCAACATTTCCAAGTCAGTGTCCATCGAAATCATTGCTTGCTGCACCAGTCATTCCTTGATAAAGACATTCAAGTCTCATCCACTCTTGCCACTCCTTGAGATCTCACAAACCATTATCAGCTACTGAATTAGCTCATTTTGCCACTAGTTCTCAGAATCTAACCTTTGCTCCTTCTTTCATTCCCCTTTGCTTTCACTTCAACATGATAGAGCATCCTTCTTCTTCCTCAAGGGGAGGACTCCTCACACTTCCCCTGCTCCGGTGTGAGGTCACTCTACAGGACACAGTCCTCCATGAACCTCTCCGATGTGAGTCTTTCTCAAGGGCTACAGTTCCTCATGAGCTGCTCCAGTGTGGGTCCTCCCACTGGGTAACAAGTCCTGACAGCAAATCTGCTCCAGCATGAGCTCCTCTCTGTTCATGAGTCCAGAGGTCCTGGCAGGAGCTGCTCAGCACTGGCTCCTCATGGGGTCGTAGTCTCTTTCAGGCTCCCACCTGCTCTGGTGTGGGGTCCTCCCTGGGCTGCAGGCGGATCTCTGCTCCCCCATGGCATCCATGGCTGCAGGGGCAGGGCCTCACCATGGGCTGCACAGGAATCTCTGCTCCTGTACCTGGGCACTTCCTCCCCGCTTTCTCCAGTGACTTCAGTAACTGCAAAGTTGATGCTATCACTCATCTCTCTTGCAGCAGTTTGCTCCTGTGCAGTAACTTTTTACCCTTGTTAAATATGTTAAACATAAAAGTATTACCACTATCACCGATGAGCCCTGACCAGAAAAGGGTCTGTCTTGGAGCCATCTGCATTGACTCTGTCAGATACAGGGGAAGCTTCTAGCAACTTCTCACAGAAGCCACCCTTACAGCTCCCCTGCTACCAAAACCTTGCCATGCAGACTCCATACGTGTTAATTAATGCTTTACAATTTGAACATTACATTGTAAACCTCTATTAACACTGACCAGGATCTAGTTCTTTTGTGACACTCTTACCCTCCTACTTGTAGGTGCTGCCTCCTTTATCTACTCCTTATCAATTCAAATTAGCTCCTGTCTGTTTTTTTTGCCAGGGTCACTCCTGGACTAGGAGTGGTCCTTGAGGACCTACTTTCCTGTAGCCTTACTTCCCCTTTCAGCAGAACCCTCTGTCAGTTCTTTTTAGCCAGTGCCTTATCCACTTTACAGTTCTTGCACTAATCCCCATCTTGCCTGCCTTCACCAATAATTTCCCATGTGGCACCGTTTCAAATGCTGTACTGAAGGCCAGAAAGATTAGAACTACCACATTTCCCCTGTCTTCAAACAAGCTATTAGAGAAATCTGGGAAGCAAGGGTTGAGTTTAGATAAAAATCTCGGTAGGAAATAGGTACTGTACTGGAAGGAATAACAGGAAAGAAACAGTCATGATAGGGAGAAAAAAGGTAGGCATCAGGATGCCTTGGGCCTTTGAACTAAAATAGGTGGAATATGGAACTTCTATGAATGACTTTTAAAAGGAAGAATAGAGCAAAAACATTGTCTCCTAAATTAACTATTTTTCAGGATAATATGAGTGAAGAGGATTTTGAGAAGTACAGAAAAAAGGTGAGAGAGAAACTCCCCACCAACAGTCCTGGGCAATTATGCTGCAGAGCCTGATGATAAGTGAGAGTTGACCCACTTGTGTTTCAGGCAGCTAGCATTGGCCTTTTTTGATGCATGGATCACTAGCAGTGATGAAATAATTACCCATCTGTGTGATGTGGTTATACTACTAAATTAAGCTAATTGAGGTGCCTCCTTTCTCCTTTGCTCCTCAGCTCCTGAATCTTCAAGTGTATCCAACAACTCTTCTGACAGAAACAGACAGCCCATCTTTTGCTGCCTCACATGCTGTACCATGCACATGCCAATTAACATTTCATTAAATCAACATCCTCTTTAAAAAGTGGACAGGTAATTTTTGGGATGGAATCAGTCTAATCTAATAAATCCAATTCTGTTTCTTTTGGACAAAAATTCTTTGCCATATATTCAAGTTTAAAAAAGAAAAGGGTCCTTGTTTTCCATTGTAAAGATGGGTGTTTTTGCAAATGGCAGGTTCAGAGGCTTGGGATGGAAACAAAGGCCCTTCCTTGTGCACACAATAGAGCAGCAGAGGATATGACCTGACAAACTATGTAAATTCACACATCCTGCATGCTACAAGTGGGAACTCCATTTCAGACCTGAGTAAATTGGCATGGCAGAGGCAGTAGGAAGGCAACTTAAGGAAGGAATCCTAGGGACCAGCCTAGTAGCACAGAGTGGCCCCAACCTTTTTTTTTTCCAGCTTCAAGAACGAAATAACAGATGTCAAGATCCTTTGTTATAACCTTGTTGTGACTTGCCTATAAATTGGGATGTTTGAATTTCATCTCCTTGCCTTCTCTAAAGAGTCTATCTGAAAGCCTGATGACATTGGCTTTGTGTGAGTGAGGTGGATTTCCCCTATAGTGCATGTCGGCACAGTAACACTTGAAATTCAAAACACAAACATTTTCTTAACAGTGCTAAGCGTCCTCATTATTCAAAGGCCTGGAAAAGGGCCAGAAACTCTGTGCAGATTACCAGTGAACCATTCAAGCCAGCTATACAAAAGTAGATATTAAAACGTGTGAGAAGGTACAGAGAAAAGTGAGGACTCCGTGGACTGTAGGAACAAAAGCAACGACAGTATAGACAGTTTATAGTACTTAATCCCTATAATCTGAAAGGTGAGAAAGGATCAAGAGGACTGTATTAACTGAAATACATCTGATTTGAAGATTATGGCTGCTGCTGAGAAATAATCAAGCACACATTTTTAAACAGTGGGTAAAATGGAAAAGGATAATTTCATACCTGACATTGGAATTCTTTATCCCAGAAAGAAAAGTCTCAGATGCTGCTTGACCAAGAAATGGTGCAGAAACAGGGAACTTAGGGTTCTCTCATGACCTTCAACAGACAATCAGTACCATTTTAAAGAAAACAATAGTAAAAGAAATGGGCTGAAGAGCCTTTTTCCTTCCAGCACTCCTGATGCTCTTTGTAATGTGTCTTTTTCCAAACATTACACTCCTCAATTAACTCATAATTGCTGTCCATGCCACATGCATTATGCAGCATTTGATGTAAATTCAGATTCCCTGGCACTGTACAAATCTAAGGGCATTTCAGAACCTGGTGTAATTACAAAAGTAATACACACAGACCGAGGAAGAAAATGGCTATCATCTACCTTTTCTGATCCTGGTTGGTTTGTGTGGTACTCCTGTGCTAAGTTCTCCTTGGTCTGAGCAATGAAGATCCTAAAGTGGTGTAAACGGGCACACTTCAGGAGAAATCGATGGAATCAGCCAAGTCTACATCAGGCCAATTATGCAAATGTTCTCCTTTGCAAATCCCTCTGCTAAAACTCTGTTACACCACTAAAATCTGAGTGGAAAATATTACTGACAAAGGCAAAACAAGACCTGCAATATGCTACACTCTGAATTATTCAACTGCTAAAAGATATCACATTTACCCAAAAGAGCAAGAACAGGAAAAGACTGCAGAAAATGAATGTATTGAAAATATATGGCAACTTGTACCACAGTGGACGAAGGAGTATTTCTCTAACCCTGATGTCTCTGTTTATTTCTGCAACCATGTTTATAACAAATAATAAATAAAATAAGTTAGGAGGGAGTCTAAATTACAAGTGATTTCTGACGATCTTGGAATCTTGAGAGTCTCTCAACAAATGTAAGAAAATAAGAGTTCTGATAATAATTATGTCCAACATTATTTTTATTCAGTCTACATAGCACAGAAAATTTTATTTTGGAGAGTGTTCTTAATCTAGGAATGTATTTGATCAACAAACATCCAGAAATTCACTGTATCAGATTTTAAAAACCTCAACATAATGTTAACCTTGATATCAAGGTAATTGGTGAGAATTGTCACTAAATACAAGATGAGAGAAAACAAGGAACGATAAGGTGCTCAAGATGGACTTCCACATGCATTTCTTAGCTAATGTCCTGTTTTCAGTTTAGAGAGGTGCAAAGTAAACTCTGCAGTTTTCCCAATCTGCAGACAGTGGTGAGGTGTAGTCCCAGGGAAGAAGAGATCCTGGAGAAGCAGGGACAAGGAATGTTTGGAGGAGCAGGAACAGCAGAAATAGAGAAGACAAGACATCAAGAAGAGATTATGACCAGCATCACAGGTGGCTGGCATGTCAAATCAACATTTTCTAAAGCCTATAAACTTTCACTGTACATTTGCCCCAGTTTAAGGGGATTTAGACTAATGCAAAACTTCACATTTAACCATATTTAACACTGAGCTTGACTAAATTCCATCTTGAGCTTTTACAATTTGTTTTTCCTTCAGGACAAGAAGATAAAAAGTTGCAAGACAACACTGAAGAGAATTATGGGCAGAAAGCCTCAAATCTCACGCATGCAGTTGACATACAGAGATCCCTAAAGAGTGTGGGGAAACACAGTCTAGTAAGGCTCTCTTCAAACATGTTTTTCCCTTAGTTTAATTCAACATAAATAAAAACAGTTCCTTTTTTAATTACTCCCACTCAACCGTAGCTCAAACAGGTTGTGACTCCAAGATATCCTTTTATCTTCTCACTCTATTTAACAAAGATATGCTGTAACCAGTGGCATTGCAAGAAAGCAGAAGTTCTGAAACACACCAAGCACATCAATACAACTAATAAGATTATGATCTTCAGCAACTGCACAAAGCCACTTTAGCAGACTTCTGAGGCTGCACAAAATAGGAGGGAAGATAGGTTACAAGGCCAAGAACCGCCTGTGTTTAGCATCTTGCTATTGACCGTGCTGTCAGGGATATTTATGCAGTACTTCTGATGTATTACCTGAGTAGCTTTCAATCCTCAGTACAAGGTATGCAAGAAATACAGAAGTGCGAATATTTCTACTTTACAGAAGAAAGGTGAGAATCAAAAAAGATTATGTGATTTTCCTGAGACAAAGAAAAAATATATATTCTGTGAAACCAAGAGTATTGAATTCAGCAAGGTCACACTTGGGCTTCCTCCTCTACAACACAGGTTAAGTAAAATTGTACCTCCAGTTTCAACCTGCCAATCACACCCATTTATCTAACAAGTGAGAGGGGGGAAAGAAGACTCCAGCTCCTTTGTCAATATGCCGTAAACACAGAACTTTTTGCAGGAATAAAGATCTGAAGAGTCAAAATGAATAGATATTAAGTGCCATAAAATTAAACAAAGTTACTTTAAAAAAAATGCTACCTATGTTTCTCATCCTTTACTCTTTCTGGCTTCTGGGTGGTTGGTGCTTCCTCCCTGCCTGTAAAGAGAATCATTAATAATATTGCTGCTTTGCTGCCTCTTTGTCTCTCCTTCCCCCTGCTTTTATCTCTTCATATGGAGACAGGTGCTGTAGTGTCTACAGAAAACTGAAGTATAGCCATTTAATTGTTAATCAGCCAGTAGAGAACAGTTGATAAAGCAAAATGCCAGGATGAGAGTGTGAAAAATTAGGCAAAATTGATCTTTGGTGTACTTTTACCTTAACTTCTCTTTCAGGGTACTTATAGCCTTAAAACTATCCCTTAAATAGCCTTAAAACCATCTCTTAAATAGCCTTAATTTTCAACAAACATTCTTGTTACAAATTGGAAGTCAATTGATGGTTTGCATTGAGTTTATCAGGACCAACAGTTAAATGGTTTGCCCAAGGTCATACGAGAAGTCTGTCTGAGGACGAGGAAGATTTTATTAGCAGTGTACATTCATATTTTTTCTCTCCAGCTGTGACGGCTCTAAAATTTATTGGCAGTTCCTAGGTAGTGCTCTGTATTGCTCTTCTGAAATAATCTGAAGCAAAATGATTTGCTTCCTTAAAAATGTCCTAAAACGATGAGGGAATCTGACTTTATTTCCCAAAACTTGGAAATAAAGTTACGTTGCCACTGAAACAAAATTCAAGAGTAATTACATTTCTGTCTAAATATTTGTCGTTAAAGCTTTTCATTCCCGCCCCCCTTCAAAGTCTGCTACATTCAAAATAGTTAGTCACACCACAGAGCACAGAGATTCCTTTCTGAACATTAGCCATCCAATCCGGCTTTTTTTAGAAGCCACCAAGAAAACGGTGACCCCTTCCACACACATATAATACAGACAGTCACTCATGCATTAACAGCCATAAACCCCCAAAGGTCGTTTCCATGACAACCCCAGGGTCCTTAATGACCCTGACAGTTCAATGATTTTGTTTTGTTTGAGAGTGAAGGAATAATAAGTCTTCTCCCATCACCCCCTACCCCCTCCGCTGCACTGATATGCTGTTCATTATCTGATCCTAGGCTCAGCCCTGGAGACAGAGCGGCAGCCAGCTCTGAAAGACAAGAGCCTGGTTGCAGACAAAGAGCAGCGAAGGAGCTGAGCGTGCTCAGCATACTGCAGCAGCATCAGCCTCATTAATTCCATCACTAGCCCAATGAGTTTAAGCGAGTGCCAGGGGTATTACAATAGTTTGTAGCAATATGTTGCATAAGTGAGCCCCAAATCACTGTACGGTTATTTAGAAAGTACATTTTGCATACCACTAGCAGGAGTGCTTTTATTAATGATGTGTACCAGAAACACAATAAGACATTGCAGCTAGTCTGCAGCAAGACCTATAATTTTAATGATGTGATGAATAAGGCAATTAATGTACTTCAATCTATTTCCCATATGTATCATATTTAACTTCAGAAAACTACAGAGATATCCAAGAGAAAGAAGTATAATAATGCATCACTAAATGAGTAGGCTATTCCTAATGCTCTGAATGCATGTTTCTTAGTTCTGCTCTTCAACCAAACCTCCTATTATTTAATTAGAAATCAGCTACAGGCATATGCAGGCTTCCATTCTCAATATTGAACACGGTGTATTCATTAAACCCTCCAGAAAGTGTCTCATTGTTGATCCGATGTGGTTCTTTAGGGAATTCCACTGGAAGCTGCTTCCATTGTTTACATGAAATCATATACATTCATTTGATCCCATTCCAGCATTATCTCATCACAACTATGCTCTTACCAGTGCCATATTAAACCAGCTCTTTGGCGACCTATTTTATGGACGGGTGGATCTAAATTGCCTTCGTTTTCCTTTACTTCATAGATTAACTATGCATTGAACATAAATGGTATAAATTACAGCTTCCAAAAGGTTTCTTTAACTAGTATCAATGGCCATTGGCCCTACAGCTTTCAGAATGGCTGCAAGTCACAATTGTGTGTAGAGGCCACAGTTGTGTCTTTCTCTTCCTACTTGTACAGAGACCTCAGGGCACTATGCTGGGACTCAACAACTCAGTATGGCTGAAAAGCCTCTGGTTTTGCTTTGTAAGTAAATATGTCACTGTTAGGATAGCTTTGTATCTGTGACAGAAGAGTTGGTCCAACCTTTCTAATGGCAGAGAGAGAAGTCTTTATGTGCTTGAGATCAAGTTATATTCCTTCCTCTGTATTCAACTTTACTGTATGACATTCAAGCTAGTGAAGTCCTTAACTTCAGACAGCTTCAGGAGAAACTCTGTATGGCACAAAACCTCAGGGTCTGCCTATCCCTCAGAACACAAACGTAGACATTTGGAAAGACTGTCCCTGACTCTTTAGTTCAACAATGCATTTTATCCAGAAAAAACCATTTTAGACAAATAAGTATTCCCAAAGAAGCCACCTTTCTCAGTACCTAAAGTCAATAAGCTGCTTGAATTTTTTGTGCTAATTGTATGCTTACATTCAGTCCTTATTTGGGAAAGGCTACCCAGTACTTTAGGGGTCAGAAAAATTAAAACTAAAAAGAGAAAAATTTGCTTTACTCTGAAGGGCAGAATCTAACGCGAATCAAACTAGTTACAGAGGAAGTCGGAGTTAGGACTGGGGCACAGGCACCAGACCCTTCTACACTTTCCTTGCAGTCAGTTTCCACTCCCTCATATATAATGATACACCTTTTAATCTTGCCTTCACTCAGTTTATTCTTCTTCACTCCAACCTAATGCAAGGTCACTGGAAAGTCAGAGTAAGAGGCGGCACAGCAACCTCTAAGCCTCATGCAGGAAGGAAAAGAGATTTAAAGAAAAGAGTTAGCATCTTGTTTCTACAGCTAATCGTTCTCAGCAGCATGCCTTGATTGTATACTACAAAGGACATCCAAACTATCAGTTACAGACACACTAGAGTCTATATGCTCCCCAAATATGACATTTCCTCCTGCCTGCCATCTATATTTCTCTCCACGTTGACAGAGCTCTCCAGGTTCTACAGAGCTTCCCCACAGGGCAACGTACCCGCCTTCCTAAACAAGTCCTTTGCCTCTCAGGTTTGTTGCCATGTTCTACACACACACCCCATGTTATGCAGAAGAAGTCTTGGTCCGGTAGCAATTAATTATGCCCAGAGGCATGGATTCTCTCCTTCGAGTGTGCACGCACTTCTCATTAATGTTAATGTCAACTATGCATAAGGAGGAGCTGGAAGATTCCCGAAAGCATTTAACCTGGGGAAAACCTAGCTGGGGAGTGCAATGGTGTTGCGTGCATGTATATGGGATGCAGCCCCCTGATTCCACTTAGTTTTCATAAACAAAGTCTTAGATCACGAAGGAAAGAAATTAAGCACCAAACACGTCAGGATTTGTATACAGCCTCTAAATGTAACTACACTGTCCTTACAACAGTATAACACAGTCAGCTATGAAACACAATGAGTAGCCCTGCAGAAACTTGGAGAGTTTCTATTCTTTTTGTCACAACTAGAAATATTAAGAGAGCCTGGATGACCTACTGAAGGGTCTCTCCTCCTCAGAAAATGTGTAGCATAAGTATTTCTCCCCAAGTAAGCTTAGACATGAAACAGGCAAGACAGACAAAAGAAGTGGTTATCTCTGTTTTACACACTAGCAGCAGAGGCATATACAGATGAAGTCACTTGCCCATTTATAATAACAGGAAACAGGAATAGAAAGCAAATTTCCTGAGATCTATCCCAGCTCTTTCACTACAGGAACGTCTTTCCCCCAGTTGGAAAGCTTCCCCTCCCATCTCATTCACTTCAACAGCTCATGAAACAAAAATGTATCCAAAAGGATTTTTTGAGGGATTCCCTCCTTCTTATATTTCATCTTGTTAGAGTGATACAGCACATAGGAACAAACAGCAGTTCAAATTCCTTTTCCAGCAGAGAACAAAAGACTCCCACTGGACCAGGTTCCACTACCTTTTAGGAGGAATACCCTACCTAGAAAGTGAAAGATTGAAGCAGCATATGACATGTCCCCAGAGCTTTCACTTCTGTTTAGAATCCAAATTTGCCAGGGACAATTCAAAAAGTTGTTATTGTACACAATTATGTACAAAACAAGCATGGTGCAGAAAGAAGAGAAGAACAATGTGGTTTAAATTGAAGGACCATGTAGGATGTGGCACATCTGAATACCCATTCCCAAGAGAGTATTAGTAACGAGGGGGAAAACTCAACAATATAGTGTATGCAAACCGTGATTCATCCCTTCCAGTACCACAGCTATAAAGCACAACTTTATTCATTTATTTGGAAAACTTAGGATTTCAAGTTTTCACACACACTGGCTTCTGAAACAAAAATGCCACAGAGTAAAAAGATTTTAATGGCTGTAAGGAGGATTCTATTCTTTACTTTGCTACTGACCCCAGGTATGAATCTGAACTAGTCACTTCACCCAAGCTTCTGAAAAGTGTCTTAAATTTCTCAGGAGATGTGAAACATACTTTGAGTTACAAAATATTTTAAGATAATCAGATGGGTGATGGTTCAAAGTGAGGATAAGTGTAAGGCAGTCTTAGCTATGCAAAGTTAATTATTTACATTAATGTAGTATCTCTCTTTGCTTACACATGAAATAAATTTGTGTTGAACCACAGAAAAGAATTTCTCAAAGTGGTGTCATTACTGGAGCCATTTAAAACTCAGAAATATGCTTTTCCCTTTTTTTAGTGGTATTGCTCACAGCTATAATTTCCATGGTAATGAAAAGACAGGCATCTAAAACGAAAGTGTTAGAATAACAAGCCTTTTCCATTTCATTGTGAAGTGCAGGACAATAACTGCTAAAGTTCAGATACAGCAGACCTGAAAAAACACTTTTTTTTTTCACTACCTGGCTTGCTAAAATGTAATCTGTGGCAATTTGCCCAGGCCTCCTAAGGCTGAATCAGAAGACACTGTTATCCTTCCCAGTACTAGTTGTTTGTGCTAGTCTAGACACAGTTTGATGTCAAGAAACAGGCTTCTACTGCCAGGATGACAGGTATTTAACGCTGGAATAAAATACAGTGAACCACAGTAAACTCAGGCTTTGATGCTCTACTGCTTTATGCTGGAATTATCACAAAACTTGGACATACATTGTACTCTTTTTTTTTTTTTTTACCAACAAAAAGTGTTTATTTGCAAAAGTGTTATCAAGTTAGAAATGATTTATTTAAGTTCTGCAACTAACAACAAGTAAGTTTTCTTTTCCTCATACAACAAAAGTATTTGTGATTAAATCCTAGTGCTTGTCACAGTACAAAAAGAAAGTGGTGGTGGAGGAAAGGCAAAGCAGAAGGTGTTTAAGTGCTGTAAATTCAGGAGATTATATTTATTTGACCAGGAATTGGAATCCTCTTTCCTAAAGCAGTATTGGCACTTTGATAGACAAGACTTCAGAGGTTCTAGATGTGGTTTCCAAAGGGTATAAGCACACAGATGCCTGCTACCTACAGAAATTAATAAATGCATAAAACCCCAACTTGAGGGCAGCTTGTCAGTTGCTTCTGTTGGATGCATATGTAAAAAAACACCTCCCATAAATAAAAAGCCTCAATCCCAATCTAACCCTAATAACAGATACACTTCAAAAGCACCAAAGTTTCCTGTAAGCCCTGGATAAGCCCAGAAAGACTTAATTTTTGGCAGCGCTGTCACAAGCCATAGCCACTGCCAGGTAAACTACCTAATCTAATTTTTATTTTCAATAGTTTCAATAGTTTCTGTGTCATGTCCTGTTAGCAAGATTGTTTCATCTGTTAAAAATCCTGATCAAGCAATTAAACATTCTGTACTTCCCACCACCATCAGTCTGTGAAACCAGCTCTTGTGCTTCAGCTCAGCTGAGTTACAAACTGTCCCTAACGGAAAGATATCTCAAAAAAATCCAAACTTCTTGAAAGCATGACATTTCAAATCAGCAGAGTTCACCCTAATTCCATCATTTCTGAATATCTTTTCGTTATAAAACTCCTGTTCAAAACTACCTACTTTGAACCATCAGGATGTACCTGAGGACAAAGCACGCCCAAGATGACAGCTAAGTCAACTGTGTGATAAAATTTCTGACTCTCATCTGTGTAAACCTAATTGTTTTAAGAAATCTTTACTCTCTTCTGATTCTGGCACAATAAGTTGTTGATCTGCACTCCTAATTCAATTATGGAAAAGCATGAGAGGTTACCTAAAAGGCATAGAAGTTTCCCAGACATAAGGGATCGTGCCCAGTACAGACATCCTTGCACCAATGAACTTTTCCTAAACATCACTACCCTTGACTGTACACTGTACCAGTCCCCAAGGAATAACGTTACAGATATTGCTTCGTTGACACCCAGCAAACACCTGGAATGGAGGGACCCAACTCTGTTCTGCTTTGTCAGATCAGAGCCAAAAATCCTAATTAAAAGGTTTGCAGTTGGTTTCCACAAGAATGGTTTCTTGCTGTGAGAATGCTTTTGAGCTTTTCTGATCAACTTTATCTATAGCTGCCTTACTAGTTCATCATGAGGAGTGATCTAGATTTTCACCTGTCCATATCTATGCTACACACAGAAAAAACTCCACCTCTTATGCACTTCTTTTCATTTTCTGTCACTAATTTGTTTGCTGTGTCTTTTTTTTTTGTGAATGATAAGAGTAATACTGATGACTCCATATGTCAATAAACATCAGTTGACTGCCAAAAAAATCAAGAGAAAAGTTTTAAAGAGCAAGAGATTTTTGCTTTCCATTCTGGAGCTTTATACTGTGCAACAGAAAATTTCTTGCCACGTGCAGTTTGAACATAATAAACCTTTTCTTCGTTTCACAAGTAGTTGTAAGACAGTTTTCATGGCAGCCTAACCGTGGAAGTGAAGAGGCAGCTAGTAAGCCAAGAGAGCAGTAACAAATCTGACTTAGAGGTAGAATCTTTTTTATTGATGATTTTCTTTCTGCTTTCCTCTCACTCTTGTGCTCTGCACAACACCTGAACCTTTTTTATCCCCTTCAGATTGTGTTTCCCGAACATGTGTGCTACAAAACCTCTCTCATTTTAACACAAGGCATTCGGTGTTTCAATCAACATGAATTTCAATGATCGTTTTTTTTAGATCTTTTCTAAACTGCATAAAATCCCACTTTCCAGTGTCTATGTCTGCACACATTTCCATATCTATACATTCACATAGGTTTCCATAGGAACATACACTTCAGTAGAAAACATTTTGGTTAAAAGATTCTCAGATTACTCACCTATTCTGTCACGGCCAGGGCTACATTTACCGTTTCCATTACCCCGTGAACGCTGCAGTATGCTACTACCAATTGCCATCATGAACGTCTTTTGCGAGCGAGGCCACGCTACACTTGTGCACCAAATGGTGTATGCCAAATGATTATGCAGGCCTTGAGGCACTCTGAGTGTATAAACATTTACAGTACAACAGATCTTTGGCCAAGTGGCCAAGTAATTGATTACAGGGCTATGAATGTCACTGGATTTTATTTATAAAAATTGCCATAACGCTGGCTCTACTTCATGCAGAACAAGCACTGGCAGGTTTTAAAAGTCAGATGCTCTTAGGTGAATCCAGGAGCAAGCAATCTTTGCAGCAAATTGTGTAGAACAAATAGGAGCAGGTCTTGCTCCAGCTACCATTTTTTCTTCTTTCCAAATTCATGATACCTGACAATAAGGCTTGTGATTACAAAGATACCCTGACTTACTATAGAATAAGTGAACATGACCAGGACTTCTCCACAGGAAAGGCACCATGACACTGAGTTACGTTTAAAGGAATTTAAGAGGAAAAACAACAGTTGAATATTAGCTTTAAATACAGACACTGAAAATAAAATATTGTCCAAGATATTGGACAAGGGATACATTATTATGTGAAGTATTATTTCAGTAGGACTTATTACGTAATTGAATCTTAGCTAATTGTTTTGAAAGGAAAAAGGTCTGTGGAAAAAGAGAACAACATACAATGACAGTCAGCTCTATAACTCATTAAAAGTCAGAGGCTCTATTTTTTTCTTTGGAGATGGCACTCTTAAACACATGCATGACAATAAAAAGCCATGCAGAAGCATGCCTTTAATGTTATATCTGCCAAACACAAAGTCCCTGACCCAGAAACTCATAGGGACAGTTAAGCATATTGACATAGCATCTCATTGAAAAATGCACATAAGAGCACATTCAGGTGTCCTCCTCTGGAGCTGAATTTGCTGTCCTGATCACTTTTCATTTTAATTCCTTTTTTTTTTCTTTTCTCTTGCTGCTTAGCTGGGAGGAAGAAAAAAATGTGTGAGTGCTCCCTAATCTGCTTACTGCAGTCAGACACAAAGGGTAAACTCACCTTAAATGACTGACAGAAAAGCAAGTCACAGGTTGGAAGCAATGACTTTAACCATTCCAGTTGTTTGTAAAATGACTACCTGCCTGAAACCTACACCTTTGCAGAGCTGCTGAAGAATGTGCTACACTCTACAGCACTTGCCACAAATCTGCTCAGTCTACTTCTCTCAGAAGTACCGGCTCATACACTCTGAAAGTGATCGCCAGACTGTGTTCCCCACAGGCTGTATGCTTCAAGATCCTCCTCTTTCTACTTTCTTTGAATCTCTGCATTAGGGGTCTAATTTCCTGCTAAGCATTATCTTTATGAGAGATACACATTTCTGAGAGAAGGCAGAAGGAACTGTGAGTTTCTCCACGTGAGGCAGGACAGCAGGGATGCAGGAAGCTTGTGCCAGAGTTCTGAGCTCATCACGTGACACCAGCCCACTGGCCATCTCCAAACTCAGATACACTCTCATTGAGAAAAAATGATGCATTATTCAGACTAAGTAAACAAACCTGGATTTGTACAGTTCTTGCTATATTTGTAAATGGTTAGTAATGAATACAGTCAAAAACTGAACAAGCAGAGCAGTTCTAGTAAACTTCTGAGAAAACACACCCAGGACGGACGAGAGTCTAGGTTTAGCTTTCTAGAACAAAGATACTAAAAGATGCAATTCAAAATGAAACACATGAATTAAATTTATTAATGATATAACTAGAAAATGTTTTTTAAAGGTCTATGGTATCTAATATTTACAGTACAATAGCACTGAGAATTAGGGTAAACACGGTTCAGGTACTCTGGGACTGGTAGGAGCAATGCCAAGCTACTGGCAACTCAATGGACCCAAAGAATACAAAGGTGGTTTTGGGTTTGCTTTGCTTCCCTGGAGGTCCTGCCCTGAACAAAGGTCAGCCAGACTACCTACATTCAAGGTCTCAGAACAGCTAATATGCTTTTCCTTCTGCAGGACCTGTAATTGCAAAGCTTTTGGAGTAGCAGGAGGGCAACCATGCAGTTCTGAGACACTAACTAGTGCATTTCATCTGTCACACAAACAAGAAACAGATCTCTTCCAGCAGCAAGAAGACAACAGCAGCATCTCCAGAATAGATATGAAACAGAGCTGTTAGAAATGATAAAGACCTATTGATCTGCCAGCCCAGCCACCTGCAAATCCATGACTGTACTCTCCAGGATATCTGCTGGTGGGTTTTTTTTTCCTAGACTGGTTTCAAAACACTGCATATTGATGATCCCACCACTTCCCTTGAGGTTTCATTCCAGTTTTTACATATCTCCCTGTCAATAAAAATGAGGAGAGGAGGTGATTGCTTGATATCCAGTCTAAATTTTAAGTTCCTTAGTCTGTAATTGGATGTCCCTCTAAATAATTTCTTGCCTTCTTGATGTTTACCCTACTTTCCTTTTTTACCTTTATTTCCTCAGTTCTGCTATTGCCTTAGAAATCAACCCTTCCATGAATGGTCAGTTCTGGTCATTTTCTGGTTGTCCTTTCCAGCTTGTTAGACTCTTTCTCTCCAAGCTCAGTGGGCAGCATAATTTTAGCCATCAGTTGTCCCGAATGACAGGCACAGAGAATGAGAGAAATTCAGGAGTGGAAGGACCTAATTAATAGAAAACTAGGAGAAGCATGTAAATGCAGGGTGTTGGAGCTTAAAATGAAAATGGGAAAAAAAACCATGTTGTGGTTTTTTTAGAACCATTGTAATTGTTTCATGTCAGAAGCGCCCAAGGCTAACCAGTCTTTAGTGGATTGATAAAGGACCAATGTGTCAGGTCTTATTTAGTGGAAGAACCCAATTAATTATTATACAGAATTAGATGCCATTTAGCTTTGCTTATATTACTGATGACTCGTTAATTTGGCTGGCTCTGATGTAATTACAATTAATTTACGTCCCTAAGCCTAATGCTCTAACCTGGCTGTGATTTAATCAGGTGATGTGGAGGTATCACAATCAAAGCAGCATCCAGGAGCTCACTGCTAAAAAGAAATAATTACACCTTACAAAACATATCCTTCCTACCACTCATATATCTTGAAAAACCGATTTAGATCACTGAAACTCCTCCATCAGAAAACCTCAGATGGCAAAACCTGGTTAAAATGTAGAGAAGAGTTGAGGATGCTCCTTCTTTCCTGTCTCTCAGAATATGCAATAATAGTTCCAGTTTAGCCATACAGATCTCTGCATAAGCCTGAAGAATGAGTGAACCTTCATGCCATGCCACCAAGATGGGATGGGTGACACACAGCCAAGCTGAACTGCCTGTAACATCTGCAAGAACATATCAGTGCAAATGAAAAGAACAGTAACAGAGAGCCCAATTCCGGATTATCTCGGTGAAGACAAAGCAAAAGCAAACGAGGATGCCTTTCTGGGGATGCTGGCCTTTTGCATCCATTGCACACCTCTGACTGCCATCTCCCCTTGGCCCTTTACCACTGTTGCAGCTCGGAGATAGCTCTACCCTCTGTCTCATCTCAGAAAGGTTTGCTTTACAAGGAATCTTAGAGCTGGGGAGAGATCCACAGGTCTCTCTGAGACACTTCTAGACTTCTTAGAGAGGTCTCTTCTGTTGGCTTGTTCTCTGGTGCAAGTGAGACAAGCAGTTTTGAGGAATCAGTCTTCAGGTACTTTCTGAGAAACTGAGTACCTGGCAAGCCTAGATCCATAACTGTAATTTTGCTGTGGATTTCCTTCTCTCTTTACCTTGCTTCCTGATTTCCCATTGAGCTGTAGATCTATTCCCAGCCCCTTGCAATATGATGTAGCCTCTGTCTTATTTTTTTCCCTATTAATTCTCTCTTTTTATATTCCTTTTTGCATGGGTCTGAGAAGTGTCTGGCTCGTTATATCCTTACACTGCTAAACTATTCAATCATAGGTCATTAAGTTAATTTGAGTAATTCTTGGGGAGGTATTGTAGCTCCTCATTCGCTCTTTAGCATATACCTTACATTGTGCTTTACTATGGAAAGCTTCTCTGCTGCTGCTGAATTGAAAGATACAGAAAGTCTCTCTCCCTTGGAGGCCAAGCCTGACAAAAAAGCAAGTTACTTCAGCTGAAGAAAGACTACCAGAGCAGAATGCACGAGGGCAATGCAAATCTGTTTGCTTTTTTTGCAAACAGCACCTTTTCTTTCGGCTGAGAATAGCTAGATATTGAGGTTATCGTAACACTGGAAGCTAGAAGATTCACAGGCTGGAATGCCAGAAAGTGTTCAGCTTCCAGGGCAAGGAATTTCATTTCAGTTAGCTTGGTTATGTTGCTTTGCAACCATCAAACTGCTCTTATTTCCTACAACCATGCTGCCGTGAGCTGGAGTACAGCTACAAAACACTAAGCTTACCGTTACTGATGGCAACTGAAGGAACTGGCCTGACTTACTGTTGCTTGTTATTCAACAAAAGCAGGATACTTTGATGAGAAAGAACATTAGCTTCCACTTACACTTGACTGCTTTGGTGCTTCCTACTATAAACAGGGCCAAATTTGTGAACCCATGTGAAAGACGATCTTTAAAGGACCCCACATCTTTCCATCTCTCCTTCTGTTAATTCATAACATACAACCTTTGCCCAGTCATAGTGGAGAGAAGGTGAGCAGGACTTCCCCTTTCCTTGTCTCATTCAGGTTTCTGCTCACTCAATTCATCCCAGTTCAGTACCACACTTAAGCTCATCAAATATATGCTGAAGTCCTGACAAAGTCCCTCAGAGTTAAGGATACTTTTGTATGCTTTGCTGAAAAGAGACAGACTGCTAAAGCAGAGTGGCAGAAAGCAGCTTGCATCCTCTATGTACAGATTGGCTTCAAATTGTTGCAAACACTTTCATTAGCCAGTCTCTAAGACAAGCATGACTTTATCTAGTTGTCACATTTTGCATGGAGGAGAAGGAAAGAGTAGTTTTGAGAGGGGAGGAGAGCTGTCTCTTCTGTATATATGAAAACATCTCCCCAACAGCTGAAAGAACTGCAGATGTGTTGTTTTGAGACGCCTTCTCTCTCTACAGCAGGCATGCTCTGGAGGAGATAATGGCTGCCATCCCACCGAGAGCACTGTTATATGATCCTCTTTCAGTTATTTGAAATATGGACTTCACTCAGAGGATTCTAGGAATAGCTGCTCCAGCTGTTCTGGAGAGATAGAAAGCTGTCACAAGAGACATCGTTAGACTCTGGTAAAATCAGCGGCTGCACTAAAGATCTCACATAAACTCCTTAATGGTCTGTACCATTCAGTCAGGAGTCAAGGAGAAGTGAAATGTGGTCTATGACTATAAGGCAGTTTGTATTCCATGCATCAAGGCTGTGCCTGGATTTGGCAGACAGAATAGCAAAGACCCCAAACGGATCCTTTTATCAAGTGTCTGAGCAGTTGCTTGATCTAAGAGGTCTGTGTACCTGCAACCAGCAACGTGAATGTCTGAGACAAATTACAAGGCAGCAGCGGTGTTACAGTGAAGGATGAAAGTGCACACAGAAAGGCAAACAAGCAAAGCATTACAACAGCCACTTAATGGCAAACACATTTATTAACATCAAGTGCGATGTTTGTAGGTTTTCCCTGCCACAACCAGCTGCGGATGCCAGCTACTTAAAAAGATGAAACAGAGCAGGGGATGAAACAGAGGGATTTTTGTCTTTCTCTTTTCAGCACAGCCTGCCCGCATTCTTGGCCGTGGAAGCAAGCTCCTAGCTGACTTGGAAGGAACAAAAGCCATGCTGGCACACAGCGAGCAACTTGATTTCACAAGGCCTCCTGGGAAGACTGTACAGGAGCACAGCTCTCTGTCTGGTAGCAGCATCCTTGAATAAAAAGAGGAGGAGGAAAAGGGCAGAAAGGAAGGAGCACATAAGGTCTCCATACCATACATGAGAAGCTTTTACACACAATCAGACATCCTTGCCCCAAAGTATTCAATAAAAGAAGTGTTCAAGGTGAACCACTATACTTACTGCACACCACAGCAGCACATTTCACAGGCTACTGTTCTTTTGTTAGAAACGCTTCTCAAAGGTTTTATTGCCACCCATAGATTGTAAGTGTTCAGGCTTTTTAAGCATAGGAAAAATAATGTAGTAGAACTAAATGAAAATTTGATAATTGGAGACACTTTATAAGGTGAAATCAGCATTCTTTTCTTCTACTTTTTGCTTTTACTCAGGAGAAATAAAGAGACAAAATGCCATTGGGGAAGGGTCTTGTTTCAGTGGAGTACATTGCATTATTTCACTTGAAGGGACTGACTCAAAATAGGTATTTTATCATGGGAGTGTCATGGGAGTATGATGTGGACAGAAAACAGCTACAGAAATGAATACATTACTCAATGGCAATTCAGACAGAGATAAAGACAGTCATATTACTTCTGGATTACCTCTGAAATCTGAGAGTGTGAGGTGAACTTTCCCTATCTATGGTACTGATTTGCATCAAGATCCTGACCTGGGCAAGGTGTGAATAAAAAGCTTGTTCACAGCAGAACCTTAAAAATACTATGAAGTCCAATGGAGACAGGGCACTTTTCTTAAAAGGTAAACAGAGCTGAGGATTTTCTATGTTGCAAAGCGCTAAAAAGTTCTAGGCAAATGAGAGAAAGAAGAGGGGAAAATTACTGTTGCTGTGATAATATTGGTGTCTCAGCACATTTCCAGGATTGGTCTTTTCACTTAACTCCAGTGTATTTAGACTCATGCAGAGAATTAAATTAATCATTATACAATGGAAATCAGGACAAATTTCCTTAAGGGCATATTGACATTTTATCGCTCTTGCTCATTGGCACAGATGTAAACAGGAGATGCAAACGAGTGAGAATCTCTTCTCTTGTCTATTTCGCATTCGTAAATCACAGTAGGGCTTCAACTGACATCCCTGTTCTTCCAGCAGGGAAGAATGAGAGGGCATGCACTCCCTGAAAGCAAACCTCTGGCAGTGTGGCCAAAAGAAAAGCAGTGTTCTGTTCTCTAAGCAGCATGGTGATCCTAATAATAATAAACATCTGGTTATCTGAAACCGCTGTCAGAGTTTATTTTAACTATTATCTGGTGGATCAGATTAATCCTTCTTCCTACTCTGAATGTGTTTTTTAAATCATAAATGATTCTTTTGACTTCAGAAAGACTCGTGGCCTATGAAAGATTCTTGTGGGTGTTAAGTTTAGAGAACGGAGCCTTTAAAACCAAACCAAAAAACAAATCTAACACAAAACAAACCTAAAAACCAATCCTCACTTGTTCATTTTATGCCAAACCCTTGCTAGTTACGATTAGTTTTCTGAGACGAACAGAACTTGCTGCTGGTTCAATAATGCAAGTGTTGCTATGAGTCTCTGATAATGCTGGAACGTCTACATTGGTCACCTCATTTCTTTGTTGGCTCATCACCTTGGTTTCGTAGGTTAAGTAACTTACTCTCAGCAGAATCAAATATTCCTATCTGGTCATCCACTTTACATCTTAGTAGTGTTTCCTTATTCATCTTTAGTCCTGTTGATCTGAATAGTGTGCATCTTGAGCCTCTTTAATATCTTTTAAACTTGTTTTTCTGAGTTTGTGTGCAGTATCTCATTCCACCTTCTTATTACAGCTTCTGTATCAATAATGGTCCACTGTTTTGACCCTACAGACAAGCCGTGCACAACACACTCTATGCTTCTGAAGACATAAACTGAATCATCAACTTTCATTTTCAAAGACAAGCTCCATAGGAATTGGCAAGTTTCTTTCTAATCAGCTTTTAAGATGGCATCATTCAGAGGTGCTTAACCACAGGACTTAATTTTCAGTCTATATAGCTACCAATTTCTTATATTCTCTCCAGATCCAGGATGTCACTCAATAAAGCATTTTGTTTACATCATATGTTTATCTGCCAGGCAGAAGACCCTTGGAAATTCTGGCAATATGTTTTTAAATTGAGGATTAGAGTTTTTCCATAAAGGAGTTGATATGGCATGATGATATAAGTATACATGTGGTACTTTTAAAGAAATCTCCGAAAGAAAAATGAACATTAAATACTAGGGAAATTAAATTTTATTTTAAAACCTCAAACAACAAACCAGGAAAAAAACCCCTCACACTAAAACCTTTTCTTTAAGGCAGACATCAGCTCTATCCCAGAGTTCCTCTTACTTTCTATTCAGACCAAGAGCTTTCTAGAGTTCATTGTTTTGGGTAAAGAATGTTAGTTCTTGATGACTTGCAACTATGCATAAATAGAAAATACATCTGGGAAGCTGAGGAAGTGGGAAATATCGTTCAATTTAATTACTAGTTATGGGATGGAAAGAGCTGGGGATTTATCCCATGAGGAAAGAGAAACCAGAAAGAACATATAATGCTTTTAGATATTTATCAGTTGATACTCTGATAAAAGCACAAAAAGGAGTTCCTGTGATAAGTTTTGTGTACAAAGCTTTGAGCTTATTCTCTCTGAGATGTATTTGAAGCAGACCTCACAAGTGGGGCACAAAGTTTTCAGCTCCAGCAATCGTCAACATCTGTTACTAAGCACTTACGTGGGAACCTTATTTTCTACTGAAACATGAGCACATTTCTATCTCTTTGCAAGGAACAACATCAGGAACGTGGATGGAGTATTCAAACTTGAGAGTTTGAAACAGTAAAAGCAAATTTATTAAATATTGAATGTTGACAGTCTTACGATGATGCATACATTTTGGAGGATAGCATTCCTAACTCTTGAAAGCCTGGTTTTGCTAAAAATGGAACTGTTTTAAGTGAAGTGTAGAGGAGCAATTTGCTTACTTATTACAACAATAATCAGGAAGCCTATTTGCTTGCTTTTAAATAAAATTATTTTCCAAAAAGCAACTCTGTTCAATGAATTGAAACCATTTGTAAATTCATTACCCACAAATCCTTGAGAACTTGTCAAAAAACCCCCTATAAACTTGATTAAAATTTCATTCACACAGTAAATATTGAAATAGCCATTTAATTTGTGCATTTGACCCATTCTGACTTCAGTGTTCAATGCATGATTCCCACATTTCTACTTTAGACAGATAGAAACTCTTATTCTGAACAAAATTAGCGAGTTTGAATCAGGAAAGTCTGTTATTACAATTCATCCAAAGTAATGTAAACACCCTTTGGTTAAGAAAAATGCCTTATGACATATTAGCCTCTTAAAAGAAAGACACAACACAAATTTAATAGGAATTGCCTTTTCATGAAACTGAAGAGCTGAGCAAACAGAAGAAAACCTTATACCTATAGGGACTAAGCTGTATTGAAATGTTTGCTTTTGAGTTCACTTCTGTGAGAACTTCAGCCAAGTTTTTCCGTTTCAAGACAATGAAAGTCAAGAATGAAGGTAACAAAATTTTCACAGCAAATGAAATTTGAACAAGCCCATGTGGAAACTTGGTGCTGCAAATAACTATATTAAACCAGGGGATTGTATATACAGTCAAAACAATTCCATTGGCAAATATAAACAATGAAGAGCAAACACTTAAAGGACCACTGACAGAAAACAGTTTTGTCAGCAATTCACTGCCAGAAATATCTTAACGACAAATATTTGCTGAGTAATTGCAATCAAAAGTTTTGTTGAAACACATCCAGTTGACAAACAACTTATCAACAGGAAAAAACAACAAAAAAGATAAACACATGAAAGATTTCTTTACAGTTTCTTCGTTAAGTTTTGTGGCCCAACACCATATACTTAAAATTCAGAGAGTTACCACTGGCTCTTCTGCCTCCGCTGCACTTACACTAACTCTAATGTTATTTACAACGTTGCTAGCCAAATTATTTCCATACTGCCAAACAGTCTGTGTCTTCAGATGAAACTCTGTACTGTAGGATTATCACAGACAGTATTTGTTTCATTTGCCTATCTTCCAACTATGAAGGCTCTTTAAAAAGAGTGGGTTGGTGAAACACTGGAAAGGAAGGCTGCTCTCCTCAATCAAGCTCAAGCTCAGACAGCTAAAACAGCCTGAGAGAGGTGGCAGAGGAAGAAAACAAGAGGATCATTGCAAGGATCCTTGCTCACATGAAGAAGCAGAGCTTTGGCAGGGAGTGCCAGGGAGCAAATAGTAATGCGTTAGAAGACAGCAGTATTCAGGGAGGTTTGGACAGTGTTGCAGTTCAGGAATTGTCACCACTCTGTATCTACAGAAGCACTTTAGTAGCTCAAAATGGATATTTTTAAAACAAATTTCCTGATTTTGCACGCTTGCCATGCATTAATTTACATTATGAAGCTATTTGGAACAAGTAAGTTGGATTCCTTTTAGATGAAATTAAACTGGGAAATGTTTTCCAGGAGCACACTTCACGTCCTCTGGCAGCTAATGGGCATTCAAGTCCATTGGACTAGACGTGAGCTAGATCAAATTAACTCCTTGAGTATGGGTGGATGTCACTGCTTCAGTATCAAATATTTGGCTCTACAAAACCACTCCTGTTGTTCTACAGTACCTGTTAACATAAATGAAGGTGATTGAAAACAAGCCTAGAATTAAGGATACATGTAAACACACAGTAGGCAGGATGAGATAGGTTTATAAACTCTGTGTTCTATCTCATCTGTTCAAGATTTTCCTAGGGTTAGGTATCCTCTTTTAAAGTACAACAAAATTTAGGCCTTCTGAATTTCAAAGCCTTTTGATCCATCTGGCATACTCACACAAGGAAAAGGTATAGACAGGTCAGCTTCAAGGTTCTTGATCATCAGTTGGTCACCTGAATGTCATTCTTTCAATGCAGTGGATAGGTCTTGAAAACACTGTCCTACACAGATATCAATAACAATAACTGCTGCTGGTCCAGCATTCTAACTCTTTCATCATGCCAAACTTGGTATAGGTGCTTGCATCTATCTATGTGTGGATAGAGTCCTGCTCATATGCACACACTAATGGGTGACAAGCAGACTTATATGGTCCATTATTCCTAATGTATTACCAAAATTCCAGCCAAGCACAGTAAGATGCATGCCATAAGGAAAGAAAAGAGGATTAAAATCTCATTTACATATTAAAGAATGAATCAAATTCCCCTAGACTTAACAAATATATTGCTGAACCCAGGAGTGATATTCTTTTGCTTCTGAAATTGGGAATATTTACGTAAGAGAGAATAGGTGTGTTTGTGAACAAGTGAGGAGTAGGAATACAACTAAAGAAATCAGAGAAGACTTGGCATAAATAAGCCCATTACACAGGTTCTTGAACTGAAATCTTTAATAATGCATAAAGTAAAACACAGACATGTAGCAGAGCTCATGCTTACAAATGAGCAAGTCTGCAATGCATAAACATTCTCCCAAAGCAAGGATAACATAAAGAATATGGTGTCTAAAAAAATCCCTCTAAAACCCACCCCAAAACAAACCATGAGCTGGAAAAGAAAATAATGTAATAAAAGAAAATGGGATTAAGAAAAAAGTCTATTGAAATTGCATTTAGAAAAATTTCAACAGAGAAAAGAAGTTGAAAACCTAGTGGAGACCAATATATCATACTAAACCTACTGTAAATAAATTAGCATGTTTCCTCTTGGTTCAAGTTGTTAGCTCAAGCTCTTTGTAACCCACCCTCTCTCTCGTCATGCAGCTAATTTCATTCAGTCAATAGGTATGTAGGCAGTTAGTTCAGTTCACAAAGGTTCCTGGGGATAGCTCTAATGTTTCACATTTCCTGCTAGATCTGAACTGCTGTAAGGTGCTGGAACTACAGCTCTGAGGACTAGAAATCACTCTACAATTACAGAAACGGTGCAAGTTCCTTCACACTAATACAGAAATGTATTTCAGCAGGAGACTGCAACTAGGTGCCAAAGGGCAGTTGTATCTCTCTCAATTCTACCCCAGTTCTCTCCTAAAATTTTGAAGATGTGGAAGGTTTCCACATGGATTGCACCTGGACAGACAAGGAGATGCTGCAAAGACAAACCAACAACTCCCAACAGCTGCTGTGCACAGCTCGGGGCAGACAGGCTACCTCACCCATGAGCAGCCCTCCTAAATTTGCCCAGGCATGTATGGTTGCAAAATCCTGTGATTACAGAATAAGATGCTAGAACTGAATTATATATCAGTTTCTTGGGATTTTTACCACAGAGGTCCTTTGAGTAAACACATTTTCCTGTTGTTTTCCGTCTCTCAGTTTTTACAATTCTGATTTGAACATTGGAACAAGAGCTGAAGGAGAAACTCTTGCATAAAGAGAGTTCTATGACCATATTTTTCTGATCCTAAGCAAATGGATTAACAACCTTGTGGTGATTCAAATCCCTTGCATAGAATTTGTTGCCTTATTAAAAGTTTTAAAGCTAAATTTATATTTATGAACTCCACCATGAAAGAGTATTTGTAAAACACTGTATACTATTTAGGGGCAGAAACTTTACTCCATCAAAACCAAAATCGTTTCTTAAAATTCTGGGTTTTTCTTTTTCCACACAATGCACCATGTTTGGGGGGGGAAAAGAAAAAAAAAGAAAAGTTTAGATCACTTGAATCATTTATTTGCTCAATTTCAATACATTTAACTGTGATTTCTCCAACTTTTTAGATTGAAATCATAGCAATCATGGCAAGGCTGAAAGTCACTGTAAGCAGGAAAAAAACCCTGTTACTCCATCTACAGATCAGGCAGAAATCATCTTTGTTCTGTAATGTAGTCTAAAAGAATTCCTACCTCAGCTAAGGAAAAAACAGGATGTTTCTTACTATAACGAATTTTACTCGTTTGGGGATCACAAATTATGTGATATTTCCTAGATGTATTTTTATTCTATAACTTTGTCATGGGAATCATTTTAAGCTGATGCTTGCATGCCAAAAATACAAAGTATTAGTATTTTAAAATGTGCACCGTACTGCTTATTTAATGACATAAAACACTGGTAAAGCTTTGGCTCATCTGAAAAACATCCATTAATGCCACTGCCTGAGACAGCACCAATTGAAATCTGCAAGTTTTACAAAACTCCGGCCAAAAACTGAGATGCCAAGGTAATTACATAACATGGGCTGGGAATTCATGCAGCGATTTTCAAGTTTCTTGCAGTTTTTACACAGACGACAATATAGAAATGTAAAATTTGTGCATGTTTACTGATTTCATTATAAATACAAATAATAAGGATTATAAAAGAATCTATTTGGATATAAAATAATAAAGATGGCTCTTCAGGGATCTGCTGAACATCCCAGTAAATTCGTTATCCAATAACTTCAATGGAATTAATTCTATTACCAACACCATTAAAATAATCAACCCTGAGAAAATAAGCCAAATAGCCTGTAAGGTCCACCACCTAGGAAGTATTCCTCAGTCCATTTCCAAAGTCCTAACAGATTGATGTATGACTTTTTTGGGGGGGAGAAAGGAATTTTTGTTACTCTCTCTCATTGTAAGCTCATAGATAAACACTTTAAAATATGAGGCAAGAATTACAAAAGCCACTGTAGAAAGAGATGAGAGCAACAAATAATTCCAGACTATAGAATATAAAAAAGTCACAAAAAAAGAGACACTTAGAAAGAATGGAGGTTTTAGAGTGGACGGTAAAGAGAATAAAAAGATGTGGCAAGGAAGACGCAGAAATGACACAGAGAATTTAAGAATTGTGCAGGGTATGAAAAGCCATAAGAAAAAAGAAATCCACTGTCAAGCCAAGACACGTAGCAGAGATGTAACTGTTCTTATCTGCACTTGAGGGCACGAAATAATTCCTTTTTTAATTTTGCCTTTTTAATCCTGTCAATTGGAGCTGTCACTATGGATGTAATAGCAAGTATCTCAATCACAATATCAAAGACTCTTCACTGACACTCCTTGAAATAGCATTAATATCTGCTCACTAAGGGTAGTACATTTAAATGTTCTCCTGCAATACTGTAGCTCCCCTTTAGTCAGGTATCAAGCTGCTATTTCACGCTCTGCTTGTAAAATTATTAACAGCTGGTCTAACATTAGATCAACTGAGTACGATTTGCTAGAACAAGACAGTGCTTAATAACACTATTTCCTACTCTATCAAGTTATTATCACCTCTGTATTTCCAAATATCAGCAATTGCCTTTGATCCCAAAGCAGGACCTAACTTTTCAAGAGCAACAGGCGTGAGCCAAGATGTGAGACTTCAGCTTTGGGGAGAGGTGAGTTTAAAATCCAAATTTGGATCCACACGTTCTCTGCAAATAACAGGCTCAGTAAAATCCAGGAAAAAATGTCACAGAAATAAATCCTGTTCCTAGCACCTTTTATATCCTATGTTAAGGAACCTTGAAGTGGATGACAATAAAATGAGAACATTTCCTACTGGACAATTCAAATCACGCCCACTCTTCCCTTCCCCAAACAGACGGGGCTAGGCCTGTCTTTGGGGGTACCAGGCAGTGCTGTCTGCTACTGGCATCTCAGAACCTTACAGAGAATAAAATCCAAAAGGCTCAACACAGAGCTTCCAACTTGCCTTGTACACAGTTATCAAATTCCCAAACAGTACATTTATGTGATCCCCCTTCCCAACACAGGGAAACCTCACAGGGCAGCAGTTCTGGGTCAAGACTCAATCCCACTAGGGAGTGAATAAATCCAGTAATAACAAAGTCTTTACTCAAAAGAGCTCACTATGTTCCTAGGTGGCTATTTGCTTTATCTCCCATCTGATTCCACTGGTTCCTGTGACAGTTAAATGGATTAAAAAATGAAGTAACGACCTTTATCAGCAGCAATCAGCTAATAGTATTCATACAGTGTGCTGTGATAACATGGCAGTTCTCACATTTAGGAATGCCTATTCACTCCATGTCAGGCCACATTCATCCCTGACGTACCACAAGAAATGAAATGACAGACCGTGTCTAGGACTTTAACACTGATATGGTTCAATAACAGAAATGTGACATCAGAAAGAAGATGGCAGATATGTATCATCTGGCTCTTTCTGACTCATTGACTAGAAATGGAAGTCTAGCCAAGTTTTGTATTATTTAGGAATATGGCTACTTCATGGAATCATAGAATCCTTTGGGTTGGAAGAGGCCTTTAAAAGTCAGCTAGTTCAACCTCCCTGCAAAGAGAAAGGACATCTTCAACTAGACCAAGTTGCCCACAGAGTCTCATCCAGCCTGACCTTGAAGGTTTCCAGGGATGGGGTAACTACCATCTCTCTGGACAACCTATTGCAGCATTTCACCGCCACCATTGTAAAAAAACCCTTTCCTTATATCTAGTCTAAATCTACCTTCTTGTGTTTAAAACCATAACCCCTTGTCCTATTGCAAGAGGCCCTGCTAAAAAGCCTGGGCCTGTCTTTCTTATAAGCTTCCCTTAAGTCCTGGAAGTCTTCAACAGGGTCTCCCTGGAATCTTCACTTCTCCAACCCCAACTCTCTGAGCCTGTCTTCATAGGAGAAGTGCTCCATCCCTCTGATCATTTTTACGTCCCTTCTCTGCAACAGGTCCAAGTCTCTCCTATGCTGAGGGCCCTAGAGCTAGATGCAGCACTATAGGTGGGGTCTCACCAGAGCAGAGAGGCAGGATCACCTCCCTTGACCCGCTGGCCATGCTTTTATTGATGCAGCCTTGGCTTTCTGGGTAGTGAGCACACATTGCTGGTTCACATCCAGCTTTTTAGTACTCCCACATCCTTCTCGGCAGGGCTGCTTTCAATCTCTTCATCCCCCAGCCTGTATTGGTACCAGGGGTTGCCCTGGCCCAAGTGTAAGACCTTGTACTTGGCCTTGTTAAACCTCACAAGGTTCACACAGGCCCACTTCTAGAGCTCGTCCAGGTCCCTCCAGATGGCATCCCATCCCTCAGGCACCTATCTCCACCACTCAGCTCGGAGTCATCTGCAAACGTGCTGGATGTGCACTCCATATCCCACTGTTTCTGTCATTGATGAAGATATTACACAGTACTGGTCCCAGTGTAGATGCCCCATGAAATATATGGTTAAATTTATGCAGATGCCTGCCATGAAATAATCCAGGTTAAAATAACAGCAACAACCACGAGGTTTTTCACAATACAGCAAACTCTCTTATCTCTCAGCCCATGGATGAGTGCTGCAGAGGTACACTAAAGGCTGAGTGGTTCTGTGACCTGCTGAAGTAGGTTCAAAATGGCAAGATAACGATATATTCCTTTTAATGCTGTTTTCAACTTTATTGTTGCAAAGGCTATTCAAATAAGGGGACAGGTATTCCCTATGAAAGCAACTGAAATATAGAGATCTGAAAGGAAACCCAAATGTACTCATACTTAAATGTCAAGTCCCTCAATATTTATAGCCTGAGCACAGAGTAGGTTAAGTCAGGCACAGAAACACCATATGTTAATTTCACCCTCTAAAAAGCAAATTTGTGGATATTCAGCTCTTACGTTGGAATCACTGTAAAGAGGAGAAATTGGGCTCTAAAGCCAAATTATACAATTTAGCATTCTGAACTACATACAGATTATTGTGATGTGACTTGCAGTGATGGTTCAGCCCTTCAGCCACTTTTATCAGTAGAGTTGTTACATTTGTTCAAAGCTAAGTACTAAGAAGGAAATGTATCATGCAGGCTTTAATATTCACTGCATGTGGTCAAAATCTATCTCATTTAAAAACATGTTCAGACCACTCTTTTATTCAAATAGTGCTTCAGTATTTTAGCATGTTTATTTCTTCTGGAACAACAACAAGATATGCACTGTGTTTTACTTAAAAATAACCATTTGATAATAAAGTGTTTGACAAACATTGTCTATAAACGTCTACAACGTGCTACAGTCAGTTCATCAAGAAGAAAAGGATGAAGGAAATGTTAGAAATTAATCAAGAACATGACATACTTTCTAGAAATTTATCTTGCTTCCTGATGTGGAAGCGTTACCTGCCTCAAATAAATTGTACCCTTATGTTTAGAGATAATGAAAAAAAAGTATTCTAAGGGTTAAAAGGTATCTTCATTTCTGCAAACGATTGTCTCCTCTTCACTCTTATGTTTCCTTGAAATGACCAGCATGGGAATCACTGAAATAACACCAGAAAATGCTTTTGGTAACAAGGCAGAAGGAAGCACAGAAGCAGAGGCCCAGGAGATCTGTATTTATACTCACATATGGATTTGTTGAGATGCAAATACAATTTTCAGCGACTTCATATGGGTTGTAGGCAATGGTTATCTTATGAGGCCTATGCAAGCCTTCTAAGCTGAAAACGCTTCTTCTGCAAACATTTCCTGCTAGTGGACCATCTAGAGTTCCTGAACACATTGTCATGAAACAAGAAGTCTAAAGCAGCTGCAACATCTGGCTTGCAGCCAGTCAGCATTGGCTGGTAGCACTGTGAGTTGGTATTTGGAACTGAAAGTTCAATCAATCAGCTGGAGCAGTGGCAGGCAGTGCTGGCTGATAGGTAGCGGTTGGTGAACTGCCACAGCACTTTAGCTTGGCATTTCCTTCCCTCCACCTAGGTGTCAAGCTTGTTTTGGTGGAGAGTAAGAAGGCCACGGGCCAGAATAAAAGAGAGAAAAATGAACACACAAAGACTACCAGGAAAATGTGATGGTAGAGGAGAACCAAACAAGGGCTAAAAAAGGAGTGAGAACAGAGTGGAAAGCATCAGATCAGCCAACACGGAAAGTTCAAATCTGAGTTATGAGAGTACTTTCAGAATCATGGAAGTTTGAGTTGGAAGGGACCTTGAAGATTATCAAGTTCCAACTCCCTGCCATGGGCAGGGACACCTTCCAGGTTGCTCAAAGTCTCATCCAACTTGGCCTTGAACACTTACAGGGATGGGACATTCACAACTGCTCTGGATAACCTGTTCCAGTGCCTCACCTTCCTCACAGTAAAGAAATTCTTCCTAATATCTAACCTAAATCCAAGCTCTTTCAGTTTAAAGCCATTACCCCTTGTCCTATTACTACACTCCATTGCAAAACCTCCCTCTCTGTGTTCCTTGTAGGCACCTCTAGGTACCGAAAGACTGCTATACAGTCTCCTCAGAGCCTTCTCTTCTCCAGGCTGTAGAACCTCAACTCTCTCAGCCTGTCTTCATAGAAGAGGTTCTCAAGAACAGCCCTCTGATCATCTCTGTGACCCTCCTCTGGTCTTGCTCTGTCAGGTCCATGTCTTTCTTATATTGGAAGCTTCAGAGATGAGCAGAGTGCTCCAGGTGGGCTCTTATGAGAGCGGGATACAACCATGATTCTTCTGCTGAAAATGCCTTACAATACACCAAGATAGTTTGATACAATTTAAACCCACATTATAGGTACAGATTTTCTGATGGTTACTTCTTTCATTAGGAAACCATGTTAAGACCTTTTAATACAATGAATTAATTTCTTCAGAGACACTAAGAACTGAGTTGTAAACCTGTAGTAATTACCACACAAAATCTGCAGCCACACGCAGCAAGTATTCTCATGGCTCTTTGGTATAGTGTGTCATGAATTGATGGTTTGAATATGTGCAACTGTGACCATGCCTAACAGATACAATGACTTATGGTCTCAGTTAATGCTGTTAAATCACACTCCCACCTCAACATACAAAGGGGAGGGGGGGACATGAAAATTTTAAAACTACAAAGTCTCATAGTCTTATTCATTCAGTAATGAATAAGGTCCTGGACAACTATGTCAGAGAATATGATATGCTGAGGTCCAGGAGATGTATAGAAAAGAGTAAGTGGGCTGCTTTAATATGTTACAAGTCTCCTTTAAAATGCAAATGATTAATATTGAATGACCTGTACACTCATAACTGCTTCAAAGGATGGAATATCTAATTGGTTCACTGGACAGCAGGCAATTCAAAGTGGATCTCAGTCTCATTACATTTGCAGTATATATTAGAAATAAGATAAAATAGATTACAAATTTAGTGCTTATATGAAATATTTGTCTAGTTAAGTGATAAAGGGAAAGATAAAACATGGCACCCAGAAGCAAGTCCAAGAAGTCTATAGCAAGAGACAAAACAATCTATACTAAATTCATTTGGAAAACAGTATTATACAGTCATGTCATTATTATTTCTGTCATTGTGATTTCATTAAGAATTTCATAAAACCTCATTAAAATTTGGTCACTGCTGAAAGTTTTTCTGTAGGAGCCCAAATGGATGAAGTACTTGTGACCTTCAGTGTGGGTAAGCACTTTCTGCTTGGGAACTGTAAAGCTGTGTGTATGCTTACACACCCAGTGGGATTAGAGAGAAAATCTCTTGTGGTCAAGTAGTGTTTTAAAACAAAATGAGTCAGTTCAGTGCTTACATCAATATGCTTTTGAAAATGCCCTGAATTCAAAACTTCCTTCATTGCTCACTAAGATACAGAACTCAGATATCAAGGGACTGGTATCTTACACATGTTACAGAACCATGAGAAGGGCTAATAGCAAAATCAAGGAATAAAGTGTAAGAGGTATAACTATCATGAATCACTGCAACCGAGGAGGTGCACAAGGAACATCATTTGACAGTGAATGAATTTGCATTAATTTACTAATTTGTAATGCACATTTCAACTTGATTGACATAACTCCTAGCCAGGAAACTCAGTCACTTGCTTAATTTAGTAGTATGGTAGTGTTTAAACCCCCCAGGGTTAAGACCTTGGGAATGCATAGGTGGATCCAGACTTCCTTTGAATGAAGGAAACTTCAAGAGAGATGTAAACAAGTATTAAAAACAAATAGAAAATGTAAAACCTGAGGATTTTAGCTACAGAACTGATTAAAGATTTTCAGACTTTGAGAGCATGCTCTGGGGAACAAAGGAAGCCTCTAGACAGTGTGAATTATACCATCTTAATTCTGAGAGATAGTAACATTTGATATTTACACAAGTACCACAAAACAGCCATGCTGAAAGTAGGACAGCTGCTTTCCTGATAACAGAGTCTCTTTGTTTCATTCATCTTTAGTAAAGTTTTTAGAGCAAGGATTGCATTCTTAATTTTGCCAAAACCACTGTGGAAACCTTATGAGATCAGGATCCATACTTCACATCTCCAAAACGTATACTGATATCAATATGCTGCACAGGAAATTGAGAACTAATTGAGAAAGGCATGATCAACTTGCTCCATCACAAAAATGACTTCTGCTTTTTTTTTGTACACATCTACCGTCCACTTTCAGCTATGTTTAACATTGCAGAGCTTTAAGATCTAAGCACGTGGGTTGTTTGTGGAGGCTGAGTTCAGTGAGAGCTTGGGAGCTGCTCTGAAATCTTGCATCTCTCTACTCGCTGCCTCCCTCCCACTGCTCATGTTTTGCACTCTTCTCCATTCCCAGACAGCTCATCTTTTTTTTTTTTTTGTTTTTCTATGGAAGGTAGAAACCATTAATATATCAATATCTAAAGTTGCCTTAAAGGAATGCAAACAGTGCTAGCTGCAGGTAGGTATTATGCTGAAAACTGTTTGGATGCCGTAAGTTGTTTTTTCACTTTTATAGCTTCACTCAGCCCAGGAGTGATTTAAGGTGGCCAAACAATAACAAAAGTTACCTATGTCCCACATTTCCCATGCTTTCTTATATACTTTTTAAAATAAATAAATCAACAGGGCACTTAGTCATTGGCTGGATGCAACTTTCCAAGTTACAAATTTACATACAGTGCAATCTCTTGCACTGTTCAGCCAACTGGAAAATGTGCAAAGCAAATGTCAGAGAGGAATCAGTCTTTTGAAGGAGCCACACGGTGTTGCAAAGTATGATACTTGATCATCTTGTGGATGTGAAAGAATATCATCTGCAGACTTGTAAGTTGGTGACATGTTATGCTGCAACTAGCAACTAGCAAGCAGTCAGCATAACTACGAGGACAGTTGAGTACCAGAAACACCAAAGCACAGTTCAAATCTTGACTCGAGTAGCTTATTAGAAAGTTGAACAAGCCCACAGCATTCCTTTTTAGCTTAGAGTGATGCTGACTGTGACCTTATCATGGCTAACATATCATTCTCTCTCACACTCAGAAGCAAGTAGCATGTGTTGACCTCAACATGAACAGCAAAAGTCCAGTGTTAAAACTAACTCAACAATACAAAAGATTTTGGCAGAAGGTAGCCATGAACAACATTCTGACAGTGTTGTCCCTGCTTTCTGTGCAACAAAACTGCAGAATTTTCTAAATTTTCATTTTAGAGATGCTGAAAACCAGTGCTGTGTTATTTTCAGGTTTTGCTGTGCTACAAGCTGAAGCATTCACTCTGCTAAGGAAGTAAATCCATACAAACATGGTTATAATAAAAATATCATTGAATAAGGAGACAGTATGAAGTGTCAGCATACTCTCTACAGAATGGTGCTCAGAAGGCATGAGTTAGCACTTGGGCTCAGATCCAAAACACAGACTGAAGCAAACAGACTCCAGAAATCATATGATTATGCCATCAAAGAAATGTAAACAATATGTTTAGTTCTGATATTTTGTATTTGGGTGCTTTGGATGGGAGGTGATGCTACAGTTTTTAATACCAAAAAACTACAGGGATTTCCTCCTTCCAAATGAGTTAATGCAGCTGTAAGTGTGAGGAATGATTCTGCAGCCTATAAATCTAAGTACACAAAACAGACTGAGTATATCAACATTAGAAAAGATTCAAATATTAATAAGGTATTGACTCACAGGGATTTGCTTGACGTTCAACTTCAGAGTTTTCTGTGAATCTGTAGAGAAACAAAATATTGTTATGTGTGTTTATGACTTCCAGCAACCATTTAATTTGATTATATAGAACAGTATTGTCATCATTTTTGTCTCTCTTTGACAGCAAAATTTACATTAATTTAAAGAAAAACCTGAAATGATAGATCAGAGATGTCTCTTAGAAGGAGTAAGCTGAGTTCTCAGAGGCAACAGATTTAACAGGAATCTTAACACAGAAAACACAAGAAACTAAAACATCATTTGACTCGATGATCTTAAAGGTCTTTTCCAACCAGATTCTGTGATTCCTACAGCCTGTCATGCACAGTCCTCATTGAACATCATAATCAATACATTCTTGGTAGAAAACACAATCGTGAATCAAGGATTTATTCAAATATTTGGCTCTTAAAGGGCATTTGTTTGTAGAAAGCCACATTTTAGTGTAAATCAGCTTTAGCAAAACATTTTCTGCTACTTACATTCAAAATATTTGTGTTTTTGTTTCAAGAGCTCCTGGATGTTTTCTATCTATGTATGTCAAGAAGGGGCCACATTAGCTCAATTTGAGATTTTTCAGTCTTGGCCAAGATTTTGAAAATACAGTTACTCTCTTCATATACATTTAAAACTGAGGTTTTGGCTTGTATATCTGTGCAATCATCTCAGGCAGCTAACAGGTAATCTAGTATTTACTGTTACCGCAAACAGGGTTCACACTGATTAAAAAGATTTTTTTCTGATATGGTGAAAGCATTTTCAAACAGGTTCATGTGTAATAAATCCAGACACTATTAGCATATCCAAGATGACAGGATAAGGAATATCCCATACAGCAGAACCCAGACTATTCAAAGATGGAAGAAATTACGAAAAAGCAAGAACATATTTTCACTTTCATGATGATTTCTCTATTTCTTTTCAATGCTTCAGGATGAAGGGTAAAATCCCAAATTTCCCTGTATAAAATGCATCTTTTGAAAGCTCATCGCCTAGTTTCTGTGAATGAAATGGACTGACAAGTGGTTGGTTGTTTGGTTGGTTGGTTGTGGGGTTTTCTGTCTGAAGCTACAGATTTTTCAAATGATTATCTTCACTTTGAGCTTCCCAGTAATATCACACTAAGGTGTTTGGTTTTGTTCCAGATTTTTTCCTTTTAGTTATAAGCATCACAAAGCCAAAATGATAAGTTACTAGGCAATCTATATCAGCAGATCTGTCCCAGTTTAGTTTTTTTCATAACTGTAAAGATTTCCTCCCATGCTGAATACAGCAAAGGACGCTACAAGGCTTAGAATCCTTTTATTCTTTAGGACTAAATTAATAACACTGGAATTCAGTGATGCTTCTTCTCCTTACACTGACTGCATCTATAGAATATGGTTTCTACATATTTCCAAAAAAGATCCCCATAGGACTGGCACTTGAAGCTCATGGCAAAAGATTGAACAATGAAACAGGTCAGCTTGTCCTAAGAAATCAGGTCATTCAGCTGTATTTCATGTTATCATTTTGACAACAGGGGATGGGGGAACAGACACAGTTGTAAGCCTGCTCTTTGGGAAGAGCCACTTACAGAACACAGTGAACTAGCAACACTTGTATTGTAAAACCTAAGTTCATCTTTAATTCACAGTCCAATTGTTATGGGTGCTGGTCTCCCCATTTTCTTTTACTCCCCAATTTTCTCTATCTATCAGAATTACAACACTTAAAGGTAATTAGAGATTGATGATCCCACGTCTTGTTTTGTGAGTTTATTTTTTCTGTAGAGAAAGCACCACTATTCAAATATTCACTGTGGAGGACATTTTATTGCTGTGCATGTCTGCAAGAACAAATTGAACAATCACACATTGAACAGTCACACACACATCTCACCAGACAATTTCAGTTCCTAGTAAAATACTCAAAGCTTGAAATGAGAATTTGGTCAATATATACTGAAAACAACATATCTATATGCTGCAAGAATTCCCTTAACTGTAGAGTACAAACAAGATTTTCTCTGCATGCTGTCATGGATAATTCTGACTTTCTCCATAAGGTCACTGAAGCTACCCTGAGGTGACCAAAGACATAGTTCTGATATATTTTCTATACCTTCATCCACAGGTAGCATTAAATGAAGCCAGTAGAGCTGTTTGTTACACAGCCTCTAACTACACCGCTGCATAGATGGCAGCATTCAGTGTAGAGAATGAACTCGAAGGATACTGAACAGAATTACAGGGGTAACTGATGCTACAATGCCCTCAATGGATGCCAAGAGAGCAAGTAGCTCAGACATCAACCCATGATCTGCTGACAAGCTGAAACAGATGGAAATTGGAGAGCTCTTCAAAACTTCCAAGAGTTTAATTACAACCAGGTATTTTCCAAGTTTTCCCAGCTCTGTTGTAAAAGGCTGTACCTGGGTCTAGATCTACCAATAGAACTGTTTCTAGGTTTTTGGTAGGAATTTTCAGCTGGGTCAAGGCGTTAAATATGTTTCTGAAAACTGTATCTCTAAAGCCACAGCAAACATCTAAAGCAAATCACTGCAATCAGAAAATAAGCACTTTTACTAAGTAGGTGTAGGATTTTAGCACTATATACATTGTTAATGAATCCTAGAGCTGAACAGAAGTAGAAGGCATCAACAAAAGTCAAATACAGGTAACAAAACTAAAACCAAACTGACTTGGGTGAAACATCATTACTTCTTGGAACCTCTACTGTAACTTTTATAAGCATGAAGGAGTTTATGCACATCCACATACATTCACTTCTCTAACGTGTGCTCTTTTTCTCTTGGAATAATTTCTTAAGCTCATTTTATACTCAAAAAATAGAAAGTGTAACAACTCATGTAATTGCAAACAGGAAAAAGATGGGTCTCTTTGACACACTCTTTACTGAAATGCAATGGATACTCTGGAAGTGTTTCCAAACCCTTTACTGAGCCAATGAACACAGTCATATGATACATCCAACACATCAACAGATTCTGACTCTTGGCTTACATCTACCAGATTGTAAACAAGCATAAGTGAGACCTGGGAAGTTATGAAAATGCTGTCAGGACCCTATACTGGCCTAGAAATTGCAGATTTCGTCAGAGGACCAAAAGCAAGAACTGTAAGCAAGCAGGACCAAGCGTGGTTTGAAGAATCACAAAATCTTGTACAACACCATGTACCTGGTACCCAAAGAGTTACTTGCAAGCCAGAAAAATCTAGGCAGGACAAGAGTAAAAAACGTGTGCTGTGGATAGCAAGGACTGTATATTTGTATGTCAGATATACGAAATGGCCAAGTGGCCAACTAGCTGTGCATAGTGTTGGGCTGTGTGTTATATATTAAGACAGGAGTAGTTAAGGCTATTTGCCTTCTAGTCTCTGAACAGTTAGGCCCTACTGTATTGCTCTGTGAGCTACAATGTACGGTACTTCATTGCAACTCTACTCACAAAGCTCACTTAATAAATCAAACAATTTGATACACAAATTGATAGGTTGGTTTTATTTGCTTTCTAGACTGTGACTAGCTGACAAGCCTAAAAAAGCTCCTCCTGTCTGCTCCCTGTCATCCAGAAACTGGAAGAAATAAGCCAAATGTCAATTTGCAGCCAATCTGAAGTAAGTCCACTCTGGTAGTTAGCCTGTGACTAGAATGCCAGCCCCTAAGATGTGTGCAGTCTTTAAATTGCCACCAAAAATCAATGGAGTTGTGCTTAGTTACGCTGCCAGAAAGCATGTTCTGTCTCTGCTTCCCAAAGAAGCAAATCAATTGAAAATATACATTTCATCTACATCTGGAGCACTTTGATACACCATTTCCTTTGATGGTTCACTGCATTGGCCATCAGGCATTCAAAACCTATGTTGTTCATAAGACACCATATTAAAGAGGGTAAGAAGCAGTTGTACCGTGATAACTCAGCTGGCATTTGACAGTAACCATTGCATTAATTTCAACGAGCTTGTCTTTTAAAAGTCTATTCTCTCCCCATTCCCCTGGGGAATTCAATATAACTATAGCTAAATGCATAGAGAATACAAAATGCCCTTCAACGTTGCTGTGAAATTCTAACCCCAACTCATAATAAAAGAAGTGCAGAAAAAAACCATCTGTGGAGCTACATGACAAAGTCTTCTTAATATCACAAACACTCTGGTCAGAACATTTGGAAGATGCATTATCTAGATAAGCATTAACAGAAAGGCCTATCAGAGAAATTTCACCAAAACTACCACCTTTTATTAAACCCAGGGGAGATTTTAAAATCACCCCATTATTCTGATGGCTTTAGAGAGTGTGTTTTCTCTGGCTAAAACATGCTTGAATGTAACATGAAAGGGAACTGACTTAACCCTAGCATTAAAATATGTGGAGAACTGCCTTAATGGCAGAGCCAGATCGAAAGAAATATTTTCATCTTGGCAGACTTCATGAAATCAGGAGTAGTGTCTTTTGATCAATGTCAGCCTAAATGCCAGCTGCTTGGCTAGCATTTAAGGTTTGAGCTCCATGTTAGACATACTTTAACCTCACCCAAGCTAGCACTTATTTAAAAGACAGAGATCCCTCAAGGAATTTTGGAATTCTGAAATTTGGAACATCTGGACTGGTCCTCAGCAAGCAAAACTGTAAGTAGAGAGAAAGAAAATAACTTTCCAGAAAGATATTTTCCCTCTCTTCCTATGCAAAGTGATGATCATCATCTCAGTACAAAACAACAATGTGAAAAATATTAACAGAAAAAGAATTTGAGACAGCATTGATACTTTTTTTCAGTAAGGAAAAGGTAACTGTAGTTAGAAACTATTCCAGCCTAAATTTAAACCACAATTCCTGCTGAATTCACAATAGCACATTTGGCATTTACGCAGTGTGCTTGCACCCAGTAAGGTTATTTGCACATTTGAGATAGGTAAATGCTTAAACATTGAACTGATTTTGCAGTTTGAGTGGCAAAGTTTCTATTATATTAATTTAGCTGATTGTATGCACAGAAAGTAAAGTAACATATGTAAAAGTATAAAAACTGGAGTTCTTACATGGGAAGGTTTGGAAAGGAGACTACATCATATAGTTTGAAGAAAAAAACCTCTTAATTAACAAAAAAAAATAAGGAAAACTACATTAATAGCAGAGAAATGTGTGACTTTATCACATAGTTTATATTTTATGCCTATCAAAATCCCTTAGTCATCCTGAATTCTTTAGAATTTAGCCTCCTGATCAAAATTAGTTTAGATCTAAAGTAGATTGAAACTGTATTAAAGAGAGTTTTGAAATAATGTTATATGTGGTACAAAATATTCAAACAACAATGGCTGAAGTTTACCTTTTGACCACATTTCCCTAACCCAATGTCGTGCATGAAGCCTGACACCCAAGTCTCTATCTACTGAAGTAGTTTTACCTGCTGAATTAACTGAGACCAACTATCAAAGATGTTGAAATATCAAGAACCTGTTGGATCACGTACTTCATAGTTGCAAAGAGGAATTCCCCATCTACCTAAAGACCTAGCATTGCCAACAATGCTCTCCCTGAAGGCAAGGCTGGAAAGGCTCTAGAAGAGTAGTCTGCCCTTTGGTAACACCTATCCTCAATATCATTCTCAAGGGCGACATTGATATGTTTTACTACAGAACGAGCCTAAGATCCATCCGGCATACTCTATATGTGTAAAAAATAGAAAGGCAGGACCAAAATTTGTAGTGCACCACCCAGGCAGACACATACAATCCGCCTTGGGCAAAGCCAGTTCAGGAACAGCACAGAATCCAAGCCAATCCAGGCCAAAACAAAGACAGTACAGTAACAGTTTGAAAGTGGAAGAGGATAAGGGCTTTTTATGACAGGGCTGAGTAACACTGGTTCCAATCAAAGGCTCTAAGTGCAAGTTTTATTCCAAAGTCCACTCACAATTTCAAGTGGAACAGCTTTGGCATCACGTTAAAATTGAGTCCTGATGCCTGACACTGAATCAGTTTGAGACATAAATGTATTTTTCCCTTATCATGGACAAATTGCAGTTTCAAACAGAAAAAAAAAAAAAGACCCTTTAAAACCCCATTAAATTTTAAAAAGGCAAAGGCCATTAATAATCCCTCCTTCTCTTTACTGTTGAACATGATCTGGTCCAGACTACAATGGTTAGTATCAAGAACTTGAAATGCATGTTGACCTGATATCCTATAAATTCCCTTTGAATGTGAAGTCACGTTAACAAGGCAAAGGCCTGTTCAGCACGGAGTGATTTCCTGATAGTGGACTTAATAGCTGAGTACTTATTCCTCTTTCATGACTATTTCTTGAAGAAAGAGGAAAAACTAACACCTAGTAAAGTGTAATATTACATTTGGGCTTTAGTTCACTTTTTTCTTCCAAATTTCACCCAGCACAGCTCAGCCTGGTTGCAGGACTGTGTGCCAGAGAACGTGGAGGATCATTGTTTCCAGCCCTATTTCTCCTCCATTGTCCGCTTAGATCTGGGACCTACAGGCCTATGGGCAAAGTCTACTTTGTTTCCCTCCCATCAGGAGCGCTGAGAGTGTAGAAGGGTGGAAATTTGGCTATGCAACACCACCACATTTGCTCTAGTTACATTTTTCTAGAAATGAGAAACTAGTTGCCTTGAAATCACGGAGATTATAAACATTGTCTCCTATATTGTGCCATCAGCTTTTAAGCAGATGGCTCAGTTGATTGAGCAGATGTCCTGGGAGTGTGATCTATTCCAGTGTTTGACTACTAATAAGCTGACTAGATTGGCCAAACCTTAAGGAATTAACGAAAACTTCTGACGTTCAGAACAGTTCTCAACAGGAATATTAATGTATCCCTAGTTTTCATGTGTATATATTACTTCCTCCATTCATGATCTCATAGCCTTTTAGACATATATTAGCTTTCCTCTCCCAGAACAAAGTGCTGTCATGTCTGCATTTTTTTACATCTCGGCTGTAAAACGTAGGAGTGAAAATTATGCCATGAATTTTTTATGATCATATCTTATTTGGTGTAAAGTTCAAAGGTCTGAGATATGTAGGATTCAGTGGAATGTATTTGTTGGTTATATTCAGATGTGATAAAAAAATATTTGTGACATGAGCTAGAAACAATTTTAGCTTCACTTAGAAATGTGTCATACTAATTCTCCGCTCATGATGGTAGATAAGAACACAAGAAAGGAACTTTTCAAGTCGGTATACTTAAATTACTTTTACCTTAGTACAAAACACAGCTCTGTAGGACTGAGCTAAGAGGTACAAAAAATAGACACTGCTAGCAACCAGGAGCTAAGTGTACAAACAGAAAGAGAAGGAGAACTTCAGAACCAAATGGAGTTCTACTGAAGACAGATTTTCTAGCAAACAAAGATTTGGCCAGTCAGCTGAAAATTTCTCCCAAGGGCAGGAAGAGCATCAAAAGAAGCGAATATTATTTCAATGAGATTGGGATAACTGATCAGTTGTTGGAAAAGACTATTTTTATATCTTTCCCAGGTATTACATTTGATTTCATCAACTTCCTTTCATTGTTGTGTTTCAGAGTTTGATGCAAACAGAAATATTGAAGTTCAGCCACTGATCTAATGATTGTGGCTTGCACATTACTTATGTCTAGAGCACTCATACTACATAGCATTGGATGCAGTTAGAATATAAGTGCAGATATTTTAGTGAATCTGTCTTTATTTTGCTGCCACAACTATTTTTCCAGCTACTGCACTATCTTTACATATACCTGTGATAATCAAATGATAAAGTATAGTCGAGGGCAACAGAGTGAGACAGTCCTTTAAAATGCCCTTGTGACTCTCACTTCCTTCAAAATGCTATAAACGTGGAGGCTAATCCTGTTCCCGTTGTGTAAATGCTTTTGTTTTTCCACTGCTGCTTTTAATAACACCACAAACTAGAAATGACACTTTGGAAAAAACATGACTTTCAGCACACCTGTATCCTTTGTCTGTGTTTGCTAAATACTGTATGAAATGTGAAGTCCTACCATTGGTACCCTTTTTATGACATATCTGGGGAACTATTCATGTGTTTAAAATTAAGCACATTCTTAAGTTTGTCAATGAACTGATGCTTATACCTGTGAAAGATTTTGCTTGCAGAGGAATCAGAGCTTGGGGATTAGAAAAAGGGAATCACTACAATATAGAAACCATTACTTTCGATACAGCATTGTATGTTATTGCAGTTTGTGGCTCATTCATCCCCAGAGAAACTTGAAAACAGAATTGAGCTAATAGATATAATGACCACACCTGCAGATGTGGTACAGGTTTACAAGCATCCCATACAAAGGCTATAAATTTCCCTCCTCAAAATTAATACCAGCCATGATACAGTACATGTGCAAAATCTCTGCAGGGTGAATAGCACCCAAAAGTCCAGATGCTTTACTTCAATGAAACATTAAAAACACCCCAACAGCTAAATGGGCAAAAAAAGATCAGCACACTCTTTGCACGTAGGTTGTTGCAACTGACAAACACAGAATAAATCCATCTTCATTAACACTTTATACTCTCCTTCTCTTCATTCTGCAGCAGAATCATCCATGTTTATTCTCAATACACTTGGCAAACTGCACAGCATCTTTTAATGCCTTAAGTCTATAACTTTACTCAGTTATCATAAGTCCAGCTACACCTATCCAAAAGATAGCATTCAATCTTTTTCTCTTTTCCATTGCTATGGAAATATCAGTAATTTTTACACACATCTTTAGATGACTAATTCTATTTTAACTGGGTGCTAAATATTTTCTGTTCCTACATTTTTTTGTTCACTTTCCTGCCCAACTCACTCACCTTTCTTTGGAAACAGCAGTTGGATACTTGAAGACAGCATTTAAATCATATCAGCCAAATGGTTCCAATTGTACTTACGCTCCTTCAGCCATAAAAGCCAGGAAGAGCTGAGACTATTTTGGATGCTGCATATAAAATACAAGCCTATTACTATGGACTTATTATTCTCTATTTTTTTTTTATGGATCACAGATAACTTATCACCTAGAGAGAGCTTAGACTTCAGACTTAAACATATCTATAACTTGCTAAAGACAGCACACAACTATATGGATTGTTGTTGAGGTTTGTAATCTACTCAACATCCACATGTCACTGATAGACATCTGTGTTTTCAGTGACTGTTACAATATACTTCAAGGAAATTCAAAGAATGGAGTTGGAAATTTGTTTCTATCAGTTTTTGAAAGATGAAGACGATGACAATGTTGCCAAAAAAGATTGACTCATATTCCTTTAAAAGACTTGTGTGTAACTCATCTCTAACCTTGGTGAATAAAAGAAGCCTGACTGAAAGCTGCAAGGTTTCCTTTCAAGCTCAAGAGGAGTTTTTCTGCATTGTTTTCTGATAATTGTTCACAAAGAGCTTAAGATCACAAAAAACAGATTTTTGTCTGCTGTTTCAGGGAATTGCTCTGATTAGCTATAACTCTACATTAGTGTTTCAATCTCTCTCTTCCATTAAATTTCCTAGAAAACTTGTGCAGTCTCTTGTTGAAGTCAAGTCATGGCTAGCAAGCAATTAATTGTCTCTAACTACAGTGCAAGGACAGAGCTTTGTCCTCTGGTATTTCACTGTAACTCAGAGGTGACACAAAGATCTATTTTTACTTCATGATTAAGCCAGCAATCAGGAGAACTCTCATCTTTCAGAGAAGGGTGCCAGATATCAATGCCTGGCCAAGCAGAAGTGAAGTGCTGTAGAGGGGATTCTGCTGATGGGAATACCCACACCACACAAGAAGCCCAACAAATCCATGAAGGTATACTAATCTTGGCCACTAGCTCATGTACGCGAAAGCAGAGATAGAAGAAGCAGCGTTAAGAAACTATCCTTAGCTACCAGACCTCTTTCACTTCCAAATCAGTCCTTCCTTGTCACTCCTAATGTCATTCTGTTCAATGACGACATGACAGCTAACCTCAGCTATGAACTAAAGATCGTGGCATTAGCCAGTTTCAGGACCATGCTAACGCAGGCAGAATGCCACTGCACTAGATCTGCAACAAGACCTAGCTTACAGGCAAATTGCTCTTGGAGCTACACTCCTGAACTACAGCTTAGGTGGAAGTGAAATACATGAATCTAATTTTGAATCTGGACCTCTCTGACTTAGGCTTTTCGTATTTGCCCAAAGTGCACAGCAAAACCACAAATTAATGACATAAAAAGGATAGGTGAAAACTATTTTTCAGTAGTGAAATACAGCAACAGTGAGCTTGAAAGTGAAGTAAGTGGGGGAAAAAAAATAGGTGAGAAACCCAAGGCTGGGAAAGCAATAACTATGTGAAGCTGCAGCAAAGCAAAACAACGTGAGGAAGCTACAGTTGGCCCAAGCAGCTTAATGCAGCCCCAAAGAAGGAGAAGTCTGTCAGGGAGACAGTTTTCCCCTATGACCCCATTCTTCAAGTTTAAAGCTTTCAGATTATAACCAAAAGGAACACAGGTTGTTACAACATAAACAGAGAGAATTTTAACTCAAGCTACATAACAGACTTGCTTTTCAGTTACAAGGTGTTTCATTCTGCTGCACAAGAGACTCACGTTTAACTACCAGAGAAGTACTTTTGTAGATCTTTATAGTTTACCTTGTGATCAGTCTTTTAGCCATAAGCTACTGTCTCCCTGCTCCATCCTGTCTCTCGGCTTTAAATTAACTCTTTGATTGCCACTGTAGTCAAAGCATCTTTGAGGGTAAAAATGTTCTGCTTGAAATAGCCTTGATTTCTAATTCCAAGAGAAAGATGGCAGATATGGGAAATACACATTGTAAGTGACATTCCTATACAGCTTTGAAGTTTCAGAGCAGATCATTGCAAGCCTTCCTGCTTGTCGCGGTACAGACTATACCAGGATACACCATACCTCATCTTCTCTTGAGAACTCCTCAGAGGATGCCACTGTTATTAAGGCCTGAGCTGAGGCAGACCCAGTAGGCAAGTAAAACAAAAAAGAAACACAGTTATTGACCTTCACATCCACATCCATTATTTTTCTGAGGTTTGATTGCTATTTGAACACTTTTCTGTTCTACCTGATCTCTCAATCGAGTTATCAAGTTCACCTTTCCAGGCATTCCCACTTGACCACTCTCATAACAGAGGTAAGTCCTGTGAGAGTTCTCGCTTTCACTGGGATAACATGAGGGCCCTGTGGGTTTTCCTCAAGGTCACTGAGGTTTCTGAAAGGATAGACAGGAATCTAGAGGGATTTACCTACAGCCTGACAGACACTGATTTTGGTGCAAGTCAGATTGTTAGATGGTTCTGAAAATCCCAGTTTGAGCCTGTTTCCAGCTGTAGGCATCTAAATCTCTTTAAAATAGGATTGCATAAGTGCACACAATAAGGTCAGTTAAGGATATGAAACAAGCTTTAAATGGCATCTGGCTATAAAAACAACCAAAGCAGCTGTTAAATGATAACAGCTTTTGGACACAAACTACAATAGCTAGGATGCTTTTTAACTAGCCATTTAGATAAGATAGAGATGAATACAATAACAGTAATAAAAAATATAAAAAAAGTTCTTTTCTAAGTAGAAATCTACAACTAGATTTTTAAAACTCACAACACTAAACTTCTGTTATCTCCAAAAGGATTAATTGCACACTATTATTTTGTTAGTTAGCTGCTAGTAAATTTGAATTGTTTGGACCCAACTTTAAAGTAAGTATCAAGTCACAAATTAAGCTGGACAGAGCAACTTGCTGCTGATGAGTTTGTAATCCATGTTCAGGAAAAAAAACAATTCTGGCTGTGCAATAGTTCTCATAGCTGGATGGCAGCCTTGGAGTCCTATAAAGAAGGTTCAGTGAACTTTGGCCAAAACACTGGGTTCTAGAAAACTCGTCACCACCTGCAGTAACCATCCCTCAGCTTTTCCTCCTGAACTGATGACTCTGAACAAGTCTCTTCCCCACCATCCCTACTGCAATAAGTCATTCTGTCCTGGTGCTGTGAGCTGCTGAGTAAGCAGGGCGAGGGACTTGCTACATCAGGGCTGTCTCTCATGCAGAGGAGGAGTAAAACAGAGGAATGGGCAGGTCCACCCTTCAGCTGCAAAGGAGACATGAGTGAGGGCAGAGGGATGCTTCCCTGCCCAGCAACAGCTGCTACCACACATATTTTGGCTTCTCAAGAAGGTGTGGCAGCAGATCAGTTGTCCGAGCTGGATAATGCTTGAACTCTACTTCCATGGCAAAGACAAGGCAGGCAGTCTGTTGCTCTTGGCAAGTGACTGCTTTTTCTATTCTTAAAAGTATTCCTGAGAGAAAGAGGCATTTGTGGAAAAATGGTACAGGCAGGAACCACCAAAACAGTCAAAGTGAAATCAAGCCTTCTTACAGTTAATTACAACATCATCAGCAACAACAAATCACACTACCAAGTCATTATCAGAAACAATTCTATGAATGCAATCACACTCTCATCACTTTCCTATTCACTCAAAATTGTCCTGTGAGATAGGGAAAAATGTAGCTGCTACTGAGACATGGAGAAGGTGACTTAGCCAAGATCATAAAGGATGCATGCAGCTAAGCTAGAGGTGGATCCCATGGTATCCTATAGCAACATGAGTTATCTGTTCCCTGCCTTACATTGTCCTCAGCTGGTTTTGTGCCAGGACTTGAGTAAACCCAACAATATTATGTAAAGCTCACCAACAAAAGTGACTTAATCATTCTTTGTTTATGGAGGTTATAAACAGATCTTCCATTTGTTAACTTGTGTTGAGCTCTATCCTCTGCTAAAGGTAGAAAATCAGATTCAATGAACCCTTCTGTGTCAACGGGGTTAATTTTAGTCAGAAGGGCAATGAGCATGTAGTGAAGTCACATAAAATAAAGGTGCACCTACTTTTAAATACCAACACTGCTATGAATTCAAATGAGATGAAGCACACTAACAAAACATCCTTGCAATTCAGTTTTCCTACCCACTGAGGAACACTCCCTGTATGTTCTGCAAGGACATCTGTAAAGTGCACTTAGTTAAATATATAATTATGGGTTTAATTACGGTTTAATATTTTTCTTCTTTTTGTTCTGAAGGGCTGATAGCTCATTTGCTTTCCCATGACTTTAGGTTTGTGTTTGATAGAATGATTTTAGAATGACTTTTTATCCTAACAAACATTACAGTTTTGCAGTTTTAAAAGTCCACATTTTTGCCCTAACAAGCCCGATTTAGCCATTTTAAACTTGAAGAATTTTCCCTAACAAACATTACACTTTTGAAGTTTTACATTTTCATGTGAATAAAAATCAATCCTAGTTTGGAAAGACAATTTAGAAAAATGTGTTTTCATGTCCCAAACTTTCAGAAGCACTCCCTTAGTAGAGGTTTCACCTAAGCCAGAAGGATTCAAATTCAACCCATTTCCTTCATTTCTGCTCCAGAAGCTGCATTCAGCTGCTTCCATTGGCCTTGTCACTACATTTATGTACATCTAGGTTTTCCTTGTATTTACATAAAACTCATAATTACATTGACATGAACTTGCAATTCCCTTCCTAGCCAACATGGAAAGTCCTAGATTTTGATAATGCATCAAACTTGGAGGAAACCACTCCATTAAAGGTTCAGAAAAATGCCCTTTGTGATCTTACCAACTGCAGTCAGAGAGCCCTACATCACTGGTCACTGCCTCCTCTGTTCTACCAGTGCTGCTGTTTGTATAGTTGCATGGCAGGATTGAAATGATCTTTACTTAAAGTCAGACTCTATTTTTGTAGCGGATTGGGGTTTTTGCTTGGCTGTTTTTCTAAAACCAGGAAACTTGTAGCTGACTGGTTTGCAGTTTACTCTCAAAAGCCGTTGTACCAGTGCAATTCAAAAGGCAATGAACTGCAGCACCGAAATGAATGTCTGGGGGCAGAGAGAGGTGGGAATGTCTAATCTGGCTTCCCTGCCAGAACTGACATGACACAAATATGTTGTTTTCAGTCAAGCAAAATGTTGAGCCTCTAGGTAAATATTCATATTTATTTTGTGTAAAAGGGGCATTTCTAGTCAGGCTAAGCATCTACTGAAGTATGGAATAATTAAGAGGACTTAAGGAGAATGAAAAGAGGAACTTTTCCAGGCACAAAATACTGTTTTCACTAGTCATCAGCTTGATTTGAAACAATAAACTTCAAGGCACTTAACAATAATGAAACAAGTTTATCAGACTGGTTACAAATTCCAGTCCTTTGTGATACTTGGTAAACTGCAGCATGTTTCAGAAATGTCAATCTATGGCAACCTGAATTTTCAGATCAATATTGAAGAGTTAATTTTTAAACGTTTCAACAAATTAAAAACTGTAGGTTCATTAACAGTTTTAGAACAAACCTCAGTTATGTTCTGAGAACTTTTTTCAGCTATTCCACATATGAGGTATATATAACATAGTCAAAGATGAACAGTAAGGATTCATATTTTAAAAATATACAGACTGTAGACCCCGATATGTCGCTAGATTTGGATAAACTTAGTAATAAAAGTTTCAATTTACTCTTCCAGTAAAAAATACCCGACACCAAGTACAGGGCAAATAAACACTGAAAGATGCATTTAGTATTTCATAGAATCACAGAATCATAGAATGGTAGGGTTGGAAGGGACCTCCAGAGATCATCTAGTCCAACCTCCCTGCAGAAGCAGGTTAATTTAGACCAGGTCGCATAGGAACATGTCCAAGTGGGTCTTGAAGACCTCCAAGGAAGAAGACTCCACAGCCCCTCTGGGCAGCCTGTGCCACTGGTCCATCAACCTCACAGTGAAATAACTTTTCTTGTATGTAAGTGGAACTTTTTGTGTTCCAGCTTCATCCCATTACCCCTTGTCCTTTTGCTAGCTACTATAGCAAAAGAGGATGTCCCAACCTCCTGACACGCACCCTTTAGATATTTGTAAATGTTAATAAGATCCCCCCTCAGTCTCCGCCAGAATAAACAGCCCCAGTTTCCACAGCCTTTCCTCGTGTGAAAGATGTTGCAGTCCCCTGATCATCTTGGTGGTCCTGTGCTGGACCCTGTCCAGCAGTTCCCTGACCCTCTTGAGTGGAGGAGCCCAGAACTGGACACAGTACTCCAGATGAGGCCTCACCAGGGCAAAATAGAGGGAGAAGAACCTCCCTTGATCTGCTAGACACATTTTTCTTGATGCACTCCAGGATGCCATTGGCCTTCTTGGCCCATCAAACAACTGAAAACAGATGCACCAACAGCTATAGAAATCTAGGTAAAAATGCCAATGTTTTCCTCAGACTAATTTGTCATTTTGATATTACAAACATGCATACAATTACATTTTCACATCAATTAAATTCTTCTAGTACAAGTGTAGAACAAAGTATCCAACATCACAATTAACAGCTCCACAGAGTGTTTTTAATGTTTCAGTCACATTTCCCTACAACTATCCAAAGCACAATCTTGTTAAAACACATCAATCCAGGATTTCCCCTGTCTCCTCCAAACAGTCCACAGGTATTTTTTTAATCACTTTCTTTGGATAAAGTCTCAATTTTATGTCACATCCAACTCACTGAAATTAAAGGTAATTATTAGTAACTGTTGTTGCTGGCTTTGTTGCATAAACATTGCCTTCACTTGGCTGGTGTGTAATTGACAACATGCAACTTCCTTCCATTTATACTTCTGTTAATTCACTAATTGGAATCTGTCAGGATGCATAGATTTCAAAATATATTTTGTTTCTGAGCAGGCCTACCTCTCCCTTACTTGTGCCTGCTGTTGACTTTTAACAGTAATCCCACTTGGATTAAAAATTAAGAAATTAAAGAACAACCTGAACTTCCTTAAATTATACATTTGTGTCTCTTATTTACCAAAATTACGAGAGGATGTCTTTATATTCAAATGTTTAAACACTAATTACCTTTGCCAAAAAACTTCTTCAGGAAGTTTGGATGAAACCCACCTTCACTGAAAGAAGTGATAACAGGCCACAATTACCTCTGATCATCATTTTCAGCCCAACCTCAGTTACCCTTTTCAGTTCAGACCACTTGCTTTCACATTCAAGTATTTCCTTTCCAAAAGCTGGTTTATTTACTTTTACACCTAGGGAAGTTTCCTTTAACTGGCTGGGGACATTTGCAACACTAGATTAGACCTGACACTACCGTGTCTGCTTCTAATGGGAAACAAATCAGTACTGTTGTCTCATCAGTAATTATACAATCAAATATATTAATCACAAAAGTACATTGTCTCTTCATCTACTATCATTTCAAACATTAAAATTAGACATCAAGTTCCATAAATGTGCAACATTTTCTCAGAGCGAATGAAGCCTCTTGCTCACCTTTTCATGCTAATTTTTATGAGCCCTTAGAAAGATGATGCAAAGATTCCCCTCTCAGCTAGAATTTCCAAACCCTGCTCATGGAACCACATCACCTCCCTGAGAATTTGTTTTAGTTGCCAGTGGAATGGTTGTTTGAGGGTTTAAGCTAAGAAAACACTCTGTAGTGCACAGAACAACATGTTGATGGACTTGCACACTTGCAGTAGTATAAGTTTCAGCTGCTCCATCTGTTCCTGGAGCATTTGACAAGATCACTCGCTCCCTAATTTTTCTGAGCCCAATCCGCAGTCTTTGTCTCATTTGGAGTGATTCTAGAGTCTCTCTCCTTCCTCTGGCTCTAAAGTTTCATGACTTCTAGCACAGTATCTACCTCAGAGATCCCTACTTATCTTTCAGATGGGGTTTGTAAGCAGACAAGGGGTTTAATAATTAACAGAGGACGACAGGCAGCCAGACACAGGTAGTATGAATACACAGGACTTCTTCCTATAAAAAAACAAACTACAGTCTATATAATACTAGCTTATTGATGGTTTGAGTCAGGATCTCTCATTATACATCTTTCTGTACATCTGATATTACTGGTCCAAATGTGACATCAGTTTTGTGCTGATCTAGATGCATTACCTTCATATATATATTTATATTATATATACGTATATGAAATAGCTGTAGATTATGCTGGAAGAAAAAGAACGTTCTACTGTATCAAAGAGAATTTTTCTACATCAGAAAAATTAAAGGTCTTGAATTCTAAGCCAGCTGCATTTTAATACAGATCTAAATGACCAATTCTCTTCAAATAGAGTTCATTCCTTACCTATTTATAGAAAAGATATAAAAGGAAAATAAAAAGATGGGGATGCCATAACTAAGACTGTTGAAGTTCAGCCCTGAATGAAGAAATACAAAAATCATAAAAGCCAGATAAAGGGAGTCAAGCCAACACATTCATACGCCTGTCAGCCAGGTAGTTATGCATCTTCCGCCTAAGGTGATGAATCTATAACCTCCAAGTGTAGCATAGTGTAACCATAATGTATTTCCACACAACAAAATCTCTGAACTTAGGCTGAACTCTGTTCCGGAGCTTTCTACTGAGAAAAAAAGAAACTACATTTGCATTGATTCTCCTAGCAGCTATTCTCTTCAGAGCAATAGATTGTGCATTCTTGACGGTAGACCTAGAGAGACGACTTCTTTTCTTGCATAATATTTACATACACAGTACGAGCTGCAGATTTCCAAGACTGCAAATGATTTCTTAATTATCTTGCTTTCAAAACACAGTTTTTTAAAGGTAGTAAATTCCTGCCAATAGTTCCATATCTGCTGTTCTATCAGGACAGGACAAGTGTAAGTGATTTTTCCTACATATTGACTCTAATATCAGATGCACAATGTTGACAATTTTCCTATGTTAAACCAAACAAGCCCTTGACTTACATCTATAGCTGTGACTGAAACTGAAATAACATAAATCCCTGGGTTTTAATTGTAGTGACATTAATAGGAAACCCTTTGAAAAACACCAGCCAATTTTAATGTTAATATTTTCCATTTCTCTAAAAAAAGCCTGACTCTGTTTGGGTTACAGAATTTGTTATTTCCTTCTGCTACATTGAATGTATACGTATAGAACTTACTGGTTACTGGGGCTACTTTATTTCCTTTATAATGTTTAGTTTATTATGTTAGCAAATATATAAGAAGTTTTGAAATCCATGCAATTTTTTTAAGTTGATATGTATCCATTATGTTAGCATGGACAATGAAATCTGTTTAACTAGCCATTTGGTTTAGTTGTTAAATAGAGTTGTCTTACATAGGTCTAGTTCACTAGAAAACTGTAATTTGCAGTGCAAACACAATTTAAGTATTAAATTAAGTAAACATAAGTCTTTTTATGCACTTAGTAATTTTAAACATATCATTTCTATTCTTCTAGGTCTTTAGGAAAAGTACATCTTCTTTCTTCACATCTAGCTCCCAAATATAGATTGGGAAAGATGAGAAAGAAAGGAACTGACTGTTCAATTTTCCCAACTGAATTTTAAGTTTTCTATTAACTAATTGTAAACCACCTGGAAAAAAAAAACAAAACACAACAGGAAACTACACACGCAGGGAAAGCAGTGTCTCTAACAACAGCTCGTTTAATACTTTCACAACTTAATACTGGAAAACTCTCTGACAGAACATCTATGCTGGTCTTACTACTCTTTTAAAAGACAAGTGGTTTTAACAGTTTATAGCAAGTCATTGTATAGATTTCAAAAATCTTCAAATTGTTTCTGTAAGTATAAGTACACTATTTTTTTTTAATTACTAAATATATGTTAAGAAGGTCAATGAAGATGAAAACAGGTTTCATTTTTACTGCCTCACAATAAAAAATGATAAAAGTCTGACTGCTGCACTCTTAAGTCTGGGGGGAAATCTGAAAAAAGTGTTTTCATGACGAACTGTGACAAAGCCATTTCTCAATAATCACGCGTATTATCAGAAGTTAAATGCACAAAGTGCATTAATATTTTGCATTTACATAGCCTTTCACCTCAAAGAATCCTGAAGCGCACATATCTGAAATATATCTTCACAAAACTCAGTAGTTCCATGCAGCAGCTCAAAGAAATCCTCTAAAAATTAGCCACTTATACAGCATCTCTTTTCCCGAAAATGACTATTAGCTACTTCTACACCAATTCTGACAAGCAAAATTCAAAGCTTCTCTTCTACTATTAGGACAGGAAATTAAAAGCATCTCACAAATTACTCCAGTCCCTACTATAATTTAACAGTCCCTCCGGGGCCACCTGACATACTCTTCTTTGATCTCCCCTTCCCCTTGTAAACCACACTACCCTTACCCCTCAAATTACAAACATCCAGCTTTTCCATCTCCAGTCACCACAGCGGTAGCTTAGGTATTTATGCCGTGTCTTACTGCATCGTTGGCTTTATATTGCTCCTATTATACAATGACTTGATTGAATAAATCATTGAAAAGACCCTTCTCTTTTTGTGATTGATCTTCATTCACATGTGGTGATTTTCATTGAACTTCTGGTTTGAAAAGTTCTGACAGATTGGTGGGGTTCCTTATTACTTAGCTCCTTACTCTGTATCCACTTCTTTAAGAATTTAACATAAGTCAGAGATTCACGGAGTTTATAAGTTATCATGTTGTCTAGGAAACAAATGGATTCTTCTTGTTATACAATAGTTTATTTTGCTGTACCCACACAGGAGCAAGACATATCTCTCCTCTTGCATCACCAGTGAAGCAACAAACACATTTGCAGTCCTCAAGCATTGCTAGGTGAATGCTTTGCTATAGTTCATCGGGTATTTCATCTTCCCTACCATCTGCAAAAAAAAAAAAAAGCCTTGAGGGAAAAGGAAAGTCATGAGAAAAGATGTCAACGTTCGTTTATATTTATCTGAGATACTTGATGGCATTAGGCCCTTACAAAGTAAGGATTTTGGTTTTTTAAAGAATTCTAGCAGAGCTGTGACAAAATCAGCTCAACAGGAAATCTACTCATTAAGAGTTCTGAGAGTCTGTCTAATATTCAGGATAATGTCACATCTCCCTGAAACTCTCTGGGCTCAGGATTGATGCAACAGTTTGCAGATATCTTTTTGGTTTTGAGTCTCACAGTGATCAACCAAATGTTATTTTGCTTTTTAGCTGTTGACTTTCCATCTCAGGTCAGTGCTCTAACATCAGTTAGACTCCAGAGAGTAACTAGAAGTGACATAATTTGCAAAATATACCCTGCAGCACAATGAAAAATGATGTAGTTAAATAAAAACAAAGAGTGTGCTGGGTAATTGGGAGCTGAACTTATTTATTACAAATTGAACGACTCCAAAGATCTAGTTAAGTGCAACTTCTGAACATAACTAGCAAATAGAAAGACATCAATGCTGTCTGTAATGTGCTACATGCCAGTTTCTCTACTTAAGGTAAAATGGGATCATCAAAAGACTAGAAAGGAGCTTCAAACATTATATCCCACCTTGACCTATTCAGCTGCTGAGCAGACCCCATCATAAGTGCAGCATTACCAGAGCTAGCTTGTTCCTGGCCTGAAAAGGCTGTTCCAGCAGCTGAAGCCTGATCAGCTGTCAGGAAAATCCTGTTCTACCCCTTTCTTTTTGATACAGCTCTGTGCATGAGAAACTAGGGAAGTAAGGCTGATAGGGGCTGTTCTGGCTTAAATAACTGGAATATGCTTCTACGCCCAAGATATTCTCCACTGATCTGTTAAGTAAAAGGAAATCATTCCAGATGCCCAGCTCTAAAAACTAGTTGGATATTCCAACTCAATCCTAATTGAGATACTTTATTATAATAACAAACTAATGACAGTACATTTTTAAGATGTTATTACACTAAGAACGTGGTCTTCATTTGCATCTTTTTGGCAGGAATTTTCATTTTGCAAACTATTGTCAGTGTCAAACCAAAACAGGTAATTTACAAAAACACGACACACGTGCCTACAGAAAGTTGACCAAATGCTGTTTCCAAGTGAAACAGAGTTAAAATGTTAATGAAGTCAAAAGGTTACAGAAAATAACTCCACATTCACCGATGTGCTACTTAATACCAAGACAGAAGTCATACTCCAAAAGAATATTTTGTGGCATTATAATAATGGGGAAGAAAAATCTACTAGTCAAATGAAACTATCAGCAAAAATATGAGAGTTCTGTGCCATGGAATATTTTAATCTAAAGTCCTACCTTACTTACAAAAAGGCAGCAACAATGCACTGATGATACAATGAGAGGTAATTCTGAGATAGTGACCATTCAGGAACAGGCTCTCTGTATCAAGCTCACATTTGTTTACATAGATCACTTTGCCTTAGAGCTCTTTGACTTGTGTCTCCACAATGTCTCTTTCTTCCCTTGCTATGCTCCAGCTTCATAATAACTTCTGTTCTGACCTTAGCATGTTTTTGCATACTCCTTGCATATTTTATCAGGCTAGCTGCCATCCTTTAACATTCCATTCCCTTGTAACAAAGACATGCCAAAATATCTTATGTTGGATCCTTTCAGAAACTATGATGAGAAACCAGTAAGAGAAAGCAGTGAGTTCTCTATGTGAGGCACTCACTGTAATTAAAAACTGGGCCTATTTACACCTACTTATTTCAATGAATCAAATTTCATACAGCTTTCTTCATGTAGGTGTTTTATCTGCCAGTTATTTTCCACACAAATGGTACAGAAACTCAAACTGGATAGGCAGGTAGGATCTTTTTCTCTACACCAGTATACATGCTAGCTCTGAGATTAGTATGCTTAGTTCTAATTTAATATGCAAATGTCATTGAGACGTAGCCTGAAAAAACAGTAATCCCATTCAAAATGATTAGCTGTCAACAAAGGAATGAGGAAGAGAACTAGGTTAGAGTACAAAAAGAACACTGTGCTGCAGTCGCTAAATGCCTTCCAACAGAAATTTGCAAAGGTGATTTCATTATCGTGGTGCAAGGAATATTCTCTAAAATTTCCTCGCTACTGTAGCTACACCAGTAGTTCTCCAAGCACTCAGAAGCTGAATTTAAGAGTCAATAGGTTACAATATGTAGTGCTGCGTTTTTATTTTTGTTAAAAAAAAAAAGCCAACAGAAGCAGCAAATGAATTGTGCATCCGTTTCCTTTCAGATCAAACTCATACACGGTGTAAGCAGGTTGCTGAAGCTGTGTTTACCAGCTTTGATAAGAGGGTCTTGATCCTATTTCACTCAAAAGCAAAAATCCTATTGATACAAAGGCTGACAGAATATCACATATATAGCATCTAGATGCCAAGGAATCTAGTTATTTCCTAATGTGGATGGCTCTGAGCATTCAGTTATCGGTACTTTCCATCAGAAGCATGTGTGCTCTGGCTCTCTTAAAATCAGATGAAGTACCCTTAAACTCATGGCTGTTTTCAAAATTAGCACTGTCTTCGACACTGAAACTAAGTGGAAAATCTTTTTTCTTTCTTTTTTCCCTAAAAGAACAGTCATCATTAAGAAAATGAGAACTAATAAATGTCTTCAAATCTTTCAGTTTCTGAAAGTCTTTTACTTCTTCTTAGAAGTCACTTATAGAAAGTACTAAAATGTTGATCATTTGGGATCACAGAGCACTGATCATTTAAATTCTGTATAGTTCCTCTATAAGAATGATGCACAGCACCAGGATGTTGTGTCTCTCTGGGGGATGTTATTGTCACATTTTGGTTGGATTTCTTAGAGTTTCCTGTGGTAGCTTGGCAGAGTGGGGTCCCATAACAGGTAGCTCCATATACGACTAACAATGACAGGTGGAATTGAACTATATCTTTTGAAAACAAGTTGGCTTTGCTTCCTACTGGCACCGGGTTTAGAAAGATATCAGCTTGAAAACAAAAAAAAAAGTGAATTGTCATGCACAGAATAAATCTTCACATAAAGCAGGAGAGAGGAAATAGAAATGTACCAGCTGAAATCCACTGGCAACGTAGATGAGAAAGCGAAAAGCTTTTGATCACTGGTTTTCTTTGCTGACAAAAAGGTGTGAGAACCTCTTAAACTTTTTTACTGCTTTCCGATGTTTCTCAGAGTTGTATGATCTGAGTGTATGCACCTCAGAGAATGACAATGTTTACAGCTAGATGAAAGGTGGCAGAAACATAGGAGAATAATCATGTGTGTCACAAATTTCTTTTGGATTTGTTGTTTACTTGCCCGATATGTGTTTGTCCCTGTATGAAAAATATCTGATTTGATTGATGGCAAAGGGCACGTGTTTGAGGCTGACACAAATATTCAGTCCTTGAGGAAAGTAAACTTGGGTTTGGTGCCAGCAACTGACTACTTCATAAAATTCTTAAAACTTACATAAATCTGTCTCATTTCTTCTCTTCAGAGGGAAAAAAAAAGAAACTCAACACATTCCTAAGTTCACCACACAGTGTCAAAAGCATAGTAAATTGATCATATTCTCCTCCCTCTTTGTTAAACATACTTAACCAGTCATAGCACAAAAACATTGCCATGGTAACATATAGTGAGAACAACAACAAATAGCAAAGACATAGGGAGAACATCATTTATGTATGGTCCAGAAGCTTTTACTTGGAACATTGCTGAATGATTCTAAGCAACAAATTACTTAAAATTAGCAAATAGCAGAAGAGAGAAAAGAACCGGGGGATCTTTTAAAAGAATTCTCTTCCCAGCCTCTTTCCAGCTTTCTGCATTTGTAAACCCCTTCCTCTCATTCTCCCCTGTGGTGGAGTGCAGAAACTTTCCATCTCTGCCACCTGGTATGTAAATCAAGACCGTTCAGGATGTTGTATACTTTCCAAAAAACTGGAAATGCAGTTAGCTGTGAAAGTATAACATCTAGGTGAGAAAATCATTCCTGCAGAATGCAACAGACTAAGTCAAATATCTTTATGAAGAAAACAGACCTGCCTGAGAGCTGGTGTGGCAGACAGCAGGGCAAATTCTATTGTGGCTTATGCATCTTGCAACCCAAATGTAACTCAGACAACCCATTTGTGACAAGCCGTGATGGCAGCTTGGAAGAAGATTGCTTTCACTGTAGCTATTCAAGGAGAGAAACTAGATGTTTGATCTTAATGAAGATCTGTGGAAATCAGATCAGTCTTAATGGATATCAGGATAACACCAAAACAAAGAGAAAAAAGAAAGAAAGTCAAAGATCTGCTTCATTGCTTTATCGTGGACTATCTCCAAACAGGGTATAGATGTACATTGGTGGCACAGACATTGACGGCCTCAGGTTCACAAAAGATAACAAACCAGTACATTAGGGTGTCTCAGTACAGCTTTCAGGACAGCAAAGCATTGTTTCCATCAGAAATGTAATACTCTGCACACCTGATATCTCACAGCACAGATTGTGAAATGACTGCTGGTCCTGCAAGGGTCTATTTGGCACAGAAGCTTTTACAGGGATATTAATTGCAACGGTGGTCTCTCTGCAAGTCAACAATCTCAGGGCTTACTGCTTTCAACAAGTCAACAATCTCTGTAGGATTTAAATGGCAGATAAAGCAATGCCTAAAATATTTCATTAACTAAGAATCTGAAACTATTTCTCTGTTATAATTTGCTTAATTTTTACAACTCTAACTCTTTCAAAACATAAACCAAGCTGTTTTAACCCTGGAAGAATACATATTAAAATTCATAGAATAGTATCATAGAACGGTAAGGGTTAGAAAGGTCCTTTAGGGATCATCTAGATCAACCCCTCAACTTGGTGTTAGTCTTGGGTCCGAACATCAATACAGAAGAAACACCTGAGACCGACACAGAGATATTCAGAAGCCATTCAGTACTCAAAACCAACACAAATCTCTCTCTCTCACTTGCTGTCTTGCTCCCTGTCTGGGGAATAGTTACGTGTCATGGATGGAATTATGATGTTTGACTTGGCAGTGCAGTGGAAGCATCACATGGCTTATAATGAAGGCCAGAGTGCTGTTTCCATTATTGGTAGCTGGTTATGTCACCAGAATGTTCTCACCTGTCAAGTGCAGGCGTTCCCACTGATGCATTATAAATAATTTTCAGTCAGAATTTGGATTTAAAATGAAAGCAGCAGCAAGCAACCAACTATTGCACCTCAGAATAACAGCATGTAGGCAAAGAAAGGAAATAGGTAATTTGAGATCGTAATTAGTCATGAAAAGCAGGTGAAGGAGGTTTTAAAAACAGAACACCTAGCAGTAAGTAGAACAACTTGAAGTTAACAGCACATAATGAGGGTATGAGGGTTTAAAGATACCATTCAGAAATTAGAAGGATTAAAGAAAACAGTCTTTGAAAAGCATTTAAAGCATAATTAGGTTAAGTGTATGTATTTGGAGAAACTCAAAACTAACACAGAACCTCTCTCAAATGTTAAACCAAAGCAAACTGAACTTTTCCCCAACTTGGGAAAGTTCTGGTAGTATTTCCATTCCTCTGAGCATTTCTTGTTTCAAGCAGATGAAGATTTAATATTTCTTACTGGAGAATGTGAGCTGTCTATTCATGTTAAAGTCAGGACAATCCAGTTGGTCTGGAAATCAAAGGTCTCAAGTAGTCTCCAGTTCCATATGATATCCCACCAACTAAAGATTGATCAGTGATAATGAGAACTGATCTGTAGTTTTTCACCCCAAAGACAGTCAAGTGGAGTTTTGGAGTTCAGAACATAATTTCTGGACAGATCATGGCAGAATGATATTTCAAATGGGTAGTGGGGCACTCACTGGTGATGTGGAAGACAAACTAAGAAAGGAAAGCAAGCCAGGTTTGCCAGATCTGTATTGTTAGTAAGACTGTACTCCTCAATGCATTGGAACTCTTTTTCTCAAGTTTTACCTTGGCAAACTTCGAAAGGTCTTCATTTGGTGCCAGTGGAAATGAAAAAAAAACAAAGACATCGCTATTCTTTTATAGAATTATATTAAAGGGTTTTGTCTAAACTCTTAAGAATGGGATTTCTGTTACCTTTCTTTGCTGCTCAATTCAAGTGAATTCTGGGATGTTTCTATACAAAGCAGGATCTAGAACCATGAAATTTTGTATCTTTGCAAAATAGAGTAAAAAATGAGTACATAAATACATATGCAAAGAAATAAATCAGTTTCATTAGATGAGAGATAGTTGTCACTTCCACAAGCCTTCAAAAATAACTGAGCAAAACAGACTGCTGTTTGGCATTCTTTGGTGGCTGTTTTTCCCCCTTTAGAGTAAGGCAGGATGCTCTCTGCATGTCCACCTGCAACTCTGGATAACACAGTGAAAGAGGAAGAGTTATTCTCTCACAACTGCAGCAGCTACATCAGGAAGAGATTAATATTCAACAATGTTCACTGCCTTCTAAAGAAGCCAAGTGTCAGAAATAAGACAGCGAGATGGTATAATCCTGACTGCCAGGTTGTTACTGAATCCCTAGAAGATGATTCTGCATTGTGTCTAATGGGGTCCTTTTTGCCGTGTGCCTATTTTGCACAGTAATTTCTGTGTGGAGTATCTCTGACCATCAGCCTTCTATTAGAACTGGAGGGAGGAGAAACTAACTTTTCACACAAAAAATGTAGCCACTGGAATGAGAAAGCAAAGGACACCAGTGAAAAATTTGAGAGGCGATGTGAGGGGAGAATTCCAAGTAATACAGAGATTGACTGAATTCCAGGTCCTTCAGAAACCAAGTTCAGTTTCTAAAACACAAGCCCAGATGGCTGACTAGTGTGAATGAATGCAACTTCATTGGTTTGAAGGGAACTGTATCCATGTGTACCAGCTGATGTTTTGGCAAATCCTCTTTCTGAGGTTCAATCAACATTTACTTGCTCTCAGGTCAGTGGACATAGATTTATAAGACTCATGCCCAACATACTGTGATAACAAACAGATAAGATTACCATTCGTCAGGTAATGAGGAGATCATTGCTCAGCACAATAAATTTTCACTCAATTTTTTCATGCCAGGAAACTACACATTAACATCACCAAACCCATATTTTGTCAGACTCTGAGGGTCTCTACTGAATCTTGCCTGCCAGCTTCTTTCTGTGACTTACCATAAAGTGATGTACAAGTTAATGCAGAGGGAATTTCTGATAATTATTTGGATCAAAGCAACACAGTTGATTTGAATTAATTTAAGAATGAGAATATGATCTGCATCAACAGCCCCATAATTAGTCGTCTTCTTAGTGCATTAGTACCAGAGAGATCTATCCTTTGTGTCTCAGCTGTAGATCTAACCTTGGCTTGGAATAACAATTTCTAGCAGAAAGGGAGGATTTCAGTCTCACACTTTCACTCAGACCTTGGACTGTGTTCTGAAAATGCAAATTAGGCTACTGTTTGAGTGAATGACATCTGTGCAACTGGTAGAAATGCACATGTAACTGAACAGATATCATTGACTTCTGTCAAGTCTGCAATGATTCATTACGGTCAAGTAGCTTGTCAATCCTGAACTAAGGCACAGAAAGCATCATGTTCTACAGCTTTGTTATCCAGGCCTTACGTGCTCAGAGGAGCCGAACAGCTTCATCAAGGATCTGATGGATGGCAAAGTACTATCAGACTCAATTCTCTCTGTTAGTTCCCACCAGCACATCTGATCATTCTTCAGAAAGGAAATGACTCTGTGCAACATATTTCTCTGGATATCACAGGGCTCACTTTTGTACCCTCAGGTTTGAAGACAGAGTGAACACAGGGAATGGAAAATGTGGGAAATAAGAATTATTATGTTTTGCATAAGATAGGATGGGAAATGAATGTAAGGTGCTTTGAGTTCTTAGAGGTGGAGGTTTATTCACTTTCTTCTCTCCATCACCTCTAGTAAAAAAAAATGCACCAAATCAGTGCAAGCTTTCTCCATCACTCTCCCCAACGATCTGAAAGGAGGTTGTACCAAGGTCAGTGTTGGTCTCTCCTCTGAAGCTACAAGCAACAGGACAAGGAGAAACAGCCTCAAGTTGCACCAGAGGAGGTTTAAACTAGACATTAGGAAAAAAAAATTAACAAATGCATTATCAACGATTGGAATAGGTAAGTAGTTGAGTCCCCATCCCTGGAGATATTCAAAAGAACTTGTATACGTGGTGCTGAGGGACATGGTTTAGGGGTGGGCTTGGCAGTGTCAGGTCAGCAGCTGGACTTGATAATCATGAAGACTTTTTCCAACCAAAACAATTCTGTGATTCTATACTTCCATGTATATGAATTATGACACTGATTTTAAGTGAAGACATAGGTCACAATAACCAGAACACAGGGTTCACCACATAACTATTGTACCGTGCTTAATACTTGCTTTTATTTTTATGGTAGGAAGAAGAAATATTTGGCCAAATCAAGACTGGCTGTAGACAGTTGCATTGAGTTATTCAGGAACTGCTGGGTGGGTTTAAGAAAACACTGCAGTTGTATTGCTTTAACATAAGCATACCATAGACATTTCCTAAATCTAGTACAGACAGCAAGGTGAACTGAATACTAACTGAACCACTCGTAATTGGTGGCACAAAGCCAGTAACTAGCAGTGTACCCCAGGGCTTAATATTGGATCTAATAGTGTTCAGCATCTCCACTAGCAACCTGGATGATGAGGGCAGAGAATACTCTCAGCAAGTTTGCTGACGACACAAAACTGGGAGGACTAGCTAAAAGCAGAGGGGCTTCCTGTCATCCAGAGGCACCTGGACAGGCTGGAGGAATGGGTTAAGAGGAACCTAATGAGGTTCAACAAAGGCGAGCGAAAAGTCCTGTATCTAGGCAGGAACAACCAGTATTTGCTGGGAGCCACCCAGATGAAAGCAGCTTGAGAGAAAAGGACTTGGGGGTCCTGGTAGATACCAAGTTGAACATGAGCCAAAAATATATCTGTGCTGCAAAGAAGGCTGTTGGTGTCCTGAGCTGCATCAGGCAGAACGTTGTCAGCCCTTCACAGGGAAGTGATCCTTCTCCACTGCTCTGCACTGGTGAGGCCACACTTGGAGTTTTGTGTCAGGGTGTATGATGTGGCAGACTGAATGCACTATGAGGGAGCACACAGAATGAATACATATTCCTCTAAACAAGGTAGAATTGATAAACAGCTAACATATGTTGCTAAAATGTATAATGAAATAAAAACATCGCTAAATTATCATTTTCATTCAGACCAAAGTAAATGGTGTGATAGGAACCTGTTTTTCTGTTCTTGTTCAAAATACACTTCATAGCAAATGAACAGCTTCTAGGGAGCTGTGCATCTTGATGGGGTTTTTTGCTTATTGGCTTTTAATCTCAACAAAGGCAGCGAGATCTACCAAACATCCCCACCCTAACTCACACATGCACAAACAGGGGAACTTCCACTTCCCCAGCTTTTTAATGTTTTATTCCTTGCTCTATTTTCAGGGACTTATTAAAACTAAATAGCAAGTGTTGAAAGAAATGAGCAAAGGCAAATTCACATTGATTTGGATGCTTTCTGAAAATGTGAATTCAAAGGCTACATACTTTGAGCTTTCAGTGCTCCACAATTAACGTGCCATAAGCTGCCATTATCCAGGAATATGTTGGGAAAGCCTCTGTTCTGAATCCATTTCTGCCACAAAAATAACAACAAAGTAAAAGCTGATAAAATACCCAACTTGCTTCTAATCAAGGAACACATAGATCTAGTAAATCTATACATATTATTCCTAAATCTCCATTCTTTATTTCTTTGTCTCAGATTTTATAAGATCTGATCTAATTCTGATCCCATTCCACCAAAAACCCTGCTCTTTTCCAGTCCTTTATTTCCCTCTGTGCAAATAGACCATTTTCCTGTGAACTGCAGAAAGAGGCTTTCTGCCTGCAAAACTCAGCGTGGGTCTCATGAAACAGCTAAGACCCAAGGCTTGTGAAAAAGAAAATAGGACAAATGAAAGAAAACTCCATCAAATTGCTTCATACCTTGGAGATTTATTTCTCCAAATATGTTACATGTGTTTTTGAGAGTGATCTCCAGCAGTCTTGTTGTAAGACAACTAGACCTGGCATTCTAGAAACATTCTAAATTAACTTGATTTATTTGATTTTTTCTCTTTCTAGATTTTGATTTCAATCTAATAATCATTGATAAATGTGGAAATAGAATAATTGTACAGTGAGTCAGACCACCCACCTCAGAGATAGTCCTGTTAGTGACAGTATTATAATGGTTGCCAACAACAAACTTAAAGAAAATGCACAAAACAAGTTTCTTTGTCTCTGGAATTCATTACTTTTGCAAATTCCCAAGTCTGAGGCCTTATTGGTACGTTGTCCTAATAACACCATTATAGGAGGTTTTGTTATTCATCTGTCAATGTATTTTATTACACACTGGCAAACAAAAAAAAGATGCTTAGAAATCCTTTTAACTTTATTCAAGATGCTGTAATTACAAACAATGTTTTGTTTCCTTAATTACTCCTAGTCAAAATTTCTCTTCAAGCAGGTGCAAGCCAGCCCACTTTAAAATCAATGGAATTCTAATGTAAGAGGAGCAACCTAATTAAGAGAAGTTTCACTGAGACACTAAGTTATGCACAACTATCACAACTATTTTGTGATGGTTGCCCTTGCACGACCTCTGGAAGCACATTTTGTTTCACTAAGTAGTGTTTACATTGAGCATACCATTAAGTAAGCTTACACCGGTCTTTGCAATCATATGTTAAAGCATGATCTCTGCACAGATAAGCTTACAAACTAAATTATGGCATACAACAATCAAAATAACACAGCAATCATCAACACTGAATTAAATTACTTATTTAATTCTAGATCAAATACAAAAAATAGGGCCTCTCAATATGGTTTTTAAATTACCCACAACCTACAATTTCTATTACTGAAGGCATTGGACTAAGGGATATAGGCCACTAAGGGAAATACTTTTATTATATAGGTCCAAGACTTCTTTATACCACACATACATTGCCTGAAGGGTATGACATGTGGTGCAGCTCCAGAATGAGTTCCCAGGTGCTGTTTGGCTTAGAAGGAAAATACTCTACTGTTTGCCTGTAGTTATGTCTCGGGTAGAACTTCTCAGCGAATGTACCATGTATCTGAGCTGTGTATCCAGCCCAAATTCTGATCTAGTCCACATCTTTAGTTAGAAAATAATGAAAGGAAACATGTCCATAACATGGAGGTGGCTTTGAAAGCACATGATTTAGTAATCTAACACCTGTATGTCAACATAAAAACCTGACTCATTTTCACCTAGGAATGTAAAACCTATGTTGTGATTATTTTGATAATGTAAAACATGAGAAAAGATCACAGAATCACAAACTCTCAAGGGCTTGAAGGGACCTGAACATATCATCCAGTCCAATCCCCCTGTCAGAGCAGGACCACCTAGAGTAGGTCACAGAGGAACTCGTCCAGGTGGATTTGAATGTCTCCAGAGAAGGGCAGCCCCTTCCAGTGCTCCCTCATAGTGAAGAAATTTTTCCTTGTGTTTCTTTGGAACCTCTTACGTTCAAGAATAAATTGTGTGGGATCTCTAATTGCCCTAATAAGTCCTTCTGTTGCCTTCCAAAAGAATCAGTAAGCAGACATTTCAGATATGCCTGATGCCTTTAATCTTTGCTGAACATTGTGCTCCTTAGTGCTTTAATGCAGTGTTTAGCATTGGAGGTTGCTGGTTTTGGCTGGGATTTTTTTTTCTCCTTAAACACATTGAGGATTTTTTTTAACCTTCTCAGGGTAAATACTATCTGTGCAGCAAGAATTAAGCTGACTCATTTCTGTTTGCAGGCTGACAAGATTCACATTCTGACTGTCTCTCTGGCAATAACAACATTTCTGTCAAAGCTTGTGAGGCTAATTCAGGTTTTGCTCATTTGCACTTTTTTTCATGTATGATATGCTCTCAGTCATCTTTATCATGTATAATACTAAACACACAAGTCTAGACTTTACATGTATGTACTGAATGACTTCGCTTCATATTAGCATGAGGGAGACTTCTCTTATGGACAGACAATAGATATGCACAGACCACTTCCATATTTTAATATGTTTTAAAACTTAGAGATGCAAAACTACTCTTTCAAAGGCAACATTATGACTACACTGCAGAAACAGATCTCCCAAATGACTCCAAAGCTCTAAGACCACATTAACTACTGACTAAACTTCAGACACTTAAGCTCCATGTAGGCTCTGTTTTCCTACTTTGTACTCATGTAACAAAAAGGAACTGTGGCCTTGATTCTACTGTCACTAGCATCACATTCAATTCATGAGCAAAGATGATTCTAGGAATGGGATGAGAGGACCCAGAGTGTGTATTATGTGGTCCTGAAAATTTATAGAGGGATTCACCTCTGATTCATACCAGTAAGTCCATCATAGACTAGAGTAACTCTGTACTTAGTTGAAGGATCTTTATCAAAGGAACTCCATAAATCATTTCTATTCTAGAAGCTTCTTGGCACTGTTTGTTGTAGTATCTGTTAGAGATGGTCAGTTTTAATTTGCTTTGTAGATAGCTCAGTATCGCTTCTGTTCCCAGAGTGCATAACTGTAGCACTGAAAATAAGTTTGGGAACCAATAAGCTGTGTCTATAAATTGAAAGTTCCCTGAGCTGGATTCCCATTAATGTGTGGGAATATTCCAGTTGTGGTGGCCTTTAAAGAGATTATAGATAGAGAAATGAGGGTGGAATGCTAGTAATTTGACGTTCCAACTGTACGAGCAGCATGGAAAGTTCACTTTATTCTTTTGCCAATTTTCACTTGACCAACTCACATAAAGGTAGGAAAATATAGCTATTAAAATATTACAATAGAACTGGAAGAGTTCTAGCTTATCCTACTGAGAGACTGGGAGCAGCTTCTGGAGTGCCACTTGTCCTTCAGAAATTATCTGAAGGGCTTCTCACCAGACTGTCAATAGTACAGGTTACTGGTAGTAGCTTTCAATGTTGACTTCTAGATATCTTCATTAGTATGAGAGAGCACAAACTTGGTTGTGTTCAAGACACAACAAAATTTGTCTAGAATCGTACTGGGAGGGAATTTCATCAATGCATTCATCAGCCATTCAGTGTTTTTTACCATTGAAAAAGGTTATTTTAAAGACTGATCTACTTCTCAGTTGATGGTCCTCCCCGTTCACTTTGCAAATAGGTCAACATATTAGTTTGAAACTCTGTGTTTTTTTCTGAGCCAACAAAACTTTTCCAGATCAACAAATGTGTAAAGTAGTCAGAAGATAAATTCAATCTACTAAAATCCACAGCAAAACAGTGTTCGTGGCATCCTAGACCTACCCTGGGCATATTAGAGCTCTGTAGAGCCTTCAGATCTCCACAGGTTTTTGCACATACAAATAGTAGTAGATAGGCTTTGTTCAAAAAGACCAGATTTTCTTTCAGTAAGAGTCTCTCACCTGCTGAACTAATCTGGAGTTCCTGGAGGCCTACCTAGCCCCCAAAGAAAAACAATTCTTCAGAACTGAGATCATGACCCTCAGTGCTGGCTTCTTTCAGCCAATGAAAACAACATGCAGCTGCAAGTTTAATACCAGTAATAGTGACTGGATTGCAGACTATTGCCCCAAGCTCTCCAGGAAAAAAAAATGAAATGGGAACGCTAGCACTTCTATATTGCCTCCTAGAGCATTCTTTTCTCCTGTGTGGTACTACCTATCTCACTTTAAGCATTCATGCCTATCTGCACAGAAGAATGAGTTAAAGGATATCAGTTGACAGAAAGCTCTGGAACTATAGACCAACGTGCTTTTGTACTAAGTCTTCACTCTTCTGCTGCTAATGTTGCAAATAAAAAATAAGTATTAAAATTGCACATGGCATCTGACATGTGAAAAGCATTGCGCTTTCTGCTTCCTCCCTAGGGATCATACCTCTTATCCTAAGGACTTCAGAGCTGCACAGGGGTATTTCTGAGTCTAAAACTCCCGAGCTCCTGTAGGCAAGTCTGCAACCCAGTGAAGCTAGATGGAATAAGTTTTAAAGTAACAATAGCAAACTTTTGAAGTGAGCTTTCAAAACTCAAGAGCTTGAAAGAAAAAAACAGAAATTAGCTTGATGGGTGTTTGATTCCAAACCCACAAAGTTTTACCACATGACAGCACTTTCTCACTACTTAAAAAATGCTTTACAGTGAAAAAAATCCCACATACTTTATGGTATTTTCATATGGGATTTACTCATAATTGGTATTAGTGAATGAGAGATTCCTGCTGCAAGACCTATGCTCTCACCAAAACTATGCAAGTAAAAGTTAACATTTTTGACTGAATGACAGAAGACATCACAAGGAATTAATTTGATCTCTCCCTGTTTTCTCCTCCAGAATAAGCTCATTGCGTGTGTTATTTTGTACAGAAGCACAAACAAAAATCTTATGCAAGCAGGAAAGTATGCAAAACTCATAAATATAACTTCCTGATAACGTGAAATTGTTCTCCAAAGTTCTCAAAATCTCTCAACAGTGGTCGTTAAAAAAAATGTAAAAATTCTTCTCTTTTTTATATTTCTTTAATACAGCCAAATAAAAGGAACAGATGTTAACAGACTTCAGTCAAAACTGAAGTAAACGCGTATGGGCAGAGCTAGCAATCCAACAAAGATAGTGCAAATCATTCTGGAATGGTTAAATGAGCTCAGGAACACACAAGGCTACAAAAAGTCTATAGGACAATCTGTTTGTTAATAGATATATCTGACTCTTGCATACATCTGTAAAGTGTGCTATCAGAGTAATTTGCATGTTCATGTTAAGGATAGAGATATCAAGTGCCCCATTTCCAGGCAGTCTGCAGGCCAAGAGCCACCGAGTTACACCAATCCAAACCTACAGGATGTCTAGCAATAACTGGCATCAGCATTTGGTCTCTCATGATAAAATTAGCACAGATCTATAAAAGATGAGGTTTGCTTGACGGCACCTAATTTGTGATAGTTTTCAACAGTGCAATTCTGCTTCACTGAAAATGACTGTGTAAATCTCATCTGGTCTCTTCGAGATCAATATGCTCAATGCACAAATGAAGACCCTTCCAGACAGTCAGTAACTATGCCACCAACACAAGCAGAGATCTCCAAGTTAGGCAGGTACTTCATTTCATAAATATCCTGCTTTCACATAATTGCTGGTAATAAAAGGTCCTGCAATATCAAATCAGGGCCTCAAAACACAGCTATTTCAGCAGCTGTTCTTTATTACTGCTCATGTTGTTGCTGGCTGCTGAGAATGTCAGGAAATTTCTGTCTTAGTAGACAGGGTAAAGCAATTCTGGGCAACATCTTTACATAACGCTGTGATATGCATAATGTCCCCTGCCTCCACTTCCACAGCTAGAACATGCCTACCAGTCACCAACTGGTGCTTACTTAAATATTGTGTTCTTGGCACATCACAACAATACATAGACTGCCATGGTATAGTAGCAGAGGCAAAAAGTGTTAAAACCATATTGTTGCCATTTAACACAACAGAATTGAAGAGAGATGTGGAATAGCATAATTCCATAGGAAGATGCCATCTCTAAAAAAAAAAAAAAAACAAACCTGTTTGTAAAGGAAAAATCACATTTTGAAACTTAACTTCAGCAGGAAGACAGGGGAAAAGTAATCCAGCATGACAGCTCAAAGTGTAAGTTCATCTCTCCAAAGGCAAATTTTAGAAATGTTCCAGATATAAACAGTTATATTTATTGTTATTTTGTGAAACTGATCCATGGGAGATATTTCCTTGGAGGGGAAAAAAAAGATGGGTTTTTGCCATCCAAAAATTTGAACATGATACAGAGAGACAAAATGTGCCACATTTACACATTGTCACATACACTGCAGCTCCTCAGCATAGTAGTTAAAATAACCAAGAAAAAACAAATGGCAGTAGAAAGACAAACAAAAGCAAACAAAAGTAAAACTTTAATCCAGGGGGGCAAACATACTAGTGAAGAATGTATGGTGTTTGGACTAAATGATACTGCTCTGAGTTTAATTTGTTATGCATCTTGAGCTTATCTCTGCTCAGCTGTGGACAGTCTTAATCCCTAAAGTGAGTATTCTTATCCAAGCTGCCCCTGCAAACTTCTAGAAGGTTCATTTCTGATTTATGGGGACTGACTTTTTAGAATAAAATACACCTAGAAGCTTCACAGTCAGAACAGCATCCTCATATTTATGATATGCTTCCACATTCACAGAAAATGGAGAGAGAAAAAAGCTTCAACATGTATTATAAAAACAGGCAAAAGAAAAACCTTTTGGGAGTTGAGATTTTTAGGCTAAACACGAGAAGAATCAATGGATAATAGTCATCTGATTACAGAGGACCAGGTAGGCAAATCATACTTCATTTCAGCAATACTGTTTTTATAAGTGAACAGAAGAAGTGAAATATTTAAACAGGAAAGCTTAAAGCTTTGTCTAAAAGAGAAAAAAAAAAAAAAGCACCTGTCTTCTATATTATAGCACTTAAAGGGCCATAGTATAGGAATGAAGTCTGTCTGACTGCTATAAGCTGCTTCTAGGCACTGTAATCCAGGAAATGGCTTTCCTGTACTAACACTGCAGTAAAAGAGTGAAAACTTTTATTAAATGCAGCTCAACTAGCCTCTAAGTGTCCTTTATGTGCAGCATAATTAGAGGTCAGCCAGTTATAGGTGTCCAGACCTACTTTATGCAGGAAGAAATCAAACACCAGCAATGCTCTATACTGTACAAAGATGCAACCAATTAGAATATTTGATCCAGCCCTACCCAAGTCTGCAAAGTGCTGATGTAGTACTGACTCATTTAGGAAAAAAAAAAAAACAGTTGTAAAGACAAGCAGCAGGTCACTATTATAAGGTGTTTTCTCAACCTGAATCAATAAACCTAAAGTTGCATTAGGAAGATGCACGATCCAGACATGGATATGGATTATAAATCCTTTCATCTCTAAGCCTGTGAAGAAGCTAGTGCCATCTGGTTTCTTTTTGGTGGCCCACACAAAGCGAGTTCACTGTCTCAGCCAGGAGAACGCATCAAGACACAGACAGCAGGTGCTTGTAATTGCAGACATACAAATGCCATGGCTTCTGTTTCCATGTTACTATCTCCGTTAACAGTGTAGGAAATGGGAAGAAGAAAAAATGAGGCCATTCTTCCATTTTCTTCACAGCTGTAGGCTTGGGTTCACAAGGTAGGCATGGGTTGGACACACTAAACAGCAAAAATACTATGTGGCAGAAAAATCTTTTAAAAGTCATAGGCAGAGCAAATTTGGAGCTCCTCTTTGCCCCTCTTCTGTTACCATGGGGTGTCTTTACAGTTTCAAAAGACAGACAACAAAGAAGTTAGTAGCGGAAGCTGTGATTCTAGAAATGGCAGCAGAGGCAGGAGCTGGTTAAAGATTTTAACAACAGTTCATAGCTTCATACTGGTTTTTGCCTTTTATCGGTATCAAGGGATTTGCCTGGTATTCATGTTGCCTCTGTATTTATCATCTTTCTCTCCTAGTCTATATTTCAGACCCTCCATTTGATATTTTTACTGCAATGAATGTAGTTGTATTTGTTCGAATGGTCCAGTCAAATCTGAACTGGCTTATGGCACAAAATAAGTAAGAGTTAATTAACTATTATGTGTAATACATAATCCTTCGGCATTGAAAGGTCTTACTTCAGCAGATCATCACTATGACTGGTTCTAAATTTTAGCTTCAGTAAAAATCTCTGTAAAAGATTACTAACTGAAGCCAATTCTGTAAGGTGGTAAATGGGACTTGAGTGTTGATCCAGCACATGAATTAATCACTGATCTTAGAACCAGCAGAGCAAGTTTGTATAGCATGCTTTCAAAGTTTTGAAACTTCGTGTTGTCAGCTCATTCCTCAACCCAGATACAGCAACTTGTCAGCAGGGCAATCCTTTTGACTTACCAGGCTAAATTCAGATATCTGCCTGTGGCTAAGTCAGCAATGCATAGGTCTACCATCAAAGAACATAGACCTTGAGTCTCAATACTCAAAAAGTAAAGACAAGAGACTGGAGACACCTATGAAATCCTGGGCTTGCCCACTGAACTAGAGATGTTTCTAGAGACTTCCAAGCAGATGATAGATCCATGAAGGAAAGTAGTGAGTTTCAACGAAGTGTACTGCATAAAAAATGTGTTTCACTTCAATAGAGGATCTTCTATGAGATAAAAAGACTGAAATCTCTTCAACAACAATTTACAGTAGCTATCAAAAATAGTAACTGGACAAAAAACGTGCCAGAATTGCCTTTCATGTATACATGCACAATACTTCTCTAGAAGCACCTTAAGCTGGTCTTGCAGACACAGATGTACGTACCATGCTTGCATCTGGCAGACGTGTGTCCACATACTAACCTCCATAATGTCTAAACTCATTTCCGTGTGTTTTCCAAATTACTAATGCACTAAAGAAGACTAGACTGAAGTACATTAAAAACAGAAACCAGGCCCATCGATAAAATAGCTACACACACTGCAGGTATGCAGGCCTTCCTACAGCCCCTCTTCTAAATCCAGACCTCCCTACATAGTTTCAGACCTATTTGATTTATCTCTTTCTGCATCCTGTTGCCCTGTATGTCATCTGTATGTATAAAACACACACATACATAAAAATACATATAAATCTTTTTTTTTATAGAGAGAAATCTCCCCAAAGGCAGCATCCTGTAGACTCTAAATCAATTTATTTTAATCTAATCTTCATCTGTAATGGTTTACTTGGCTGCAGCCATCAAGGAAGCATCTTGGCAGGTGGGAAAGAATGAAAACATATAACATTTGTTTCTAATGGTTCCTATGCACCATGTAGTTTTGACTTCTCAATACACAAATGCCTGCAAACCCATGAAATATGACTGAGCTTCAAAAACTGACCTCTGATGTAAACTCAGATCAGCACAGCTGAGAACTCACTAAAAAATATGAACACAACTGCTGAAAATATCTTTTTAAATCGTTGAAGCAAAGTCACAAAGTGAACTTTCCGACCTAAAGAAAAAGCTAAAGTGGATTTTTTTCCATATAATCACTTCACCAAATGAGAAGTCTTTTCATATTCCTTTTATCCTCTGAACACAAGTTGCAAGTCATGCAAAGTAGTTTTCTACTAGGAATTACTTAGGTCACAAACCTCTAGGAATCAACCTGTATCATCAAATTTCCACTCCCTGTTGCCAAACTCTGTGCCATCATAATTCCAGGGGGGTACAGTGCTTTGCTTATAGAAACAAATTATTGTCTCGATGGAATAGCAGGAATTGCACCTGCAGAGACTCAGCTTGAGAAGCCTGGCAAGCAATCAAGTGGGCAGCTGGGGAGCCTAGCTGCCCAACAACCTACAGGACAGGCCTCTGGAAAGCTGGAAAGCCTTTCAGGTTGCACATCAGCTAGTAGGCAGCTAGCTGGCAAGGTGGCTGGCCAAAACCCAAAAAATCAGGAGCTGTTGGTGTGTACATCTCCTAACCTGGCTTCTGTCAGAACCCTGACAAATCGACACACTCTGGTAGAAGATTTTAGTTCTGTGGCATCAGCACTGAATAACAAACACAGAGTATTAGAAAAACAAACCCCCAAACACTACCCGCAACTCTCCTAGATCCCTGAACCCTCCCAAAGAAAATTAGCTCAAGGTTCAGATGACATTTCTTGCAGATGTTGCAGTGTGGAAAATAACTGAAAGCAGATCAAGAAGAAATCCCCTGGAGTGCTCTGGTCATGCAAAATGTAATGTCTGCACCACACTGGTCAAGATTGCTCTGGGGCTCGTTCTTTAAAAGGCCATGGCTGTAATTCACATTTGTTCGCACACCTCGTAAAACTGCAGAGCTGAGTTACTTACAGTGTTAACCACTTATTCTTTTGACCACTAAAACAATAAGAAGTCAGCTTGATTTTAATTTATTAACTAAAAAGAAGCCAGTGGTCACAGGTTAGTCCTGTCCGGGAGTCACTATGGAATACCAAGCAACACTTGGTCTGGCACAGAATAGCTCTGCTACCAAACTCTGCTGATGGACAGATGAACTTGAATAGATACCAAACTCTGCTTGTTGCTTCAAGGGGTACTTTTCAGAGCCACAGGTAGCTTTCTATCAGAGGGCGAGTCATGCCAAACAGGAACGTGCATGTGACCACACAAGAAAAAGGTTTCATTTCATCTATTACTTCAGTAGGTTTGCACCTGGCCCAGCTTGCTCTTTTCGCCAAGTTGATCTGACTGCTGTAGCTAGCAGTAGAAGAAAAACTGCTTATGATTTCACTGAGCTTTCTGGTTGGCTGCTTCTCTCATTTTAGACTGGCACATAACATATTATGACTTGAAGAAGCAGCTAACGAACAAGTATTTTTCTATTACATCTCTTACATAAACATTTTTTAGGTCAAATCTCTTTCAAAACAAAACCTTGAACAAACCAAAAATGCATGGAAAAACCAGCCAAGATTAAATACACATATTATGTATTTTATTAATAAGTGTATTATGTATGTCTTAAGTTCAAAGCTTTGAAACTGCTTTTACAAAACATATGAGTTAGAAGACACCTTTATAGTGTCTCCTAAAACCTTTCTCTCTCAAAAAAGCCCTAATCCCACCCTCTGCTCTAAACGTTTCACTGTCACTGCAAACACATTTGAATTTAACCTTTAAAGACTATTATTGCCAAATTATGGAAACAAACAACAAATGAAGAAATCACATAAATAAATAAAGGATGAAAAATAATTGAACAGAGCAGCTTTTCTCAGCCTCCTCCCCTTGCCAGACTGTGCCAACAAGCAATACACACCAAGAGAATGTACTGCATTCACATCAAGAAATCAAATTTATCATCGACCATTTTGATCACAGCCACACCACAAAGTACCGGTCCATGCACTCCCCAGTCTTCCAAAATCACAGTCTCACGTCTCCTGCCTTTTCTCTTAGTACATGAAAGAGGAAAATAAAATTGGAAGAGAACCAAATTCCAGTTCATCGGAATTAAAAAATCACTCCAAGGCAGACAGACATTTTGGTCCCACTGATGGCTGCATTCACTGCAATCAGGTTAAAAAAACCCTAAAGGAGCATACGACAACATCGTGATCTTTCCAGAACGTTTCTGCTAGAGAAGACCAGCCACACAAGCTGTTCTACAGAACACATATCAACTCAAAACACAAATTGTTTTTTTTCTATCTTGGGCAATGGTGTTATAAGAATCCAAAGGCATAAAAATAATTGAAAATAATAACTGTTATTCAGGAACTGTTGGTTATGATTCAGAGTTCTGAATGAAGGAACAAGAGCAAGGTAATTTTAAGGAGAGTGGTTTTAAGTATAAACAAAATAGCTGAAGCAAGAATGAAAAGAAAAGCATCTGAGGTGATTCTAGGATTTATAAGCCTTCCAGAACACTATAATTTTCACCCTTTGCCACCTCTGTTGACTACCTTGCTCTAGTATAGCTTCTGATTAGGAAGCCAGAATGAGAACATGCAGGATATTTCCACTTCTCAATCCCACCAGACACTGTTGATAGGGAACAAGTCAACATGGAAATTTACTAGTTCACTTTGTCTTCTATAAAATGTCAAGCTCTTTGAAATAATCTGAAGGAAAAGAAACCCACAGTGTGAAGATGTACTGTTGTGAAATCAATAAAAACTTCAATACATGAAAGCCAAGATTTTGTATCAAAGATCTTTTGAAATCTCTGAAAACTTATTCCTTCTGAAAAAGTAATCAACATTTTAACACTGTAGGCAAGACATCTTCATGAGAGCCAGTTTCCACTCCTGACCCTGACACAGCTCTGTTAGGAACTTATGGGCAAGGAATGTCACCTTTCCATACCTCAATCTGCTTTTACATACAACAGAAAAATGATTGTAACCCACTTTGATAAGGTCATGCTTTTTCATTATTATTTTAAAAACTAAACCTGCCAAGCAACCAGTTCCTCATCCTCTCTGGACTTTTTCCACTGCCTCAGGCAAGAGACATCACTCAGCCTAGCTTTCCGTATGATTTTAAATCTCAGAACCTGAAGTTCCACGGTGTTACAGAGCAGAACACTTTAGATCCCCAGTGGTGAACAAAACAGTAACCCATAACATTAAGCAAAAGAAAAAGGCACTAGTCTTTAACAGCTTAATATTGGGTGTGGAGTCCTTAATATATTCTTTTCTTTGTCTCCCCTCCCACAAAAATTTGCTTATAAGTAGGCAAAAGCACGTACTTTTCAATAAGGGAAACAATCACAAGTTTACTAATACTACTTAACTGCTATCTATTTTTTAACACATTTCCCTTTTTATCTCATAACAGCTGAATACATGTGAAGTGTTGAAAAACCTGTAGTTATAGACACACTACTGACTTGACCTCAGCAAATTTAATTTTCAAGCCATTGCTTGTAAGTTTATCATGTTTAACTATCCTCATTGCTAGGCACTACCACTATATATTCGCTACAGTAAGAGCCATCGTAACTCCAAAACAGTAAGAGGTCTTAAACCTCTATGAATTGACAAAGCTTTTTTTTCTCCCCAAGTTGACTATTAGCTCTTAGATAATGTCAAGAATTTAAAAGGATCTTATTTATGGTTTTTCCCTAAATCTTCTAAGTTCTAAGAACTATTAAATATTTTAGTGCCCCAGTGACCTTAAAACTGCCTAAAGTAACACTTGTTTCAGATCATAAGCCAGGTGAACAACAGTATCTCTTTCAACAACATTGCAAAGTCTTTCACCACAAAGCATCAAATATACTCTTTGTGCAGCAAAAGAGTGCAGTTCATCTGCTGATGATCACTCCCGAGGGGTCTAGATATTTGAAAATGGTAGAGACCAAACATTTCAGCTTCCTTTGAAAGTCCCTTATTGTATTTGTGAAGTAATAGGAAGTAAAAAAGTCTGGTTTGTCCTACAAATACTTAGTAAAATACATCAGGCTGTCTGCATTCTCACTGAAGGCCGAAACAAAGTCGCTCAGTCTCCTTTGCTATTAAACGTGAAGGCTGGATAATTTCAAGCATATCCATATTAGACAAGGAGCCCCTGAATAACTGAATCCTTAGCACCGTGACAATGAAGCAATAAGCAATTTCAATTCTTTTAATTCCTCTTATTTTCTCTCTTCTAATACAACTAGAATAAAAAACGAGAACAAGTTTTCAGTATTTAAACTTCCTCTGATATGTCAGTGTTACTCCGACTGTGTCAGAATCAACACCCACTTGAAGCTGAGCTAATACCACCCTCAAGAAATCAAGTAGTAGATGGGGTTAGAGGTAGCCTGTTTATTTTGCTAGTAATTCATTTCATAGTAAACTAGCTCTATTCACTAGTCCATGAACATCACATACATTTACACTCCCATTTCATGCCGCAGTACATCAAACTGACATCGTCTCTCAAGGGGAACGGTCTATATGCAGTCCAAATGGCTTTTCAGATGAAAAATAAGGGCAATAGCCTTTTATCTCAGGAGACTTGGGTTTAGACCTTTGATTAGGTCACAAGTTAAAATTAGTTTGGTGCTTCCATCTTTCCTCACATTTGTGCACCTCACACAACTGCAACTCATTCAGGTACTGTCTGATGTGACTGACGGTGCCTCTTCAAAGACAGGCTGCCCAGGACTACAAAGAAAGAGGATACCATCAGTCAGGGACTCAAGTGTGTTGACACAAATGTAGAAGAAGAAAGGGAATGTGAAAGAGGAGAAGAAAAGCTAGGAAAGAACTCAAAGTTGGGTTTTGGCAATCCTAAAAGTGAGAGTCTTTCTATTATCCTGACCCTTTTTTGAAAAGGGCCAACAAGAGTGCTGAGGATGAACTGCATTTCTGACATTTAACAGACAGTGAAGGGCCTTTTTAGGTGTCTTGGTTACCCACAGATCATATAGAACACCTGCAGCTTCTAACTGGGTATACACAGAGCAAAGGAAATGGGCAAAATCATACTTCAAACATTCTTGTGATCATGATTAAAGAACTATTCCTTTTCAGACCTGTATAGTGAACCCCTTGACATTCAGAACTACCTGACAAAGCATTGACACATCAGGAGCAAATAAAAAACTCCAAAGATGGGATGACAGCAGGATTACAGTCATGCAGTGGAAACATGGGCTTGGATTATTTACCTCAGGCTCTCCCTGGCATCCAGCTTTGAAGATACTCGGTCAGCTAGAAGGATGGACAGTCCATAATCTTGTTACTCCTGCTCAAAGCTGTCAATCCACTAACAATGAAAGACTTTCCATGTTTTGTAGGACATAGCAGTAAATCAGTGCCACTTGCACAGAACATAGCAGCACCATCTGCATTATAAATGTCTCACGGAAGTATATTATTGTATTTTGCCAAATCAATAGCAGGAAATTGTTAGAGGCTCTGCTGTACACCCAAGTGCATGTTAGTTTTCAGCTTATCCTACTTTCTGCTGTACCAAAACTATCTTGCTGTACATATGGATACATAAAAAAAATGACATTCAATTATGAGCAAAGTGTGTTTTACACTCAAATCCACATCAGATACTTAACAGGATCTCCAAAATAAAGACTTTGACTGTAAGATAAACTGTAATGTGTTTATTCACAACTATATTCCTGTGAGACAAAGCAGTGTGTTATCCCCACTTTACAGATGGAAATTGAAGAACAAGGCAGAATAACTTGCCCAAGCCTGCACAATAGTAGTTCTGAGGTAAAACAGGAATTTGAATCAACCGAATCCTACGCTAGCCTCTCTCTTTGGCATTTTTGAGCTAAGATCCTACTAGACAGTTTTATATAGAAATGTCTCAAATATTATATGATAAACAAGCAAGAACACATGAATGACTGAATTATTTAAAACAGTAAATTAAAAACAAGAGGAGAAAAAATAGTATATGATAGCTACAAGGAAGAAGAAAACAATTTTCAAAGTAATCACCTTTTACGAATCCTTACACTTTTCTTCGTGCTGGACACAATTTATGGGAAAAGGGGATGGTAAGAAAATGGCACAGGTATGACTTTTCCCTCACACTTACTTCCTTCAACAACTGGATATTATTTCACTTCTACTCCCACTTGACTTGTACATGTTTATATATATTATTTCCTGTACAGAGCTTAGAAAAGGAATGAATGTTTGACATATAAACTGACATTCGACTCTGCCAGGGCTCCGGTATCTAGCCAGCTGACGACTGCAGGCTTGAATATTCATCATAGGCTGGAGCACACTACCAACAAAAACATTGATTTTTTTTTTTTAATATGTAATCTGCAATTAATTACATGAATCACTGGATATGCTACGTACAATAATTAAACTTCAATAGGCACTATTTTGCAATACGTGGATAGTTAACATGCAACACATTTTCTTAAATAAGGCACTTCATTAAAGTATATTGCTAAGATCATTGAAGAGTCTCATCTTCTGTACTGGATGCAACTTACAGGGAAAGGAGTATCACGTGGTAAAGGTGTGACACTTTGGGTTGTACTCAGGTTGTATCAAGTTGACTTCTGTTTTTGCCTAGACCCTTCTCGTTCAGCATAATCAGACAGATACAACATTCATTTGGGTGACCTGAATGTGCAGAAAATTATCTGAGGTACTGTGGTTTACAACAGTTATGAATCAGCAGAGTCACCTGTCATGAGCTTTTGGATGACCAGGTTAGACTTTTTTTTTCTGAAGCATTGTTCTGAGCCTACTTTGAGACTACACTCTCACACTTTGATGTGTCATTTTTCTTTATTAAGAATATTCAGGGATAAATTTTCCCGAAGTGTTTAGGCACCTAGTGATGCAAACAGGCAGCTTGTGTGATTTTTCAAAACCACTTAGGCAGGTTAGACAGCTAAATCCCCTGAAATTAGCCAGAGTTAGGCATCTGACTTAGGCACTTAACAAAAATTTAGCCAATGCTTATTTGCATTTTCAGGCTTCTAATCATCTTTGAACATCTGTGGGATAAGTTTTGATTTATTTAGACAGATTCCCAGTGCATAACTTTCTATCACCTCACTTAAAAAGCACACCTCATTAAGCAAGCTGCAGATTTTTCTTGCAGACCAAGTTAAGAAGACTTCAGGGTGAAACAGATGACAAGTTTTTCTTCTGTAATTTCATTTTTTCCCTTTAAATAGGTAAAGAGACAGTATGGACCAGTGGACGATGCAAAAGGAACTTTTTATGCTAAAATTTGCTCATTGACTCAACAAACCTTTAATAAAAACTGATTTAACACAAAACAGAGAATGTTTAAAAGCTGGCAAAATACAATGTGTAACCATCAGATTCATTTTCTCTTCTCACCAAAACCAAACAAGTACCCCAAGTTCTCCTCAGTTAAACTTCTAAATATTCATCAGGACTAAAATTTTACAAGATTTAAATGTTTTCACTTTGAAATGTATCCAGTGTCATATTTTTCTAAACTAGAAAAATCACAAATTGTTTTGTCTTGCTTAGTTTCAAGATTCATTCTAGTGGAAAGGAATTAATTAGAGTAGATCACAACACTCCAGAAGGTCCATCACTCCTCTTAATAACTTTTGAACTCAGTAGCAAACTTCCACTATGTCCCATTTAAAATGGTGAGATCTCAAAGAGAGGAAGTTCCTATAAGCATGATGAAAATGGACAGCTGAGACACACAAGAGAGAGCCTCAATCCTTTTGCCATGAATAAAATGACCACAGATGAGTTCTGCAATTATCTGCATTCCCTTTGATCTGCAGAGATGGGGAGCTGATGCCCAGCCAGCAGAGAACCAGGAGGGTTTGAATGCATTGATGAAGGTGGCTCAGTATGGGGGATGGAGGTACTGTGAGGTAGCCAAGGTGAAAGCTTAAAACACGAATCCATTGGAAACCAGGTGGCAACAGTGCCATCAAACATAATCAAATAACAACTTTCATCAAGTGACTTCAGGTTTTTCTGGAGTGACTATTTTTGGTCTGAAGGTGTGGTTTTAGCCTGTTACAGTTCTAAATTTTTCACTTCATTTCCCATCAAAAATACCTTCAAACATTTCTAAACCACCCAAGAGACTCTCTGGGATTGTTTTTTTTTTTTCCCCAAAACTGTTGTTTTGTCTTTTCTTTTTCCAAAAGATTTTTTTTTCCAGTCTCGAGTTCTTTTCATTAGAGAGAATGAAATGAAAGAACTGGCTGCCTCTGATGATTCATAATTGTACATTTTGTGGCTTCAATGACAGGATTTTTTTCTTTTGTAACAGGCATTAATTTATCAAAGCAACACAAGTCTAAAGCTGTCTTTCTGCATATGTATGGTGCTGCTTATCACAAGGATCAAATTTAATCATTTCCCATCTTCTGTTTACATAAAGGGAACAGCCAGGTCCAAATGTAAGATGTTATATATTGTAAAATAATAATCACTGTAATAGGTGGGTGCTGAAGTTGATTACTGACTTAAAGCTTGTAGAATAAATGTACAAGGAGAGGGCTAGAAGCAAGGAAAGATACACAGAATACATCAAATTTAATCAGGCAAATGTATCCCTCCAGGCTACTTTGTCTGACCTAAGCTTTCCTCTGGGAAACCAGAGTTCAGAATAGTATTTCTGCAATGTAATTTCAGGTGCAACAAAGTCCCATTATAAAAGAAGCATGGAAGCTATTTCTCATGCTGTGATTTGCATGGCTAGAGAAGCAAAAGGCAGGCACGTTGTCCATCCTGGACCTGGAGTAAAATATCTTATTTCAGACTGCTCAAAAGCCTCTAATTCCATTTGCCAACAGCTGTACAGTGCGGTCACGAGAACTATCTTTAACTGAGTCATATCTCTGGCAGGGAAAAACCTGTCCAAAAAATTATGTTTTCTAGGTTTCCACTGAAAGGATTTAATATGCTTGAGCCAATCAACAAACAAACTTCCCCAAGAAGTGATCCTACAAGGTGGCTAGCTATGGCTGCTGCAGAAAAATAATGGTCATTACCATGTCCCTTGGAGCAATTTCTGTAACTAGCAACGAGGGGCAAAAAAGGAATATTAGAGTGATTTGCTTCCATATAGAGGAAAGTTGCACCCCTTCGTTGATAAATGTTCCACAAACATTCAACCTTAGCTCTGAACTCACATTTCTGTAGGCAGAAGTCCTATATTGACATTTGAAGTGAAAAAGACATTTAAAAAACCAGCATTATTTGGCTGAGTTCATATCTGAAGTTATACACATGAGTGCGACCAGGATGGAAGAATTAAGGGGATATCTTGTGTACATTAATATGAATATTAGATTGGATATTAGGAAGAACTTTTTTCACTGTGAGGGTTGTTACCTACTGTCCCAGGCTGCTCAGGAGGGTGGGGTGTTCCCATCCCCGGAGATATTTAAAAGCCATGCAGCTGAGGGCCATGCGTTAGAGGTGGGCTTGGCAGTGTGAGAGGTGGGGTTGGACTCAATGATCTTAAAGGTCTTTTCCAACCAAAATGATTCTGTGAATCCATAATTCTAAGAATACAAGCCTGTCAAAGAAAGAGGTAGCTCAATTATATTAGCTACTGACACAGAGAGCAGAAGAGAAACAAGTCTTCCTAGGGATCCATATTAACTACTCTCTTCCTCTCTTTTTCCATGTCAGCTCTGATAATCTGTGTAGTCTGGGATGGAAAGGAACCTCCCTCTGTGCAGGTGCAGCATCAAGCCTTACCCAGAGAGATAAAATATTTCAAGCAACAGCCATCAGCCTGTTAATTTTAACTCACTATTGACTCCTTTGACAGGAAACATGTTAAACAACCTTAGCTCTCAATTAACAAAATCTTTGATGTGGGGCTTCTATGAAATTTTTAATCAAGTATTGTTTAAGCATGGTTCTGTAAATACCCTCATATTGCATGAAGGAAAGAGATGACATAGTAAATAAATACACTTACCATTCATCAAAAAAACAGAAACAGCTTTGTTACCATTTTTTTAAGTTTCTGGACAAATGTAAAAATGCATCATTCCTCTATACATTCCAAATTCTCTCCTTAAAATTCCTTTAACATGGATAACGCAAACATATCAGTTAGCATCACATCATCCTCTCAGCATCCCTGGGATTGGCAAACAATATGTAAAACAGGCTTTTAGATGCCCTTTTAAACCTACTCTATTTTTCACTTCCCCTTCCCTTTTGCCCTTAACTCAGACTCAATTTTAACAGACCAGACTCAAAAAAATCCTATTTGACTAGTCAAGGTTCTTCACCTCTCCCACCCCCAAATCCAGGTTTTATTAAAGAGAACACATTGCTCATGCAACCTCACATTCAGTTCTTGGCATCAATAATTTAACCACAAGCTGACTTGGTTGGCTATGCTTACAGAATTGAAAGCCGTCCCACTTAGTTTATTATGGATGGGAACTCCAGAGGGGGAAGGAGAGAGCAGATTCAGCTTGCAGTGAGACTGCCCGAGAAGCTCCATCCTTAGTGGTTTTATACAGATCCTCTGAGGGTCTAATGCAGAGGAGTGACAGCACCTCATCAGTGCAATTTCCACTGCTTTCTGCTCGCATTCTGAGTGCTGCTATGTCTGAGTTTCTGCCACGAAAGATCGTTTCATTTCCCAGAGGATCAGAACTGAAAAGGTTCTTGATAAGTTTGCACGTTCTTTGTTTGGACCTAATTTAGCATTCACATCAACATAAACTTCTTTCTGCACGGCACCATTTCCAGTGTAATTGCTTCTGCTGCATTCCACTGACTTACTGTGCAGTTAGACACTTCCATAACAACTGTAACTGAGCCAGAATAGTTTCCCGACAGACTAATTATTATTTTGTCTGTACAGCCCTTGCACGAGAGAGAACAGGGCTGAATACTTTCTTTTTAAACACCAGCTTTGCACAGACTGAAAGGTTCTCTTTGCTCTTCAGCATATATAAACGCTCCAGTTACTAGGTGCTGCTTTTTACATTTCCATATGCAGATCCTGAGAAAGTATTTCACTTCCATTCATAGAGAAGCTTCTTAAGACACTTTACACAAGGCTCTCGCTTCTCTGAGAATAAAACAGGCAAAGGAACAAACCCTGAGCCATGTGTCATTCAGCCATCATTAATCAATGTATGCAGGCACACATAGATGTATTTTTAGATAATTAAGTACACACATACATATGTACATATATGTGTTTACAAAAAGCTGTCCCAGAACATTTCTGCACAAAACTCTGTACAAACTACTATAAGCAGTAGGTAAGACAATTAACAAAAGACATCCAGAATCTGCAAACAGGACTTGGGAAGGGATGCTGAGTGCAATGAAAGGTTGGTACTATAAGTTGATACCCACCATAACACCTTATGGTGTCATATGCCTATCAGGGACAGACAAATGGTAACTCTTTTCCCAGTGGATATGACAAGCCTGAATGCTTCCAGAGAACATTGCTAAGCCCAACACATACGGAAAAGTCTGTCAATATTAGGTTGTCACCTCTGGAGCACAGAGTAACATGCTTTCTAGCCTTCTGATAATCAAATTTCTGGCTTGGAGTTGGAAATACACAGTTTTACTCTCAAAAACTTTGGATTGCAAAACATCATGACAAACTGTCCCTCCAAGTTCTGCATCTATCAAAAACAGATGAGAAAACCTCGCTATATGACATACATGTTGACAAGACCAATTCACCTCAACATATGAGGCACTAAGGTATTAACAATGAAAGACGTAAGTAAAAAATACACAGTGGCAGGAACTACAGCTGCCTGATGAGAAGATTCTGACAGTTCTTTTCGGTGATGAAGATTTATTCAGAGGCTCAGGAATCCTGAAGTTCAGATGCTTGTCTCAACCCCCTCGTTTGTGAATAAACACGGGATTTCTATGGTCACATCAAAGACAACACAAAAGCTAGAGGTAAAGGAGCTGTGGTGAAGATGAGAATCTGATGGCATTTTGATATTCTGCTATTTATTCAGAGTGAACCCAGGAAACAAAGAGGCTGACAGCTTGTTAAGCAAGTCGAACTTTGCAAAGACAAATTGCATTCCCTGTTGAGATTGCTGAAGATTCTAAATTCAATATGAGGTTTTGGTGAAAAAATTAATTTGGCACTTATTTGCTACCATCTGCTCCAGATATTCTAAGTGGGTAGTAACAACCTATCACTGACATGTGAAGGATGTGAAGTTGTAGAAGTAACCAGTATGGAAGATGATTCCTGTCTCCAGAAAAGACAAGCTGTCTCAAACACACCATATCCAGGGTTTCTGCCCTTCTGAAAGCCTTCCACTATGAATTAAATACAGGCTGTGTTGGTTAAACATCTAAATACCAACTGAAATTCTATGATTTTAAAGTTCAGCTGTGATTCTAAGACTATTTGTTTTGCACTCTGTATTTAGCAGTAAAATATTGGCAATGGAGTGGAAGGAGGGGAAAAGAGGAAAGTGTAGAAGAAGCATGCTCAGCATGCTGTGGAAAAAAAATACACATCCTAAACCCACTTTACTGTCCTGTTCAAAGCTGTAATTTTCATCAAGTTTAACAGAAATTAGTTAAAGCTAAGTGCAGAATTCATCCCAGTACTGCCTTCTTTAAAAGATGACTAAACTCCTCGAATCACCATAAAAAGCAGAAGCTTATAGAATATTAAGCACACAGGCACCCAGAAACTTCCCAGCGGCACCATGTTTCTAAACATAGCAGCCTCCAGCAATGCCAACACATTTAGACAGCAGCACAGCATTCTTAGCACTAGTATGGCTTGGTATCACCCAGAACAAACTGTCCCAGTCCAGCCCTAATCCTGCACAACATGCAGAAGAATTTCACTCCAAGAGCAGAGGAATGGAAAGGGCTGGACATAGTCTTGTCCTCCTGACTGCTGGTGCTCTTTTTCTTCCTCATTACTTCACTTTCATCACTTTCTTCCCATCACAATAACAGATTACTGTTACTTGTTTTGGGTTCATAGGGGGACCAGCTCCTCAGGAGCTAAGATTCAAGGGAAGGTAGCTTGGGTGCTATGTGCACAGAGAGCTGGACGACTGGGAACAGGCAGGGAAGTGGGGAGACCCTGAGAGAGATTTCTCCCAAAGACTCCACTGCCCTTCATCTAAAAACATCAAATAGTATTACAAGTGGCATGCCTTTATCTGGAAGGATTTAACCAGTGAAGTCTTATCATCACCCTCACTGTCACCAATTTTCCAAAAAGTTAGAGACATCCAGCCCGATTAAATATATAAAAAGCCATCCAATTTAAAAAGGAACAGCTTTATAATTTCAGAAGACAAATCAGAGATTGCATCTAAGACTACCTGGCAGGAAGTGTTTGGAGAAACATCTTGATTGGCCAAAGGTTTTGCAGATAACTGAGGCTTTGCAAAGTGGTTTGATTTAGTGCCTGGAAAAAGAGAATGAACTCTAACCACTGAATGTGTGGACAGATTTCATACTCCTGGCTTCATCTGCCTGTCAAGAAATTCTACTTTGCGCCAGTCACAAAACTTAAATGACCAGCTTTTTTTTAAAGAGCTCCCTGCTCCATGAGAGATAATGATATCATCCACTTTTTGCATGTTTATTTCAGTGTTCAACATCAAACTACAGACAGTACTTTGCAGGGGGTGTAAATAGGCCAGGATCCTGTGGATTTACAGAGGAGTGCAATTAATCTGCCAACAACCTGTAGGTTAACTTCTCAGCATGTATTTAACAACCACTAAAGGTAACCGACTATCCCAGAGACCTGACAATTACCACCCCTTGCAAGAGTGGTTTAGAGATGACAAAAGTGAATGAAAACCTCCTTGACATTTTCAAAATTACGGGGAAAATCTGAAGTGAGGATATTATGATCTTGGTGCCACAGACTATGGCATTCAGAAGTTTCTTTGCATTTTATACCATTATCTTACTACCTTTCAGTCATCTATTTTCTTTTTCTTTCATCTTTCTTCATTGTGCCCCACCCATTTCTAGATATAACACTTTTACAAGGAGAAAGACACTTAACGTGTCACCACTATCTACAGTTTTCAGCAAAAGATGTCTAAAAGGACAGACCTGAAGACAGGAATTTTAAGTCCACTTTGCCTCATGCCATACACAGCACACTGATTGATATACTGGGTCTTTTTATCCCTCCTTCTGAAGAGTGTCTCAACTGTTATAGGACTACTTTTGTCCTTCAATGTTACAAAAAAGTTCAAAGTACCACTTAGAGATCACATTCATTAATGCCTTCAGCCATTCGGGACTTGGTCAATTCGCACTGCTAACATAATGTTTCAATGCAAATGTGTTACAGCTTAGACAGATCTTCAAGTTCCATTGTCACATTTCTCTTCTTCAAATACAAATGGTTCTGTTTATTCCCAACTCAGCAGCCAAGCTATTGATTAAGTTGGCTTAGGTCAGTCCACTCTGCAATTCCAGCCCACACCCTTACATTGTTTTCCAATAGCTTGCTTTATTGACTTCAAATTCTTCAGTTTGACTTTAGGATCTTGCTTTTAGCTTGAACTCTGTCCTGTGTTCTTTGCTGAAGTTTCATTTTACTACTGCCTCAAATCGTCCAAAGAAATTGTAGATGAAGGTAAAGATGTGACTTCTAGACTAAAAATGAAGAAACTAAAAAGGGAAGGAACTAAATTAAGCATGGCTAGAAAGGCATACAAAGCCTGTCACATGCTAGTCACACAAGTTATATTTTTCAGTCTGAGTGCATATCATGCCATATCAAAAGCAATCTTCAAAACACCACCTTGTACCGTTTCCTCTGGTCTACCAAAACTCTGTAGGGAATCACTGATCCTCTCTGCATAGCTTATTTGGGGACCTTTGATATCCAGAGCCCTGAAATGTTTTCTGTTTCTATGGGTGAACTACAGACAGCGGCTCTGATTTTCTACCAACTCACATTTTGCTTGTGAAATGACATTTGGCTGAACAAACTGTAAAAATCTCATTATTCCTGTTGGGCAGCATTTTTACTCACTTTCTCTCACTTTGGAGATTCAGGCACATGAATTAGACGTGAGCTGATTCTGGGAGACTCCTACCTGTGAATCTGAGGGCAGAACTGGACTTTCACAGCACGGATGGTTCTGATACGGGAATCTGTAATTTGCTAAACTCCAGTGGTGGCTACACATGCAGCTCTCTGCAGCTGAAGTTAGCATTCTGTCAACACACTTAGTTCATTCTATTTGTATTACTGGAAAAGCAAGAGATATTTGTGTGTGAATAGTTCTAAATATATATATTTTCATTGAAGTAAAATACTGTTTGGGTTGGTCAGTAAAAGCTTTCAAGAAAACTATGCTTCTGGATGTGTTTATTTCTGCAAAAATAAATATTCTATTATTTGTGTGGTTGATAGTCAGCTTTGTTGTAGTTCCAGATGAAAAAGGGAGTATGTTGATTAGAGAAAATACAGCTATGTTCCATCTTCCTCCCCTGCTGCAATAAGAGAAGAGCATTTACATATTAATTCCAGGACTGAACAGCTGCATTCCCTAGAAAGCACCATTCATTGCAGCAGTGAGCCCCTGAAAGCAGGCAGAAAAAAACAAAAGAAAAAGGAGCTGGCATAAAACTTAAGGTAGATAGAGACACTGGGTTTGCAATTCTGTATTTCCAAAGTCCTCTTCATTTTAAGGCATACACTTAGAGGCTTCCATATAGCTTATCACGAGAGTATTCCAACTATCCGGTGTGCAAAAGCAATGCTATTATTTCCATTTCAGAACAAAGCAAAACAGAGGCATAAAGGGAATATTTACTAGATTTAGAAAACTATTTACCTATAAATTTCAAGCTCTGTTCTATGTAGAGAGCTGGGTGATTAGCCCAGGATTACACATGAGATCTACGGCACAGTCAGAAACAATTCCCATCTCCTGTTCCCATTTCCAAGCCTTATCCTTCACGATAAAGATCCATGCTTTTGTCTTCTCCACCCTTTTGTCATATATATTTAAAATGCATTGAAAATAAAGATACATGGTGGTTGTTTTGTCATGAACTGCAACAAAAGCTTAAGTGTGTTTTGTGCATCTATTCACCTGTGAGGATGGAAGACAAAGTCTACTTCTGTGAAGCACTGAGCATTAGCAAAATTAATTATTTTTGAAGCATTGAATACTATTAAGATGAAAAATGATTAATTCCTGTTGTAGATAGATTTGTCACTCATGTTTCCAACTACCTCTGCCATTAGTGATTTCCCCTGTGGTCAAGAGATATGAATGAAAATAAGTAGCCTCCTACTATGGCCTCAGAAAGAAGAATTAGTGGGAGAAAAGAAAATTTCTCTTCATTCCCATTATACTTCATATACAATCTTCTTGGCATCAAAATCATCAAGTTAAACCAGAAAGGTTGTGTTAGAAATGACTGGCAGGACTTTGCAAGATGGGGGTCTGTAAGAATAGTAGCACTTGACGTTAGAAAATACAGAAAAATCACCAACTGAAGGTCCAATTCTGGAAACATTTCCACTGCTGGCATCAGTATGAAGAAGCAGATGATCAGGGACTACTTTTACAAGCAATGAGGCTGTAAAGTTTCACAGTGTACTCATCTAGTTTAAGAAGCTCTCTGATTTCCCAGGTCACCCCCTCACTTTGGTGAGTGACTCCTATTCCTACAGGTACAACTGCAAATTCAATCAGTGCCATTACATGGGCTAAAAATAACTCCCCAGAACACCATTGTGTTTAATTCACCCCTCTAGAATTCAATCACTGGTGTTCTACTTAATGTTCACTAGGACTGCAAGCAACAACAACAGAATGCTTCATCACAGTGTTTTAAGGGAATGCCATTTAGCCATGTTTTAGAGAGAAAAGGAAGCACTATTGGTCTTACTAAATATCGTTAATACTTATTGGCCTTGAGTTAAGGACTTGGGAGCCAGCTGTCGGCCACAAGAACTGACAGTCTTTAGGAGGTTACACTGCCTCTTACTCAGAGCCACCAAGCATATTTGCTCAGTCTCCCAGCCAAGGAGAACTTTGCAGGCTCCACAGCCCGCTGTCTTTTCTATAGCTCACAGAATCCTATGCACAACGTCTGATTATTTATGTTTTCTGCAAAAAAAAAAAAGTATCCTGCGTGCCAGTAACACAAATGAGGAGCTGCTTGGCTGTCTTCTGGAACTTCCAATAGGGTTTTTATACAGACTTTTGATTATTCCTCCTTCCCTGTACCTTTTTCTCCTTCTATTTTGGAACTTGATGGAACTTTTGAAAGATTTAACCAGAGGTTCAAGGCAAAGTAACATTTTTTTTTTTGAAGCTTATTCAGTTGTAGCTATGAGATCACACGGTAAACTAGCAGGAACTGAAACCATGCAGAGGAGAAACATCAACCCTAACAGTAAATGTACTTGAGAGAATAGTGCTCAAAAAGAAAAATAGGAAAAAGTAAACATAAAAAGGATTCTGGCATTTCCAGAAAGGCTAACACCTTTCTGTTAACCTCCTGAAGGACTCAGATGAGATCCTGTGCTACGAGTACCTGATTTTTAAAACAAACATACTTTGTCTTTGCTTTTTCAATTTCCTCCCATTTTGTAACAAGAGATCCTGCTCAAACTGGCAATTAGCAATAACATTAACCATATATCATACTGTGCTCAGGAAAGCAAACTACCTGTAGAAAAGAACATAGACAGGGAAAAAAAAAATCATACCTTCTGCTGAGTTCTTTCAAGAATTATTTTCATATTTGCTGCTTTTCACAATAGAGCATTCCACCACCTGGAGCAACTGCATGTGAGTGAGGAAGGTCGTTGCACATCTTCTGCCAGGTTTGCCAAAGTGACCAGCAGTCAGTGAGCCTAAACTCGACGCTCTCAGTGGTCGTTGTGCCATTTCTACACTGCTCCTCTTTGGTATTATCCCTGTAAGTGTAAAAGAGGTATAATGATTGTGACTGAAACATTTGAAAATCATACTCTCTACATTTCTTAAAAAGCTCTGCCATGAACTTTGTGCACAAGAATCATTTAAACAACTTCTGCATATTACAAGCACAGGAACTCTCATCAAAATGCCTCCACTTAGCAGTATAAGCCTAGCCTGGACAACTTCAGCCTCAATTACGCATCTAATACTACAGGATTTTAATGTCTGGAGAAAGCTTGCATTTTCATCAAACATTAGGCTCCAGCAATGCCTGACTGAGCAGTTCAAAAGTGCTTCTTTTAACTAGAACACTGAAAACATGAGCTGCCACAAAGTTGGCTATAAATAACCCTTTACTACTTCATTTAAATGAAAGAATTTTCTTGCCTAAACTACCCTTGTCACAGTCATGACACAGTGGTTCTTGCAAGTTCTGTTTATCTGAACACAAAACCAGGAGAAAATGTTTTGTATAGTTAGTCAGAAGTTTGTTTTTTTCAAACCCCATGAACTAAAAAATTACCTTCAATGACATCAAAGAATTTCTTTTCATTATTTTCTTTCACAGCAATCTTGTCAAATCCTTCCCCCAGTGCAAACTCAATCTAAGGACTTCCTACTTTATATTATCCCCCTTGTACTCTTTGCAGAACCCTAATACTCCTCAGCCTCAGGAGATCAAGGTGCCTTCCCAGCGTGCCTCCATATGAAAAACCACGACTGCATCAAAGTTCATGGATTTATACCTGTTAGCACTAAAGCAAACACGAGTCTGACTTCCCTCCAGATGGCAAGCTGGCAATCCTGTGTGTTTGATCAAAGAATCCTTTCTTTCATCTTGAAGTAGATGCAAGTTATAGGTATTCACCAAACAGGGTGCATGTATTTGTTTAAGCCATTGCTCTGAAGGGTCAGGATTTACAGGGGTTAGCTGATGGGGTGCCTCAATTGTGTGTTTGTTTAACCAAGCTTCATGGTACCTGATCTGTACTGTTTGGTCAGAACCCAAAAAACAAGTGCCTGGGTTCAGCTGCAGATCAAACATGCCCCAGGCTGACTTTATCCACCTCACTTCTGAGCTATTTGGTCTGAGTTACTGCTTTGCAGGACTGATTTACTCAATACGAAATTAATAGCAAACAACTTTTTATCACATTTTTCATACCATAGAGAAATAACTGTGGTATCCACACACTAAATAAAGAGGAACAATTCTTATCTAGAGGGCTGAGGGGAGACATGTAGAAAGCAAATGACTACAGAGAGTCATATAAAGATTACTGTCATGTTAAACTATACGTAGATTTTAGAGTCCTGCTACTAATCAATGCATTGAGCTCTGGTCTTGATCTGACAGACATATTCTGAAGTGCCACAGACGTATAAAAGGCATTATAATAGAGCCACACCTAAGTTACATGTCCTGAATGGAAAAGAAAAAATCTCTGGATTCTCTAGATGAGAATTAGATTTGAGTGTATGTGAGTAGTGTTAATTAAGCTTTTGCAGTACTTCAGAAGTAACCAGTCACAGCAATATAGTTCTGACTTAAGAGTAGTGATTTAACTTCTGACTGAGCAGCTAAGTGCCAAACAGATGATATTCCGTATATATCACTGTAGACAGATACTTTTCACTGTTCACCTGCTTGTGAAAGCTGCGTATTATCTGGAAAACTGACATCTTTTGATCCCCTTTAACTAATTCATTAGAGCCTCAGGTAATCTCAGGGTTAAAGAAAAAGAAATCTACATTGCCACTCCCTCTCAATTTTACAAGGGTAAGAATGTTTATCTGAAAGCAAAAATTTGCACAGCCTACTTCTATATTTTTTTTTTCTTTTCTAAGAAAACTGCCAGATCAACATGTTGCATCTTCACCACCACCACAGCCTTAAAACAATCCCTGTGTCAACTCAAACTTGGAACGGAGCAAATTGCCTGTCTTCTGGGTACGAAGTATAAAACCACAAAAGCACATCTACAGGTGAGTGAATATTCTTCCTTGTTATTCCACATTTAGATGCATTTAGGATGGATTTAAGACTATTTGAAACTTTATACCTCATTCAGACTTTGTTACTCCCAGTGAATAGTAACCCTACAGTCCCTGTCAAAGCATGATTAGATTTTCAAACTAGATTATATATGCTTTATATCACTGAAAGGTCTTAAAGGTTTCTTCTTAAGCACATGAGAATATTTTCATGCTAAATTATAGCCTCATTCAAAGTGAAAAGATTATAACACAAAACAAGTTGCAGACCTTACATAAATTGACTGGGATTCATCTTGAGAGAATAATGTTTTTTGGTTTGTCTTTTTCTGTTTAAGAAAGGCACGAAAAGTTCTCAGCCTGCTTATTGGGAGTCAGATTCCTCAAGAACACTTTATCTGTCGCTGCACTCAGATCCAGCTACTAGAATAAATTAAACCTTTCTTCTGTTATGCTCAATTGACCCTGTGCTGCTCCTCCTCCTCATTTGTCCTAACACACTTTTTCCATTTCAGACAGAGAAAATCTAAAGGTAATTGTTTCTTGTCACTGAGCTAAGTCCTGATGTTTGTGCCTCTGGAATACAGGAAAAGGAACAAGGAGAGGAGCAACTGTGATAACACAATAATTTCCTTCCCTCTCAAAAATGATAGTCAAACTTTCAGAATCTAATGAAGCAAGAAGCAAAAGAAATTAGATGTGGTTATTTTCCAGGCGTACCATGCTGCTCATGTCTGCTGAGCTGCTTGTCATTTCCTTCTGCCCTGGATGTATGTGGCCTGTAGCACTGGCCTTAACAATTCACACAAACTTTACATTCACCTTATCTTTTTGCAAGTGAAAAATGCTTTATGTTTATTATTTTCTTCAAAACAGATAGGATATGATAAACATTTTTACGATCATTTAATTCACTTTGATCAAGGATTAGTCGATTTCTATCACAATAGGAGAATAAAGCCACAATTTAACAAGAAGCTTCAAAAAGTGAAATAAAAGACCTCAACACATCTGAATGTCATGGCACGTATACATTTGCATTCTTACACTAGGCAAGATTTAATTCTAGAATTCTTTATCAGTCACATAGTGTAGAAAGTTTAGAGATGTTAAAGGAAGTCTATTAAACTGAAGGGATATCAGTACCTTCTGAGAACTCAAATCCAACCTAAAAGCAGAGACAGATCAAACCCATTTTCTGGCCTTATAAAGCAAGAAACTGTGATATAAAAATAGGTAAACAGGACTCCTGTCCTCTGAATTAAATCTCAAGGAGCAAACTTAAGGGTATCTTACCACAGTTGTCAGTGACAAGGCAGAGAGAAAGCCTGCAGGCCTGGTTGTATTGCTGTTATCAACTGCAAAATATCAGCAATTTTAAATGTCTGAAGTGCATGTTGTTTATGTTCTAGCACTGCATGTACTACTTCCCTAAAACCATTTTAAAATAAGTTTTTTATCTTTATTTATTTCATCTGTAATCTGAAACAAATAGTGTTGCTTGCTGTTGTATGAATAAGAAAGTGACAAATAAAAGTCATATAAAAAACATTCTTCCATCCCTCAATTTTGTGTCACGTGAAATTCTCTCTTTAGGTTCCTTCAGGGCCCACTGACCTAACCTATAAGACTGAAGAGAAACCTATGTGAAACTGACCGCTGACTGAATGACAAATGAGTATTTTAAAGTGCTCTGGGTCTGTGATCTAGCAGAGCTTATATCTGTGCTTTCTATCACAACATAGTAACAAAAATGACACTTATACAGAGCTTTCAGAGTGATTTGCCTCATGAATAAAACTTAAACCTTTCCTTCTGTCCCAAAATTCATTTGGTTGCATTCATTCAGGATCCCCTAGGCCCATCTGCAATGTCTCTCAACATATCTAGCCTAAGTGCTAATGGTTTTGCTGTTGTCTTGTAAGCTACTGCAACATAGAAAGAAAAAAAAAACGCAAAACAAAACACCAAAAACATTTCAATAAGTCTACATATAGTTTTTAAAAGGTATCAGAGACATAAGATGTGCAACTCTGCCACCACATACTTGAACTATGCTTCGTTCCAAATGTTTTGCCTTGGTCACTCCCCTCAGAGCTATTTCTGGAGTGGTATCTTGCTTCTTATTGCCACATTGCCCATAAAAGACATAATGGCAACATTCAGTGGTGCTCGGGATATAGATTCAAGCTTAAGACACAATTATTTCATGCAAGTGTCGGGGAGCTTTGCTCCTCATCCTCACAGCTGGTTGCTCAGCCATTACCTATTGCAGCGAGATCTGGGCAACAGCCTAATGGAGGCCGCTGTGGCATGTCACTCTAGTCCTATAACTCAGCAGCACTAGTATCTTCTACCAGAATCTCCTGGGATTTAAAATCAGTAGATTTTAAATTTGGGATATTCAGAAGGAAATAATGTACTTTTCTGCTATAGGCTCTGGCAATTATTTGCAAGCTGCATTATTACTTTTCTGAACGAACACATGGGGTTATAGCACAGCATCATCACCCATTACTTTTCAGGAAAGCTTTCCTTTTCCCTCTTGTTAATTATTCGTGTTTAAACTTCTGACTTTCCTTATTTTTCCTTTTTACTCTTCTGGTGTAAAGCAGTGGCCTTGCTGTCCTTTCTAAAGCAGCTTTTCATACCTGCTAAACAGTATGAACTACCACCAGTGGGATGCTGGGGATACCGTAAGGCCAGCCTGTTACAACCACCCGGGTCTGCAAAGTTTTAAAGCCCAGAAACAAGCATTTCCTTTTTCTGCTCCAGAGAAGGCAAAACAGGAAAAAAAAAAAAAGACACAAAACTGGTGAAGTAGCCTCTCAAACCACACACTTACTGTTTATATAGATCCCTTTACAAGAATATATAAACACCAAGAGTCCAGAGTGACTGAGGATGGAAAAGAAAGCCATGTTACTACTGCCATAAAGAAAAGGCAGCAACAGATATTTGGCAGTGGATTTCAGTGCATTAAAAACACTAAAATCTCATAGATTATAAAATACCGTGAGAAGAGCATAGCAACTGACTATTCTTGTGCCTTAAAACAGCAGCAAAGAAAGAGGCCCCTTTCAGGCTGTGAAGACACAAACAGCATTACAGAAAGTTTTAAGTTAGCACTCAGCATATTCAGCATGTACATGAAAGGAAAGTCCAACTTGAAAAGCCAATTAACTTTACCCAGTAATGAACTTGATTTAACTTGAACTAGGTTATCTAGTTCGATGCTTAGAATTTTCAAGTATTGATTCAGAAGTCTGACCTCTAAGAAATTTTTACTATTTCAGCTCATGATGTCCATCTGGGTCATTTTCTAACGACCCAAAACAACAGAATATTTGTTTGTTTTAAACTGTACTAAGAGTTTCTCTTTTTCATGGTTCAAATTGCCAGATAGTCAGATCAAGTTACATATGTTATTCAGTAGAAAATCAACTCCTTATAGATGACAGTCACAATAAAAAAAAAAAAATGCAAATAAACTGCAGTTCCAGGCAATTTAAATCCTTGAGACTCATTCTGAAAATAATCATCTGTGTGACACTGAAGATATGGGTTTTGTCAGGTAAGTCTTTTGTATCGTTCACTACACAAAAGCAGGTAAACTATCCACCTCCAAAAAGATTTTCTTCTATTTTGTGACTACCCTTTCTTGCCCTGCATATCGTAGCACTTGAGGCAAGCAGCATCACTGATTCTTCATCTATTTTTATGTTGCTTAATTAATTGCTCATCTATTTTTTACATTGATTATTCTCTTACCCACATCTTTTTGCCCATCTACCTGAGCCCTGGATACAGAGTCTTCAGAGACCCCAAACACTGTGGGGTTTTTTCCCCTGCATATTTTAATAATAAGCTCAAAAGAGTGAGACACCCACTCCCAGGCTATCAAATAGTAACTTACTTCTAACACTAGTAATATGGAAGATAGAGAAAAGCTGTTACAAAAATAAAAGAGAAGAGATAGTCATCTCTTCTGTTCTTTTGGGACAGAACTTCACATTTCATGTCTGTGAAGCAAATACATTTTTTAGATTCTATATTAATCTAAGGAGCATTTCCAATCCTAAATCATCACTGAGATCTCAGACTTTCTGGCATGAACGCAGCTTGCCATTGCAGGAAAGCTCTACTTTGTACCACACTGGTTCACAGACCATAAATAAAAACATGGGGCACAAAGGGTTTTCTTAAAATGGGGAAAGAAAACAGAAATGGTTTAATTAACAAGTAATTGACTGAAATAATAATACTTTCATTGAAGTTTTGCTTGTTGCTAGTAAAGAGTCAAATTCTGTCATTGTTTTGCGAAGTAAAGAGCCTAACTTAAGAAAGTGGGACCACAATTCCTTCTTGTAAATACATTGCTTGACATTGAAATGATTCGTTTATTTTCTTAGGTTTATTATTTGTGCTGTCATCATAACATTACAGTGTAATCATCTGCAAAGGTGCAATGAAAAAGAAGCATAGAGAACTCCGGTAAAACAAAACCCAAAACTAAACAAACAACACAAACCAAAAGAAGGTAACAGATTTCTCATTGGGAAAATGATACCAGTCAGTAGGGTAATTTCAGCTCACTAAAGAGTACATTATCATTATTTGTTATTCTATGTTCAGGCATCAGTGAAGCTAGCTTTTCTGTTTGACTCCAAGTGAGAAGCCAGTCTTAGACACATTGCAACTACATCTGTGATTTAAAACATTCAACGTGCTGACACCTGAATGGTAGCAAGGACAAAATAGCACATGTAACTTCAATCCCACAACATGAAACAGGTAAATGCCAAATAGAATCTATAATTTCTCCTTTGCTTTTCATCTCATTTATTTAGGAAAAGAAGTAAAAAAATGAGATTGCCTAACCTGAACAATAATATTTTGGTTTGTTAAATACAAGTACAAGCAACTGCAAGTTCCACAGGACAATGTGGCAAATACAAAGCTCAAAACATTGAGAGGCTGAACTGATCATCAATTTTCAGAAGTTTGGCTTCATATGAAAGAATAAGAAGCCTTTGTCTTAAAGATGTTATTTCTTTATGTTTCTGATCTTTTTCTAACTCATCTTTTTCTAACCTTAGTTACATTTACTTTAAATAAGAGTTTGGACAATTTTAAACTAACTTTTATCACTTGAACAAAATGGGAACTAAGTTTAAAAAGGTCAAGTCCTATCTAGAGAGTGATGAGCAAGTGACTGAAATCTGGTCCTACGTATCCATCAAATATTACTCTGCAAAAGTCATGATTATATTTCTGTCAGATGGAAGCTCTATTGTCCTATGCCCTTGAAACAAAGAATGATCTCTGGGCAGTAAAATTTCACTGGAAAAAAACACTTATGTGAGATTACATGGGACTGAAAACACGAAGACATGGCATCAGGCTATCATGTGAGATACTGGTCTGATACGACCTTCCTTCCCCCTTTCCAATACTGTTACCATTTTTCACACCTACTGCTCTTTTATACCATCTCTTGTAAAGGTAAGCAGAGAGTATAAATGCTCAAAACTGTAAGGAAAGGGAAGAAGTAGGGATTCTGCTGCAAAACAGAGACAAGACCAGTGAATTAGCAGATGTCAGAAGGGAGGCTTAAGCAGAGCTCCAAGACTCTTGATTCTTGTGGACGGAAACTTGTTCCAAAATTCCTTTTTCTTTCTGAGAGATTTATGGATCTTGCAGAGGGATCATAGAATCACTGAATGGCAGGAATTGGAAGGGATTTTTAGAGATCTAGTCCAACTACCCTGCAAAGCAGCTCCACCTAGATCAGGTCACACAGCAATATGTCCAGGCAGGTTTTGAAGATCTCCAAGGAAGGAACCTCCACACCCTCCCTGGGCAGCCTGGGCCAGGGCTCCCTCACCTCAACAGGGAAAGAGTTTTTCCTTATGTTTAAATGGACCTTTTTGTGTTCCAGCTTCTTTCCATTATCCCTTGTCCCATTACTGTGTACAGCAGAAAAAAGTGATGCCCCAGCCTCCCGACATCCATTGTTTAGATATTTGTAAATATTAATGAGATACCCCTGCAGTCTCCTCTTCTCTGGACTAAACAGCCCCAAGATAAACTTCCCTTGTCATACCCACACGTCCATGACACTGGCACTGTAGCTCAGTACCAGCATCTTGAAGACAACAAGCAGAAGTTACAGGAATGAAAGTACATCCCATTTTAGTGCTTAATTGATGAACAGAAGTTTTTGCATCTCCTTTGTCACAGAAGAAAAAAAACAAACCAAAATAACAAACAAAACAACAAACAAAACTTAAGCTTCTGATCACCTTAACTATTCTTTTCCTAATGTTAATTAGTTATAAAATACATGAAACCTCCTGACCTCCTTCATCACATTAGACTTGAATGCCAAATGCCATGGAGACACTATAAAAGAAAAATCACGAGCTTTGGATTATCTCATTCAAATGGCTACCAAAATAATAACGTTGGTGATGCTAAACAATGACTAAAGTGGAAATTCAAAAATACCTGGCAATATCTGACAGAAATCCAAATTTGCTATAGGATCTCTGCCCTGACCAAAGAAATAAAAAAAAAAAGGAGATGTTACAGCAGACAGAATATTCCTAGTTTTAGGAAATGAGACACAGCAGGGATCGGAACATCTGAATTGGTCACTACTTCTTTTCTGGTTATTTCATTTAAATAATACATTCTAATATTTGCAATCTCCTTCCCTTGCCTTGCTGCACACACAGACAGATCATAGTTCTATCTTCTTAATTAGTACCTTTAAATGCATTTATGGAGTAAAGTTATAGGAGCAACAGCCTAGTTGCTGACACCAGAGTTCTCGAGACTATTCAGAAGGAACACAGCTCTTATTTGTTTATTTATTTACTTTTGCCAAAAGAAGTCTTGCATCAGAAGCCCTCCTTAATCAAGTTTTCTTTTTCTCAGGTGAAAAGCAAGGAGACTGGAAAAAAATGCAGTCTGAGTGAAGGACTCAGTGAGTAGAGACGAACCAAAGGGTACAACTGTACTTATTTCAGTCATTTTCTGCATCAGTGTAGTCTTCTCCTTCTCTGGTGCAGCACTAAAGCAGTTTGCCTATATTACTTTCTTCTCTGCACACAGCTGGTACCTCCTGTAACAAGCTTAATAAAGTATGACCTCTGAGTTACTATACCAAGTCATTTTATGTCTGTCAGAGAGGTATTATCTTCCAGTGGTAGGTATCACATGAGTACACAGGAGATGAAAGCAAGCAGTAGGCTCTGATGCAAAAGAAGGGGAAAAAATTCTACACAAAGAACACATCCCCCAAAGAAAAGCCCTATTAGTGATTTTTTTTTTCCTCTTTCTGATTAAACTAAGGAGAGCCAATTAAGCACCAAGAGTAAGAATAACTGAATTTACCAGAATATGTATGTACTAAAGAAATATTTAATTCTGTCAGGAGAAGACTATGACCAATTACATTTGCAAAAATAGATCTGAACAGAAATCCTTTTCCCTTGAGTAACAGTCCAGTACACTTGCTGGAGGCTCTAGGAATATATAGGTACATGGAACAAACCATCTCTCTTGCCATGAACAAACTTTTTTTTTTTAGAGATTTTAAGTCTTATTAAAATAAATCCAAAATTCAACCCATTTTTTGTATTCTATTCTTCCTTCCTATCATCATCTGGGAGGCTTTCTCTTCTAAGCATCTGTGAGCCATCATGTTAAGTTCCAGATATTAAACATACACGAAGTTCTCTGCAGGCCCTAATAAGTTGCCATGGAGGTCACGTTCTGCACTGCACAAATGTAAGCTAAATGATTCCTTGCAAAGAGAACTGTGACACACCTGTGTATAAACACTTCTGACAGTCAACATTACAGTAAATATTGCTATTTCTTTTCTTTTCTCCAGCAGAAAGATCCAGAATAGCAAGGCAGCGGGGTTTCCCTTATCACTGCTGGTATTGGTGACATTTTCATGTTTATTGTTCCGATTCAAGGTTTCTGACCAAGATTCGCAGTAAAAACATATGATCTGATTTGTGAAATATGTTCCAAGAGCTTGGAAAGCATCCAGATGACTTCCAAGTTGTATTCTTAAGACTTGTGATAACAATAGGTTTCTCTAAATCAGCTAAAACCAGCGCATTGCTTTTTAAATAGCTTCTTTTTTTCTTCTTCTTCTCTGAAACAACAGTGAAATTAAGATCATTCCTCATGTTTCAGAGAGAAGAAGAAAACATATTCAAATATTGTTAGAGGAAATAAAACATTTCACATATGGATAAATGCTAGCTTGCTAGCATGGCAGGAAGACAAGCTGAACAGGATCATTTCTGCCAGAACCATTAGCAAATTGCCTTACGGTGATTGGCTTGGCTGCAAGTCTCAGATTCTTAGGTTTTATGGTTTGGGGTTTCTCTTTTTTTTTTTTTTTTCCTCCTCTGCTTTGTTTTGGTTTGGGGTTTCTTTTTTTTTTTTTTTTCCTCCTCTGCTTTGTTTTGATTTGGGGTTTCTTTGAGGGGCAGAGAGAGAGATCAGGAAGAGGGAGGATCAGGGAGTTTCATTAATCCACACATAGCTTATATGTTAAGTCATTTCTTCTGGATATTTTGCTACTTAAGTACATCTGGCTTTGTTTAATATCAGTTTTTTAACTGAATCATATTTTACTTGCAGTAATTAACAACACTCTAATGAAAAGCTTGAAGGAAGCAGAGGATAAACACATTTTATCCCTTTCTGCCCATTCCATACTGCTGCCACAGCCGCTGATTGTGTGAACATATTATTGCCTCTTAGTGCTTTCCTGGAAACTGGGAAGCCAGAAACACATTGTAAACACACGTGCACATGCAGACACCTACACACACGGATACAGTACATTTTCACAACATCTATCTCTTTCTGGTTTTCAGCAACTCCTCTATAGTTTTTTATTTTGCCGTTTTTCTGCATTCTCCACTACATGACATCATTTGTCATTATGTATATCCCCTGCTGGAAAGCAGCCAGAACAGATTGTTCTGAACCCCTTTCTCCATCTCACCACAAACTCAGTTTCAAGCCCTTCCTCGAAACACTTAATCCTTCTGCTTTTGTGAAGTGAACATTAGGGAGGAATCTGAAGCCATGACAACAGCTTGCTGCCTGAAGACTCTGCTCTGGGCCACTCCGGAGGTGTCCCTGGTGCCCAGGCCAAACAGTTCAATGCACTCAATAACACAGCTTCTCATCTCGATGGGGCACTGGCTTTAATGTCATTCATTTCACGAGGGAGTCTCAAAGTAGTTGAAATTTGGGTTCAGTTCAGCTCAGTGCATGAATGTTTCGAAGTTTCTTTGAAGTCTGAAAAAGCTTCTGAAGGATTCATTCACGTTTCCAACTTGGGCAACAGAAAATGGCATTTCTGACCTTTTAAATTCTGAGATATGGAGACTGTGCAGAACTATTTACGGCATTTAAATGCTTCAGTTCTGACAGTTTTCAAACAGCTCAATTTCTAGACGTTTAGTCAGATTGAAACAGTAAAACAGGAATAGTGAAGGTACACAACAGGATAAAAAACCTCCCAAAAAACCCAAACAACAAAATAAAATGGCAAAAGCTGATACCTAGGAATTCTAACTATCACTACAGGTACAAATACTACTTGAAATGCTTTGTCCTATGACAATAGCCCAGAATACCAGACGTTAACAGACAACAAGGAATTCTTGGGTCTGCAAGATGCAAATTCAACCTGCAGAATCTACCCACACGGGGTTTCAACCAAGTCACTTGACCTTTCTGAAAGGATCACCTAGGTAGAAATTCAGAGTGACAACAAAGGGTAAAATATGCCAGAATATATGCAACATCATCTTCATGAACAGATGATTTTTTTCCCTTCTAAAAGCAGTCTTTGTGTAGCCCACTGAATATCTAAGGAGAGTAGATGTTTGCCTTCCCTTTTCCCCCCACTGGCTAGAACAAAGCACTAAGTGAACAAGAGGTTGGGTTTTTTTGTGAGGATCTTCACGTTTGCAGAGCAGTTAAACTCAGAATATAGACTTTCATTTAGAAACAAGAGGTCAACAAGTAGAAGATCCTGCACCTAAATAGAATACATGAGCTACTGAGTTAATAATATACAGAGTCCCTGTCAGTCAGCATGAACATTCCTTTTGGAAATCATGAAAAAACAAACACTCCTTCAGCAGCAGAGACAGGCGAAAGGCTCGGTATCCCAGGGCTAACGACTTGCCATTTAAAAACAAACAGAAGTGGAAAAGCAGTTCGTTTTTTTTTCAGAGCCTAACTCCTGGCAGCATCAGAGTTAGGCGTGCACAGGCTGTTCTGCAAACTCCGCTGCCTGACTGGATTGTTTGCTCTCTCTGCGTGAGCAGCACTGAAACCAACGCTCAGGAAACATAAGGTACAGGGAGTTGGTCGGGGAGAGAGCGAAATCAGGATATGTCAACAAACTAATGAGATCAGTGCAAACAGCAATAGCACACTCTGCTACAAGAAGCTTGTAACTTACTTTCTACATTCAGGCTGCCCTTCTAACATCACCAGCCCCCTCCTCCTCACTTGGGCTTCTGGCTCCTAAAGCAGCACGGGTAGTCGAAATACTTTCATTACAGAGAACTCCTCCGTAAATCCTGTAAGTTAGCAATCCCAACATTAAAAGTTGTCTGTAGTGTTATCTGATTGCAAGAGCATTCTGCAAATGTTTCAGTGCTTAGCATTTTATATTTGTGCATGTGAAAAATGGGATGTTCTTTAACTTTCCTGCTCCTTTTCCCCCAACTGAGAGTACAGAGGATGAAGGTTCTGGTTGATAATGTTTCATTACGTCCTCTCTTGTCCCAGCTGACTAAGATTGCACAGAATACTTCATGAAGACCAGAAGACTGGAGAAAACTTAGTAAAATTTAGTCTGCCTACTGAAGGAACAGCACATCACTCAGGAAAAGGTCTCGCTCTCAATGAAAAACAACTGCAGTGGGTGCTGTGGTTTTCTGTACAAACGTAACTTAACTATAGAAACTTCACTTGTAGCATTTTCCTAGGGGTGCCCGTCTGGAAACAGCAAAATCACACTGTAAAAGAGTAAGTACATTTTTTTTTTCCCCCCTCTTCTGTATATTTTGTCAGTGAGCCATATGACACAATGAAGTAATTAATAGAGCCTGTGGGAATAACAGCATCCAGCAAAAGGGCTTCTGTTATCCTTCTCTAAGTAATGGACATGACTGAGCCCGTTCCACCCTTCATATCAACTTCTACAGGGACACATGGGCACGCAAATGAAAGGTGCAACGACATCTACTGTTTGCAGTAAAAAGCGATTCCGTTTTCCTGAGACCAGGCACATCTACAGGCACAGATTGGTAACGTTTCTGTTCACTAAGGAGAAACCAAGGTTTATTTCTATCAATTCCAGGTGCATAATTATTAGAAGAAAAATTGGTTCAGAATTGTTTGTGTGGTATGCCATCAGGCTTGCTCATGTAAAATCTGCACAGAGTTACACTCACATTCACTCTTAATTAAGAATAAATAAATTAGCTACTTCATCTGGTATTCCTACCAGTCAGAAATTGTTAGTTAACAGCTAAAACCTAACTGATCACATACAGTCTGTAGCCTCAGTTCTGGTTGAAGTAAATTCCTTCACAGAAAGAACTGTGCCTGCATTACTTTCTCTTTTTTTTAATCATAAAAAAAAAAAAAAAAAAAGTGTGGCTAAGTTGTCAATTTTAAGTGACCCAAACTTATTTACATGCACACAGCAGAGAAGAGGGTGTTTATAATAGCTCAATACAGGCAGCCCCATGAAGCAAGCCAAGCATTCCTGCTGGTCTTACATATAATCAATGAGCCTGCAGTGCATTCACTGATGAATTGGACAATGAGACTGAGGGTCTGAGTCATATTCAATCAACTCCGTTTCCAGCAGCCTGTCAGGGATGATGGCAGATCTATTTTGCAATGCTGTACACACATCAGACCGTTTGGGAGAGTGTATTTTCATATATGTGTGTGTGTGTGTATAAATATAAGCATGTAGATGTATGAAAATACGTGTGTGTTTGTGTATAAACAAAGAAATTTATATGTTTGGGGTCTTTTTCCAGGAGTTCATTTAAATGCAGCTCCTCGTTCACCTTTTCTTAGCAACTGTAGTGACTACAGTACTGGCCATCCAGAAGATGTTTTTCCAGACATCAACAGAATTAAAGTACAAAGAAATGTATTCATAAAGCTGTGGTTGTTCAGATTGAAGATAAAAATATTACAAGAAGATGGTAGATGCTCAGCTAAAGAGATGTCTCAGGGGCAGACCTCTAAACGGTCTATTAGATAGGATGAGATAGTAAATCTAATTTGCCAAAATGCAGGCGTGCTCCTCAAGGTTTCATGCTGTCAATATTCTATGCTAGCTTGCAGTCTTGATGGAGTTCACATAGTAATGAGCATGAAAACTTGGGAAGGATTTGGCTATTCTGTAGCCAGTTGCCTTTTGTCTCATTAGTGAATTAGTGCTCCAGAATGTGCTACACGCACCATCGGAACAAACAGCCCTTCAGGTGGCAGAGCTGTGGTAAGTGACCACTGACAGCAAATGCAGGACCTGTTCCAAGAAATGCACACTTCGTAGCTTTGCTGTGCTGGAAAAAAATATAAAGGATAAAAAGAATCACATTTTAACCACTTTTTGCCCTTCAAAGTTCCAAATAAGGTTTAATGTGGGCAATGGACAGTGCCTTGGAAACAAGTAGGCTGCACTGTAAGAAACAAGCATTCAGAGAGTAGTGCTGAGATTTTCACTCCTTAAACCTGGGAATTCTCCTTTTTTTTTTTTCTTAGCATTCCTTAAACTGAAGTTTTCACTCCTTAAGCTTAAGGTCTTCACCAAATCCACTCCCCTAATCTTTCTGCACTTCTGCTTATCGGACTTCAGGATCCTGACCTCATGCTCTTTGAAGCAGCATCCAGCTCAACAGAATACGTGGAGAAATATTTAAGACAAATGTAAACAATCACTTCCAGCAGAACAAAAATACAAGTAAAACAAAAGAATTAATAAATATAAGGAGTACACAGGATATAGCAGCAAGATATGCTACACCCATTAGCCCTGCCTCTTGTTTCTGGAGGAATCCTGAAGGAAATTTGTTCACTTCCTTTTGACAAATGTAGGCCTGTGCTTTTGTGGGCCAGACTAACAGCACATCAGTGCCAAAGTGGGTGACAGACTCTTCCAGACACACATTCTTACTGCTTCAATTCCACCTGCTCCAATGCACACGAGATTCCCCTATGAACTTACATAACCCATTAAACCAGCAATTACCTAGTCCGAGGCAAAAAAAGTAGGTACCGCAGCCAATAGAGGAGCACAGACAGAAACAGAGGAAGGACAGAGTCATATTCGCTCAGTTGTTTGGTTGTTACAGCCGTAAACTCTCTTCATCCAATTTTCTGAGGCAGCTCTGAAGAAAGAGAGAATCTGGATTACACTATGTGGACCTCATGGTTATTAGAGAGGATTCCTTTTATTACTATCATTTGGCCCAGGTTTAAAATGATGGACGTGGTCCAAAGTGGGTGATTTTTCTTGCTCCACAAGGGAATAAAGTCCTGAGAAAAAGCCCTTTGGGCAGCAAGAAGAAAAAAAAGTTGTTTCCACTGGGTTGAATCTAAGAACTGGCCATTCTCATTGCAGAGACCCAGGATCTGGGTGCATATTGAGTCCCCTGCACTCAACCAAGGGAAGTTCATGCTATAGGTAATACTCAGATGTCAGCATTTGTAGATATCAACAGGCAGAGGGGTTTTCCACCTTTTTCATAAGATCAGGTAGTGACCCAGAAGTCACTTCTCTGCAACAGGCCTGCAAATTTGTTGCCACTCAGCAGAAATTGGGCTTGGAGCAAAGGTGGCCCAATGACTTGTGACAGTGAAGATCCAATCCTCAATAGTAAAAGATAGGGAAGCAAGGTATTGGGTGTTAAGGGAAAATTAAGGACAAGAATTATACAACATTATACATTAATTGTCCAAAGTGCTTCCAACAGCAAATGGCTGCTTTTGGACTACTGTTACTGAGAACTATTACATCATTAAAAATGCATAGCCCTTGGCAACTGGCTTGAGTGAACATGTCGAGTACCTGACATTACTTGACAATTAACCTGAGATTAAAAAAAAAGTGTAGTGTAGACAAACTCCTGGAGGCTTTGCACTTTTTCTATCAAGACAGGATTTTTTTTCCCGAGTAAAAACAGCAATTAATATGACATAAAATCTAAGACAAAGCTGTGGCAACTTTACCATACTGAGATGTTACGGTGTGCAATAAAAATCACCTGTGGTTCATATGTAGTGAAAGGAAGAGGAAAATTCTCCCTGTACCTCTGACACTTCTGCAGGATTGAGACTGCAGACAGCCTGTACTAAATGCTGTCTGAGCTGGGAAGAGCCTTGTACGCTTCACCAGCGTGCTGTGCTGAGAGATCAGAAAGATGCCCATTTCAGCAGTGACCTGATTAACTCACTTTGAGACAAGCAGCTCACTTCTCTGTATCCCACTAATTACATTTCAATCGTGCAATGTCCTCTCACTTGAAGTTTTTTTGAAGTTAGCACAGACTTTTCAGGTTCTGCTGGAGAAGATCGAGGGGTTATTGCTGTATCAGAAAACCCAAGTTCTACATGCTGAAGAATATGCAAGAAGAAGGTAGCATGTTAGGAACAAAAATTATAACCTTAAATAGAAGGAGGCTTTTACTCACTGCTTTCTTACACTGAAATCAGCGGGAGTTTTAATGATGTTGAGTTTTTGCTGGTATGACCAAAGCCAAGAGTATTCTATAAAAATAGTGTGCTTTTTAATGCCTTCTTATCTCCAAATATAGGACAGCATATCTTCTTTCTGGGAAACCTGCAATGGAGCCCCTGAATATAAAAACAATTACTGTGTGTGCAGTTAGGGACAGCTCAGCAACAAAGTGGATACAGATTTTCCTGGGAGACATCAGAACGGTGGGGAGAGAATGGATCGGGCTTTTGATATTTCAAAGCGACCGAGCGAGAAGCACGAGGCATAGACGGACAATTAAATAAGTAGGTGGCTAACATACATTTCTGATTGAGCCACAAAGAGAAGAGAGTCAGGTCAGACAAACTGTATAAAGGTGGCAGCAAGGAACTGTTTAGAAGTTACTTGATGCAGTGAATAAGGTATAGATTTGAGATTGAAAGGTTTATCTTCAAACGACACTTTAGGGTATGAGCAATAAGCATGAGGTTCTAATGTTGAAATCTATTCGAAGGGCGTTTGAAAACATCTGATGTTCATATTTCAGTTGTCAGCAAGGCTCTGAAGCTTTGATCCTGCACTTTTATCTTTACCTGTTCTTCACGGAGATTCCAAGAGCACTCATTTTGCTGGTATACAGTTCCCTGCCTTCTTCCTTTCACCGAGTAGCTGACACATGCCCTTGGACTGAACAATTTTCTATTACTGGCTGAATAGGGTTTTTGGGGGGGACAAAGCACCAGCTCTTGTGTGTGTTCATTGGTATGCAGACTACCCAGGTCTCATATATCCTCGATTTGTAATGTTGTTCCCTTTTCTTTATCCCCATTTTGGATTGTATGACACTTCAGCTAATGCAGGTAGTGCAGGTTTGCTTCAGAATCATTAACAAATGCATGACACAAAATTATCCCTGATAGATCACCAATGTGAACCAATGTACAAAACTGAAATTGTCTATAACTAGCCCCGAATTCCCAAAGTTCCTAAATATTTGACACATTGCTTATTCATTTCTTCATCTAAGTGTCTAATTAGATTGTCTAGCCCTTATACTCATGGTTTATTGGGGAATCACTAGTTACACAGCTAAGCAAAAAAACCTGCCATCCTTTAAGTTCTGTTTAGAATAGTATATTCCACTTTTTATACTAAGTGATCCATCAGAACTAAAATCCACCTCATGAATTTTCAGTTCAGGGCATTTCTCTTTGCACCTTTCTTATTTCCCTGAGTACAGCCTAGGAAACAAGAAACATTGCGATTTGTTACGCTTTAGAACAATTGGAAAATGAGAGTAAACTGAAGACTTCTGATTAGGGGAGGTGTGGAGGGGAATCCTTAAAATTCTGGAGAGTTCTTTGCTCATTTGATACAATTTATTCATTTACACATGTTATTTCCTGTTTGTATTCAAGCAGGAAGAATTTTGTGATACCTAATGTATTTGTAATACTGCTTCACACCAAGATGGTGGTTTTTTACATGTAGAAGCTTGTTTCCTGGTTTATCTGTTTTCTAGGCACCATTTGTTATCATTTTCTTGCCCTAATCAGCAACAGAAATACAACAATGTTATAAAACCATAAAGTAGTAATTCATGGTTTCCAAAAATTAACATTTCTCTCCTGATTTTTCAAACATTTACTCTTAGGAGACAACAAAGTTTAAGTCCAGAAACTGCAGCTACCACCTTTGTAAGAGAACAATCCCAGACTAATTTTAGCAAAGCTGGAACAGACTTGATGCTAAAACATGTTTGGATTGTTTACATCAACCTTTGCAAAAAAACCACCCAATCCACTGAAAGGTTCTACAGCTTTCCGTCCCAGCTCTTTCACTGAAGTGCAAATAACTTTGTAGAAATCTCACTTCTACTCCAGCAGGCAAGGCATGGGGCATTCTGTCTCTGGGGGAAGACGAAGATTTACGGATACAGTAACTATTAACTGTGGCACTGTGAAGATCAGCTGCTGGGTGCAGTAAAAGTTACTGCCCCAGAGCTGACAGCCAGGGAACTCTTAAGTCAAGGGAAATGAAATGGGTTTCACAGTTGTGTAATCTCCAACACATCAGTATTTCCAATTTAGGCAAATGCAAACTTGCTGCATACATTCCTCCAAGGTGGTGTGGTGTGGTTTGTAAACACCTCCCCTATCTTTTGCACATGATATTTCGAAAGAAAAAAAGAGTCTCCTATTGTGTCTCCTAATGACAGGGTAAAAATACGCATAAAGCCTAAAATCCTACCCTGCCCTGATAAACGAGATCTCTGGATTAGTAGTCTGTTGTCAGTATCATTAACAGTTTTATTTCTACACTTTTCAAGTATCCCATTTCTATCAGAGGAAATCACAGAAAGGAAAACAAGTTCCTAAAAAGAGATGCAGGAGATGTTGTTCAAACTTCTAGCAGGCAAAGCTGATGTCCAAGAGGAAAACTAAATAAATAAATGGAAGATTTGTTGAAAGACACGTCACTAATCACGTTTGCCACCACAGCAAAAGTTAGAGAGCCTTCGCCAATAATAGGAATGACTCTGTAATCACCACGCTATAAGAGTATTCAAGGGTTTAATGGTGTCAAGAAGCTATGGAGAATGCCACGCAAGAAACTGATCCGACAGTAAATAACAGACATTTGATTTAACTACTCCATCTACTGGCAAATAATTATGGCTGGTGTGTAGAGATTCGAGTGTTGCTTATATGAAGCTTTGTCTACAGAAGAGACTCTCAGGCATTTTCCTGTTCCTTGAAAAAACAGCAAATATGTTGTCATTAGCTTCATTCCCTTTCATACCCTATGGTTTACATTAGCATTATGTCCCATTTAAAAGGCACGGTTCCAAGATGAGCTTTACATGAAGGGTGTGAAGATGTTTTTCAGCATGGCTCATAAACATGTGTTTTACTTGAGTTGTATCACGATCTGTTTAACTTTATTTGTAGTACATCATGCAGATTCTTTGACTGCCTGTGAACATGTCCAGCCTTATGACAGATTACACAAAGCTCTACCTAAATACTCTTCACAAGCAGTATGCAGGAGTGTGGTTAGCCACAGAGGCTTTGCAAAGTACAAGTTTTCCTTTAACTTTTCTTACAGACAGTACATGGAGGCAGAGCTCTGAGACAACATGTACCAAAGACTTGAGATCTACAAGACAAGATCTAACTGGAAACACAGCTGCCTGCTTTTCCTTCAAATTACAGGACTCTGCTACTTAGCTCTCTGCCAGATGTGATATGATGTCTGCCAGTCTCATTTTTCCCATCTTGAACATCATGGAATTAATAATTTTTCAGGTAGTGTTTGCAATCTAATAATCTTTCTGCAGGGCTTCTGTATTTAAAACGGTGTTTCCAAGAACACCAATCAGCCTACAATGTCACATAAAACTAGTAAAATGACCTATTTAATATGTTCCATTTTTAATTTCTAAGAGTTCCTCATGATGCTATTTCTTATGTTTTCTAACATACATTCAGCACAATGGAAAAGGCAATTTCCTTCATCCCTGGGGACAAGTGAAATCCACAAACCAGACCAAACCCTTCTCCACGCCCCTGGCTAGCCTCCCAGGACAGTGTTGCCTGGGTGCAGAGGCCACAAAATATGCAGCCATGCTCCCCTCAGCAGGTCCAGAAAAAAGTTTGTTAGAGCTAGGGCAGAAAGTTGTAGGAAGAGAGGGGAAGTGACAGCTAAAGCACCCAAGGCGTTTTAGGTCACTGGTAGCAAAGTAACCCATAGCCTACCTCGAAATGAGTGCTGCAAGTGCAGAACTGTGAACCAACCGCTTCTGAGAGCATTTCAGGCTTTGCAAAAGTGTAATAGAATTAGTTCTTATCTTCTGTATCATCTCTGGAGATGCATCTTAGAAGACAGACCTTATAAACATAAACTCTACTTCTACATCCTCACACTACAATCTACACCATTTTCTTGTAGATTTGGTCAATGATATCCAAGTGCCTTGTCAAAACAATGTTTGGATTTTTAATCTCATTCAGCGTCCACCCAGAATTGCAAGTTTCCCTAATGCTAAATACATTCTTGATACAACTATTGCAATTTGGAAAGTACTCACTCTTATCTCCAAGTGAGCAGCACACATTTCACCTCTCTGGTAATACATCAAACTTTAAGTGAAGTTACAGAGCTGCTCAACCAAAGCATTGACATTGTTAAATGAAGGAGATGAGAATCCATGGATCTACGTTTTTCCTAAACATGATCAAGCAAAATTTATAAAGAGCCTGAAGCCAGATTTGAACATTGGTTCATTTGAATAAAGAATGTACATGTCCTAGAGAGGTTTCTCTGTAAGATGCCATAGTATGTCCTGATCTCTGAGTCTGGACATGACAGATTCTTTCTGCAACTCCCCTTTTGAGATTTTGTAATTTCAAGATGATTCTTTGTGCAAATTCAACAGATTTTCAGTAATCTTCTCTTCCTGTGGTGGCCTCTGAAATAACACTGTTTAAATCTACGTCACTTCAGTTCACCAAATGCCTCCAAACAATGGGAGTAACTGTGGACAAATATCTAGTTAATTAATTAGTAGAGATGTGGGAACAGAAGAGGAAGGAGAGTCTGTTCAGATTTCTATCAGACCCAACAGTACATCTCCTTTTCAACCTTTGTTTTGTCAATATATCAGTGTCTAAAATGTGCAAGTCTGTAGCTTCCAGCTAGGGGAAAAAATGTTAGCTGCTGATATTTCAGTACAGGACCTTCAGAAGTTTTAAAACATTTTATCTGGAAACCCTTATGGATTCTGGACAATCCTCTACACTTGTGCATTATCTGTTTCGAATTAGCTTGTTAAACAGCAGACAGAACTTTAGCTGCAAGAAAGGACCTTTGTAAAAATCAATAGCAAGAGTTAAACACAAACTGTGCTATCTATATTGTGCATACTTCTTTCATGATTATGAACTGAATTACTACTAACTGTTAACATGAAATTGTCAGTGACTGACCTAAATACATCGCAATAACACTACCACACGTGGAAGAAAGAAATTAATCCTCTCAAGTGGCTCCACTGAATACTGGATTGGTTGTACTGTCTCCTTACTCCTTTAGTATAGCAAAGTTGGAGCAACACTACATTCTTTCTACTTTTAGGCCTGTGACCCTTTAAGTCAGGCCTGAGTTCCTACCAGTGTCAGTCTAAATGTGACAAATGCAGGAACAAAGATTGCAAGAAGTGAAATAGGTCTGTGTGTGCTCATAGAGCGCTAAGCACAGCTGCATCATTCGTCGCGAATCTTACTAGGAACAGAAAATATCATTTTGAAAGGCATTTTTAAAAGCATTTTTTTTTGCCCTGTGTTCTTGTCAGGCACGTGGTAAAAGAAATACTAGAGGTACACCTCAATTTGGGATGTCATTTATCTGTTACTCATGCTCAGAGGCAGACTACCCTTTGAAGTTCTGATTTCATTGAAAGTCAAGGAAAAAAAAAAGCAGAATTCTAGAGGAAATAAAATTATTCCAGAATGACTAAAACACTCAAAATCTTGCCTTATGGTTTGGGGTTTTTTTCACCTTGTAAGAGCTTAGGTGTGCACAGAGCTTTACAGGAGGTGCTGTGAATTTTAGGTCATGCAAAACTACTTCTGGAGGCCAGAAAGAACTGCTTCAAGTTAGCTATTCTGCCCTCTCACGTCATACAGGCTATAGATTTCACCCAGCAGTTCATACATCAAGATCAAACTTAAAACTGAACAGCATTTCTTTCAGAAAGACAGTCAAGCTTTAAAGAGTTCAGTAACCTGTGCTAAAGGGGGGAAAAACCCACCAAACCTCCTAACCACAAAATCAAAACAGAGCTGTTACAGACCTCAGAACATGTAGTTCTTCCAGTACCCCCAAGGCAGCATTTACTTTTACCTGAGGCTTATGCTTATTTAGCTGGATCTTAAATTCCCTATGGGATAGTTTTCCACAATTTCCACTCATGGCTTTAGGAGACTCATAGATAGGCTCAGAACAAACAGTCGAAGATGATCTGAATCAGCGGCACCCAAACTCACTCCTTTGGTCTGGATCTAAAAAGAACATGTCCTTAAGTGAAAAATATTAAAGGCTTGGGAGAAAAGTCTTTTGGTTTTAATTATTCAGATGTCTTTAAAATATTTAATTGATGACATTTCTTATAAGAGACTGAAGATAGACTGGGCAGAACTGTGCGCTTTTTCCTCCCTGTTTTGCACAAAATTCTGTGAAGTTATTTGGAGTTGCAACCTAAAATAAACTATCAGCTAAAAATTTGAAGTGCCTGGACAAACAGTTCTGGATTTCTCACAAGGCAGTTCAAAGCTATGAGGAGCTGAAATACCATCATTTCACACTGAATTCCTGAAATGATTCTATGAAGCTGAAAATGCTCTACCAAACCCCCAAAACAAAACCAAACCCAAACCTATTTCCAAATAAGGCCATCATATTGGATTGTGAACTACTCCAATATGTCCTCATATGCCTCATGCTATTTTACATATAGCTTAATTCCAGAAAGTAGGTAACACTTAGTGGAGAGAAAACTGGACTAGAAAACTCATAAGGCCCTGGGTTGAGTCCTTGTGCCCTCACTGGCCTGCAAAGGGATCTCAAGTAGACCTCATTACCCTGCCTCAGTTCCCCATGGGTGATAGACCTGCTTCAGGATGCAGAGCTTTCCATACAGACAACCAAAGAAAAAACACCATTTATTTTCCCTTGAATATGGAATTTTTCCTTCCTGCCACTCAAGCAGACTCTAAACACACCTCCCTCTTTTCCCAGATAACGGCTTTATCTATGAATTCCATCACTCAAACACTGAGATCCCTCTTTCTTCACTTCACTGCAGCCTCAGACAAGCAGGAAAGTTACAACTTTCAAAGAAAATGGTTTTATTTTAAGCTCAGCTGTACTCTCCAGTCTTTTTAGGTCAGATCACTTAGAACAGGGGGTGTATGTGGAGAAGGGGGGGGAACAACAAATGTTTTTAACTGTCAGTTGGAACAGAAAGAAACAGCAGAAAAAGAGGCAGCTTAGCTATTGGTTTTGAAGTGATGGCATTTGTCTATGAGCACATAGCCTACGAAAGGCGACAGCTTCTAAAATAATGGTACTGTAGCAGGCACTGAAATGTAAAACATATGTCACACTTTTCCCTGCTCACAGGAAGGTTTAAAATATTTATAATGCTGTACCTTTCCCTGAAAGCTTTCTGCAGCTTTCCTGAGTTCACAGCTAGGTGAATCATCTCCCTGGAACCGCACTGCAATCCTTCCGTGGATTCCTTCCTCCATATACGAAGAGGGGGGCAAATTTCAGGGGGCAAAAGCATGGCTATGCAGAGCCCCTAAGTCCCTGTTTTGTCAGTATACATTCATCCTGACTTGATGTTTGCTTCTGCAACAGGATTTCATTTCTCTTTTTTTCAATTACTGTTTCATTTACAACAAAAAATGAGAAACTGATATTATTACTTCCTTCTGCGAGGTCGTCACAAATTGGTCAGGAGAGTGTGATCTAAGGCTTTGAACTGTGTGAAAGGAACAGAGTGTGTGTTTGTATGTGTCTGTGCATGCATAGGAAGAGTGAGGACAAAAAGAGTTAAATGATATGCTTTGTTTTGTTCCTTCTTTAACGTCCTTTAGTGTATGTTTGATTACCATCGGAGAGGAAATTATTTTTTTAGAGTAAAACTAAAAGGGACGTAATCTATTCTTTTCATCTAAGGAAGCAGAGGGTCTTAAGAACCATCTGTTCACAGCAGATTTGAACTGTGGACAAACACATCTCTCTAACCTCAAGCTGCAAGACACTAAAGGGTACACCTCTGTTCAACATCCATACAAAAAGGTCCAGGATTTCCAAATTAAAAAGCTGTTTAACAGATGATGTGATAGAATTTAGGTATCAAAAAACCCCAGGAAACCAGGGAAACAGAGGCAGGTGTATGTGTGTGTGCAGACTTTTGTAGGAATACACGGAAAAAGTTCAAAAATAAAGCAAACCTAGTCAAATGTGTGCACCCTGCTGAAGACCTGTCTGAAACACATCAAGTCTTATACTTTCAAATAAAGACCGTCAAAAGCACGATTCTGGAACATCTCACTTGTAACAGAGATGGATTTGACCTGGATGTAGGTCAAATTGTTGTAACACACAGGACTCAGCACTGTGCCTTCCCATCACTAAAGGTGCAGTCTCATCACTCAGCAACTCGCACATCTCCCAAGAGAACACGGGACAGTCCCACAGACCACACACATCAGGTGGCATCCCTCAGCATGTGGCCACGTGCATCTCTTCCATGGCCAGCGCTCCCTGCTCTCCCTGCCCACTTGAGCTGTTAAAAAAAGGCCAGCTCACTGAAACAGGAGACAAGACTGAGTCTCTCTAGAATACTGACTAAAATTCATAGAAGATTTTGAGATCTATTTTGATCAGTGCTTTTTATTGTTTAAGGTCATTTTACTCAACTTTGTTTTTCTTCATAAATACACAAGCTCTTGTAAATTTGTTTTTATTAGGATCTGAAATGCTCATATATTTACCTTATATTAAGCTGCTTCTCATTTCATTTAAATTAAAAAAAAAAAACTAGAACCACAGATAATATAAGGGTCACAAAATCCTATGGTTTGCTAATACTATGTCTAGATTTGCAAAGGTTTCTTGTTTAAGCAATGTTTTCATTTTATGTTGTACCATAAGAATTACTAGAGAAGAACTTCCCTTCATTAAATTCTATGTATGAGCCAGCCAAGATGAAAACTCTCTAGTCTCTTTAAAGTTTCTAGTTATTTTTGATGCCTAAATTCAATAGGAAGCTCTACATACAACTTAACACTGCTGCATTGTATTAACATAACCCATCGCACCCAGAGTACTGCTGTGAATCTGGTGCTAAGAATGTGACATCAAATCAAGACTTCCAAAAACCTAGCACACAAACTTGTTCAGAATCAGACAGATAATATTTTGCCTACCACCCGTTGTCTGGAGTAGATGAGGAATGAAAAGACAGAAAGCACTGACAAAATAGTCCATTGCCTTCTGCTGTGCCCGTAACATGACTCAATGCTGAGCTGGGAGCTGCCACTGTATGACAGAAGCAGGTGAAGCTGAAGATTTATCTGTTCTTGGCTGCACACACAGCACTCAGAGAGCCAGCACATTCACATGTCAAAGTACCAAGCCTGTGTCAGTGGTACTGAAGAGCTAAGTTTAAAAAGCCCTGAATTAGATTATTACAATATCAAGAAATTCTGTGATCTGATCCTACTTATGCTGCCTGATACAAAAAAGACTGAGCTGGAAGCTGCATCATCATTCCAGACAGAACTTTGGTTATGTGTTTGAAATGAATGATGGAATTTCTTGAAATCTTCATATAAAGGTTATTTTAAAAAATGAGAATATAGCATTATATTCTGTATGGAGTTTAATCAATTTTCATGTGACTCATGAAATACACAGCCTCTAATTAGTTTTTCCCATTAGAGACACAAAACCTATTTTCATATTATATAACCATAAATAACTTTCACCACGATTCAGAAGAAAGTGATCACAGTCTTAATGTGGAGATACATGTTCAAATTTCAACAAATCGACATTCACTGTCAATATTTCACATGATATTCAGCCTAGTGCAACTCCCTTAAGTTTCTATTAAACTTAGACAAGCATCTGAAATGTTACGTACTAGGATTAAGTTCATGGAAATCTGCTATCATCTACAGAGAGCAATAGCCAGCCTCGTACCTAGACAGAGGCTATCAGCAGCCTTTAGTTTTCTAAAACAAACACACAAACCCCACAGAGATAAACACCGTCCCCTGTTTTCTGATCCCAATATGCTCCTTCCATGCATCACTTGTATGGACATCCATTTTCCTGGTTTAAGTTCCACTTGGTTTCAGCTAAGAATCAAGTACCTGAAGATCTTTTTAAGTACCTAGTTCTCTAGTAATGTTTACTACACCATTTCCTTCTCTCTACACTGAATTACTTGTGGTGCATGGTAGCAATCTGGACAGCAGGCTATGCAGACACATTTTCGTAGGTAATTAGCTGAGTGGATGTTCAGCAGAAGTGGGTCATACTGTACTTGTTCACAGATGGCACTTCTCTAAATGCATAATGTTTTGAAAGGGGAGAGAAAGTAAAAAAATCTGAATGTTTTTAAAGGTTTAGGAAAGGTTATGGAATATATGCTTTCAGTAGAGGTGGATAATAGGTAAACAAAGCATTTCACATATGCAATGAGGGCACTGCATTGTGTATCGGTAGATTAAAGAGAGTGCTACTAGGACACTTGCCAAGCAAGAGACAGCATAACTGCTGCAGATACAGACCTATACTGTCTTAGAGTTGTCAATGAAGTATGACCAAAATTGTAATTGATCTACAGGCACACATACTATAGCTACAAACACTATTTCATGACAGCACTATGTTTAGGCACGCACCCCTGGGGCAAGGCTTGGGTCTGCAGTTTGAGTGACAGCTACTGCATCCAGTGTCGTGCCCTATTGCAGCACGACTGTGTCACCAACTGACTCACGTGAAGTCCAGTAAAAAAAGTCACTACAGATTCCTTGTGAACAAAAGAGCAGGGCTCTTCCCTTTCCTAGGATAGGTCCATATATAGATGTCATGGTTTAGCAAGGAGTTGCTTTTGCTTAGTAACAGGGGGAGCGGGTTGCAGTGAAGACCCGGTAAAAGTTTTTTAGACTCTCCCCCGACTCCTGGGTTCAGACCCACCCCCCGGCCTGGCTGGGCCAATCTGGCGCCTCTGCGATCACTATTT